>CM066249.1:10551568-11004321 GCA_033675135.1 Frankliniella intonsa | reverse complement strand
TTCTTCGACCGAAAATGCAAAAAAACGCAAAGGCTATAGCCTTTTGGATTTTACGATTTTTGGCCAAAGCGATTTTTCTCCTAAACGAGGTCCGATACCGGGTTCCTTGGACTCGCAACGTGTATTTTAGTCCCAGAAGAGTGTCCCCTGTGAGTTTGGTCGAAATCGGAGACAATTTATTTTCGACCGAAAATGCGCAAAAAAACGCCAAGGCTATAGCCTTTTGCAGTTTTACGATTTTCGGCCGAAAATTAATATTCTCCGAAATGACGAGAGGATTGTGCTGGGGGGACTCTAACCTACCCCTCAGACCAACCCGCAAGGGTCAACGTTTGTCCGAGTTAAACCCTGGCTTGTTCTGCGCGGGAAATGCAGTTTTCCTGATAGCGCGCAATGTGTTCGGGCAGCGAGGTGGCTTAAGGGCCTATTTCCTTATTAACGAAGTCCGGTATAGGACTCCTAGGACTTGCTTTGTGTTTTTCCCGGTCCCAGAAGAGTGTCCCCTGTGAGTTTGGTCCGAAATCGGAAACCAATAGCGTTTTCCGACCGAAAATCGCAAAACGCCAGGCTAGTAGCCTTTGCATTTTTACGATTTTCGACCGCAAAATTAATATTCTCCGAAATGACGGGGGTTGTGCTGGGGGACTCTCTTAATCGTACCCCTAGACCAACCACGCAAGGCCTTCAGTTTGTCGGAAACCCGGTTTGTCTGCGCGGAAATGCAGTTTTCCTGATAGCGCGCAATGTGTTCGGGCTGAGGTGGCTTAAGGGCCTATTTCCTCATTAACGAAGTCCGGTATAGGACTTCCTAGGACTTGCTTTTGTGTTTTTTGGTCCCAGAAGGTCCCGTGAGTTTGGTCGAAATCGGCAAAACGCTCTCGAGTCCAGAAACGCCAAGCGCGTAACGCCTTTGCAAGGCTAGAGCCTTCATATTTTCGGACGAAAATTAATATCTCCGAAATGACGGGCTTGTGCTGGGGGACTTCACCTCACTGTAGACCAACCCGGGCAATGGTCAGTCTGTTCCATGAGCGCGCGATGTGTTCCAAGGAGGCGGCTAATGTACGAAGTTCCTCCGCGGTAGCGACCGCTATTGTGTTTTTTGGTCCCAGAAGAAGGTCCCCTGTGAGTTTGGTCGAAATCGGAAACCACGCGCCTGACCGAAAATCCTAAAACGCCAAGGCTATAGCCTTTGCAGTTTTACGATTTTCGGCCGAAAATTAATATTCTCCGAAATGACGGAGCTTTTCCTGATAGCGCGCAATGTGTTCGGGCGAGGTGGCTTAGGGCCTATCTCGTCACTAACGAAGTCCGCTATAGGACTCCTAGGACTTGCTTTGTGTTTTTTGGTCCTAGAAGAAGGTCCCCTGTGAGTTTGGTCGAAATCGGAGACAATTTTTCTTCGGCCGAAAATCATTAAAACGCCAAGGCCATAACCTTTGCATTTTTACGATTTTGGGCCGAAAATTAATATTCTCCGAAATGACGGGGGTTGTGCTGGGGGACTCTAACGTACCCCTAGACCAACCCGCAAGGGTCAGTTTGTCCGAAAACCCGGTATGTCTGCGCGGAAATGCAGTTTTCCTGATAGCGTGTAATGTGTTCGGGCGAGATGGCTTAGGGGCCTATTTTCTCACTAACGAAGTCCGGTATAGGACTCCTAGGACTTGCTTTGTGTTTTTTCGTCCCAGAATAAGGTCCCCTGTGAGTTTGGTCGAAATCGGAGACAATTGTCTTTCGACCGAAAATTACAAAAACGCAAAGGCTATAGCCTTTGCATTTTTACGATTTTCGGCCGAAAATTAATATTCTCCGAAATGACGGGGGTTGTGCTGAAGGGCTCTAACGTACCCCTTGACCAACCCGCAAGGGTCAGTTTGTCCGAAAACCGGTTTGTCTGCACGGAAATGCAGTTTTCCTGATAGCGCGCAATGTGTTCGGGCGAGGTGGCTTTGGGGCCTATTTCCTCATTAACGAAGTCCGGTATAGGACTCCTAGGACCTGCTTTGTGTTTTTTGGTCCCAGAAGAATGTCTGCTCTGAATTTGGTCGAAATCGGAGTCAATTAATCTTCGGCCGAAAATCGAAAAAACGCCAAGGCTATAGCCTTTGCATTTTTACGATTTTTCGGCCGAAAATTAATATTTTCCGAAATGACGGGGGTTGTGCTGGGGGACTCTAACGTACCCCTAGACCAGCCCGCAAGGGTCAGTTCGTCCTAAAACCCGGTGTGTCTGCAAGGAAATGCAGTTTTCCTGATAGCGCGCAAGGTGTTCGGGCGAGGTGGCTTAGGGGCTTATTCCCTCATTAACAAAGTCCAGTATGTGACTCCTAGGACTTGCTTTGTGTTTTTTGGTCCCAGAAGAAGGTCCCCTGTGAGTGTGGTCAAAATCGGAGACAATTTATTTTCGGCCGAAAATTCCAAAAACGCAAAGAGCTATAGCCTTTGCATTTACGATTTTTGGCCAAAGCGATTTTTCCAAAACGAGGTCGGATACCGGAGCTCCTTGGACTCGCAACGTTTTTTTAGTCCCAGAAGAGTGTCCCCTGAGAGTTTGGTCGATATCGGAGACAATTTATTTTCGGCCGAAAATCACAAAAACGACAAGGCTATAGCCTTGCATTTTACGATTTTCGGCTGAAAATTAATATTCTCCGAAATGACGGGGGTTGTGCTGGGGGACTCTAACGTACCCCTAGACCAACCCGCAAGGGTCAGTTTGTCCGAAAACCCGGTTTGTCTGCGCGGAAATGCAGTTTTCCTGATAGCGCGCAATGTGTTCGGGCGAGGTAGCTTACGGGCCTATTTCCTCATTAGCGAAGTCCGGTATAGGACTCTTAGGGCTTGCTTTGTGTTTTTTGGTCCCAGAAGAAGGTCCCCTGTGAGTTTGGTCGATATCGGAGACAATTTATTTACGGCCGAAAATCACAAAAACGCAAAGGCTATAGCCTTTGCATTTTTACGATTTTTTGGCCAAAGCGATTTTCTCCAAAACGAGGTCCGGTACCGGACTCCTTGGACTCGCAACGTTTTTTTTAGTCCCAGAAGAGTGTCCCCTGAGAGTTTGGTCGATATCGGAGACAATTTATTTACGGCCGAAAATCACAAAAACGACAAGGCTATAGCCTTTGCATTTTTACGATTTTCGGCCGAAAATTAATATTTTCCGAAATGACGGGGGTTGTGCTGGGGCACTCTAACTTACCCCTAGACCAACCCGCAAGGGTCAGTTCGTCCTAAAACCCGGTTTGTCTGCAAGGAAATGCAGTTTTCCTGATAGCGCGCAATGTGTTCGGGCGAGGTAGCTTACGGGCCTATTTCCTAATTAGCGAAGTCCGGTATAGGACTCTTAGGGCTTGCTTTGTGTTTTTCGGTCCCAGAAGAAGGTCCCCTGTGAGTTTGGTCGATATCGGAGACAATTTATTTACGGCCGAAAATCACAAAAACGCAAAGGCTATAGCCTTTGCATTTTTACGATTTTCGGCCGAAAATTAATATTCTCCGAAATGACGGGGGTTGTGCTGGGGGACTCTAACGTACCACTAGACCAACCCGCAAGGGTCAGTTTGTCCGGAAACCCGGTTTGTCTGCGCGGAAATGCAGTTTTCCTGATAGCGAGCAATGTGTTCGGGCGAGGTGGCTTAGGGGCCTATTTCCTCATTAGCGAAGTCCGGTATAGGACTCTTAGGGCTTGCTTTGTGTTTTTTGGTCCCAGAAGAAGGTCCCCTGTGAGTTTGGTCGATATCGGAGACAATTTATTTACGGCCGAAAATCACAAAAACGCAAAGGCTATAGCCTTTGCATTTTTACGATTTTCGGCCGAAAATTAATATTCTCCGAAATGACGGGGGTTGTGCTGGGGGACTCTAACGTTCCCCTAGACCAACCCGCAAGAGTCAGTTTGTCCGAAAACCCGGTTTGTCTGCGCGGAAATTTAGTTTTCCTGATAGCGCGCAATGTGTTCGGGCGAGGTGGCTTAGGGGCCTATTTTCTCACTAACGAAGTCCGGTTTAATACTCCTAGGACTTGCTTTGTGTTTTTTGGTCCCAGAAGAGGGTCCCCTGTGAGTTTGGTCGAAATCGGAGACCAATGTTTTCCGACCGAAAATCGCAAAACCGCAAAGGCTATAGCCTTTGCATTTTTACGATTTTTTGGCCAAAGCGATTTTCTCCAAAACGAGTTCCGGTACCAGGCTCCTTGGACTCGCAACGTTTTTTTTTAGTCCCAGAAGAGTGTCCTCTTAGAGTTTGGTCGATGTCGGAGACAATTTATTTACGGCCGAAAATCACAAAAACGGAAAGGCTATAGCCTTTGCATTTTTACGATTTTCGGCCGAAAATTAATGTTCTCCGAAATGACGGGGGTTGTGCTGGGGGACTCTAACGTACCCCCAGACCAACCCGCAAGGGTCAGTTTGTCCGAAAACCCGGTTTGTCTTCGCGGAAATGCAGTTTTCCTGATAGCGCGCAATGTGTACGTGCGAGGTGGCTTAGGGGCCTATTTTCTCACTAACGAAGTCCGGTTTAGGACTCCTAGGACTTGCTTTGTGTTTTTTGGTCCCAGAAGAGGGTCCCCTTTCAGTTTGGTCGAAATGGGAGACCAATGATTCCCGACCGAAAATCGCAAAACCGCCAAGGCTATAGCCTTTGCATTTTTACGATTTTCGGCCGAAAATTGATATTTTTCGAAATGACGGGGGTTTTGCTGGGGGTCTGTAACGTACCCCTAGACCAACCCGCAAGGGTCAGTTTGTCCGAAAACCGCGCCGCTGTCCAGCCCGAAGATCGATCCTCGCTACAGGAGCGCCCTCTGCTGGGTGTATCGAGGCTGATCGAGGAGACAAACCAAACACTTCAGTTCAGTGTTTTGTCAGCGTGAAAGGACGGCCCTACTTGGATGTTCCTTATTTTCTTGAGACCTTAGAACTACTGGACAGTTTTGGGTGTGCAATTCTTTTATGGAATTGATATGAGCGAAATTTTTATAATCTCGGAACGGTAGATTGTGACAAACAGTGGCGTAGCCTGGTGCAAAGCTAGAACAAAGCGACATAACCTGATCGCGAAACCCTCTTTTAAGTTAAAGGTTTCTGAGCTTTCATCGAATACATTTCCGTTAATTGCACGCATATTGTAAGATTAAAATTAATTTAAAATATACCCCTTCGAATGAAAACGAAAATTTTCCATGCAGCTTGCTGCTTTGTTGTGTACAATGTATGTTTGCAGCCTGATTTACTTTTTCTCTTTTGGTTTCTTTGAATAAAATAACTTTCAATACTGTGTGTCGTAATTTTTGATGTAAAGATTCTATGATCCACTTTGTCCTGCTTGCTAGTTTTTTTGCGCACTTCTGTGAGAGAAAAATATGGTTACGGATCCTGCAAAGTTTTCACTTTTCTTTTATTTTGTTTCTCTTTCAGATTCTACAGAAAGAGTATTTGAGGGAAAATCCACTTGCTACTCGAGCTCCCAAGTTAGTGTCTCATCTCCACCAGGATATGAATCTCGATGAATCCATACCTTCTCTGGTAAGTTTACATTAGTATAGATAGCTTAAAATAATTTCATTAGTCTACTGTGTTTTCTTCTTCTCGCACATGTCTTTATATATTTGTTGCTCTTGATTTTACAGTGTGAATCCAAAGGGGAAACCCAATTGCTTCTTCAATGGCGAAGTAGGGTGTTTATCTCCTCGGACCGTCGGATCGTGACCGCAGTTCAGTGGGGCTGTTTGCAGTGTCTGCTGTGATCATGCTGTTGATTTGAAGGTGAGCAATGTTCAGATCTTACGCATTGATTTTGGAAATAAATTTGAGAAGCAAGACAAGACAAGTATTTTGATTTGCAGCCACCATAAAGTAATATTGCATTGTAGAATAGCTGTTTTATTTTTTCATTTTGTGTCTTCCTTAATAAAGCAAGTGAGTTGTGAAGAAATGATACTGTTTTCTTGAGCTGCTTCTGATACATATTTGTTTTTGCAGGTGACAAGACAAAGATGCACCAAATGTGAAGGCGTTGAAGACTCTTCAAATCAAGAAACCAACTCAAGACAGGATCCTCAGCATGAAAAAATGAACTCACTTTGAACTTGCTTTGTATTTGGAATTACTTGAAACCGAATCTTCGTATGTGATCATGAGTTATTTCATTTGTAGAAGAGAATAGTCACAGTCAAACGCATTTTGTTCTTCTTCCAATAAAATTTCTTTTTCTTTGTTGTTGCGCTTACACTGCTACAAGTCCTAAGCTCAGCTGCTGCGCACATGAAGGCACAGCAGCTGAGCTTAGGATACAAAGCATCAGCGAAGCGACAACAAAACATTTTTTTTCCTCCTTGGCTGACGTCTTTGGCCTTCCTTCATCGAGCGACTCAATTGTCCTCACAAATCCTTGTCCTGGTACAGATACTTGCCTCTCTGACAGAGAGAGGGGGAGAGGGGAGGGGCGGGAAATAGTAAGAGTGAGCGCAGAGCGTGCGAGGGGGGGGGGGGGAAAGAGAGAGGGGAGAGGGAGGGGCGGGAAATAGTAAGAGTGAGCGCAGAGCGCGCGAGGGGGAAAGAGAGAGGGGAGAGGGGAGGGGCGGGAAATAGTAAGAGTGAGCGCAGAGCGCGCGAGGGGAGAGAGAGGAGAGGGGAGTGGCGGGAAATAGTAGAGTGTGCAGAGCGCGAAGAAGCGAGGGGGGTTTGTTGTTGTTTTTTGTTGTTGTTTTTTGTTGTTGTTTTTGTTGTTGTTGTTTTTGTTGTTGTTGTTGCTTTTGTTGTTTTGTTGTTGTTGTTGTTTTTGTTGTTTTGTTGTTGTTGTTGTTGTTTTTGTTGTTTTTGTTGTTGTTGTTGTTGTTGTTTGTTGTTGTTGCTGTTGTTGTTGTTGTTTTTGTTGTTGTTGTTTATTGTTTTTGTTGTTGTTGTTGTTGTTGTTTTGTTGTCGATTTTGTTTTTGCTGTTGTTGTTGTTGTTTTGTTGTTGTTTTTGTTGTTGTTTTTGCTGTTGTTTTTTGTTGCTGTTTTTTTTGTTGTTGCTGTTGTTTTTTGTTGCTGTTTTTTTGTTTGTTGTTGCTTTTGTTGTTGTTTTTGCTGTTGTTTTGTTGTTGTTGTTTTTGTTGTTGTTGTTTTTGTTGTTGTTTTTGTTGTTGTTTTGCTGTTGTTTTTGTTGTTGTTGTTGTTTTTGTTGTTGTTTTTGTTGTTCTTGTTGTTGCTTTTTGTTGTTGTTGTTTTTGTTGTTGTTGTTGTTGTTGTTCTTGTTGCTGTTGTTTTGTTGTTGTTTTGTTGTTGTTGTTTTTTTTGTTGTTGTTTTTGTTGTTGTTGCTGTTGTTTTTGTTGTTCTTGTTATTGTTGTTTTTGTTGTTTTTGTTGTTGCTGTTTTAGTTGTTGTTTTTGTTTTTGTTGTTGTTTTTGTTTTTGTTGTTGATCTTGTTGTTGATCTTGTTGTTTCTTGTTGTTGTTTTTGATGTTGTTTTTGTTGTTGTTCTTTGTTTTTTCGTCTTTTTTTCTTCTTTTTTTCTTCTTTTTCTTCTTTTGTTTTCTTTTTGTTCTTTTTCTTCTTTTTTCTTCTTTTGTTGTTTTTTCTTGTTCTTCTTTCTTCTTTTTCTTCTTCTTTTTCTTCTTTTTCTTCTTTCTTCTTTTTCTTCTTTTTTTCTTCTTTTTTTCTTCTTCTTTTTCTTCTTCTTCTTTTTTTTTCTTCTTCTTTCTTCTTCTTTCTTCTTCTTCTTTTTTTCTTCTTTTTCTTCTTCTTTTCTTCTTCTTTCTTCTTCTTTCTTCTTCTTTTCTCCTTTATATTTTTACATTGGAGAAGAAAAAGGAAGAAATTTGATTGAATTTTCAATGAAAAGGAGAAACAAAGGAAAATGAAAATTGATTTATTAAGGCTTATGTTTACAAAAAAATTCAGTTCCAACCCCTTTGCCCCACTCTCGTACTTCCCTCACCCCCCACTCCTCTTTGATTCTTTTCTATCTATTCACCTGTCCCTCCTCTCTCTCGCATTCGGCACTTGCTCTCACCATCTCCCCCTCCCTTTCTCCTTTCTCTCTCTCTTTCTCAGAGAGGCAAGTGTCTATACCAGGACAAGTATTTGTATAAGGAGAAGGACAAGGACGTGTTTTTTCCCTTCTTGGTTGTCAACTTTGGTCTTCTCGGTCGAGTGGTTCATTGGTTTCCACTAGTGAGTCGCTCGATGAAGGAAGGCCAAAGTCGACAACCAAGGAGAAAAAACATTGTTTTGTTGTCGCTGCTCTGATGCTTCTCGTCCTAAGCTCAGCTGCTGTGCCTTCATGTGCGCAGCTGCTGAGCTTGGGACTTGTAGCAGTGGAAGCGCAACAACAAAGAAATACAAATTTTATTGGAAGAAGAACAAAACGCGTTTCACTGTGACAATTCTCTCCTTCAAATGAAATAACTCATGCTCACATACCAAAAACTCGTTTTCGAGTAATTCCAAATACAAAGCAAGTTCAAAGTAAGTTCATTTTTTCATGCTGAGGATCCTGTCTTGAGTTGGTTTCTTGATTTGAAGAGTCTTCAACGCCTTCACATTTGGTGCATCTTTGTCTTGTCACCTGCAAAAACAAATATGTATCAGAAGCAGCTCAAGAAAAGAGTATCATTTCATCACAACTCGGTTGATTTATTTAGAAAGACACAAAATGAAAAATTAAAACAGCTATTCTCCAATCCCTCTTTAATTTAGTACGGCAGGTACAAGTGATGACGTGCCAAAATTTTACTACTTGCTATGGCATTTTAATTTGAAATCAAAATATGTTCAGCAATCAAAAGAAGGTAATCCATGTCATTAGCAAATGGACATTCAAGTTAACTTTTATCTTATAGGGGTACTAGCATTCAAAAAAAATACATAATAAAGTTAAGTGAAATGAGAAATACACACCAGGTGCTGTGGGGATCACAAGCAGCTCAAAAAATCCGAACCCAAAGGACCGAAAGAATCAGAAGGCTTGCAGTAGTGAAGGCCCGTCAAAGTAATCAGCATCCTGAAGAACAAACAAAGATAGCTTGAAATCAGTGTGTGGAAAGTTTCAAAATAGGCAAGATAAGATAAGATAAGATAAGATGATCCCAAATGAAAATGTTACTCACCATTTACTACAGCATCATTGCAATCACAACATTGGAGTAAAGATCAGAAGAAACTTCATGGGTTCTTGGAAACTTTATAATGCTTGGACATCCACATAATTGGACGACTTAAGCAAAGGGTAACATCTGTGGAAAAAACAGTTATGATTAGCATGACAAAGTCGAAGACAGATCAGGATGAAGTTGTCAGAAAAGCCAAGGGCAAAAGTAGAGAAAAAAAAAACACCACTCTTACTGGAAAAAAAAATAAAGCAGTTATTGTCACTCAAAGGACACCCTCGGGGGTTGGTCTAGGGGAAGTAAAGAGTGCACTTGCACAACCCCCGTCACTTTGGAGCAAAATTTATTTTCGGCCAAAAATTGACACAAAATGAAAAATTAAAACAGCTATTCTCCAATCCCTCTTTAATTTTATATGGCAGGTACAAGTGATGACGTGCCATAATTTTACTACTTGCTATGGCATTATAATTTGAAATCAAAATATTTTCAGCAATCAAAAGAAGGTAATCCATGTCATTAGCAAATTGACATTCAAGTTAACTTTTATCTTATAGGGGTACTAGCATTCAAACAAAATATATAATGAAGTTATCACAAGCAGCTCAAAAAATCCGAACCCAAAGGACCAAAAGAATCAGAAGGCTTGCAGTAGTGAAGGCCCGTCAAATTAATCAGCACCCCGAAGAACAAACAAAGATAGCTTGAAATCAGTGTGTGGAAGGTTTCAAAATAGGTAAGATAAGATAAGATGATCCCAAATGAAAATGTTACTCACCATTTACTACAGCATCATTGCAATCACAACATTGGAGTAAAGATCAGAAGAAACTTCATGGGTTCTTGGAAACTTTATAATGCTTGGACATCCACATAATTGGACGACTTAAGCAAAGGGTAACATCTGTGGAAAAAAACAGTTATGATTAGCATGACAAAGTCGAAGACAGATCAGGATGAAGTTGTCAGATAAGCCAAAGGCAAAAGTACAGAAGAATAAATACACCACTCTTAATGGAAAAAAAAAAATGAAAAAAAAAAGCAATTATTGTCCTAATTACAACTTTGCTCCAGTTAGCAGAGGAACAGCAGCAAGATTAGACATTTCACTCTTTGCTAAGGGATAAGCCAATTACAAACAAAGATGCCTCAAAATATTACTTTATGGTGGGTGCAAATCAAAATACTTGTCGTGTCTTGCTTCTCAAATTTATCTATAAAATCAATGCGTAAACTCTGAACATTGCTTACCTTCATACGAACAGCATGATAACAGCAGACACTGCAATCAGCCCCACTGAACTGCGATCTCGATCCGACGGTCCGAGCAGATACACACCCCACTTCGCCATTGAAGAAGCAATTGGGTTTCCAGTTTGGATTCACACTGTAAAATTAAGAGCAACTAATATATAAAGACATGTGTGAGACAAAGAAAACAGAGTAGACTAATGAAATTATTTTACGCTATCTATACTAATTTAAACTTACCAGAGAAGGTTGGGATTCATCGAGATTCATATCCTGGTGGAGATGAGACACTAACTTGGGAGCTCGAGTAGCAAGTTGATTTTCCCTCAAATACTCTTTCTGTAGAATCTGAAAGAGAAACAAAATAAAAGAAAAGTGAAAACTTTGCAGGATCCGTAACCATATTTATCTCTCACAGAAGTGCGCAAAAAAACTAGCAAGCAGGACAAAGTGGATCATAGAATCTTTACATCAAAAATTACGACACACAGTATTGAAAGTTATTTTATACAAAGAAACCAAAACAGAAAAAAGTAAATCAGGCTGCAAACATAAATTGTACACAACAAAGCAGCAAGCTGCATGGAAGAATTTCGTTTTCATTCGAAGGGGTATATTTTAAATTAATTTTAATCTTACAATATACGTGCAATTACCGGAAATGTATTCGATAAAAGCTCAGAAACCTTTTACTTAAAAGAGGGTTTCGCGATCAGGTTATGTCGCTTTGTTTTAGCTGTGCACTAGGCTAGGCCACTGTTTGTCACAATCTACCGTTCCGAGATTATAAAATTTCGCCCATATCAATTCCATTACAGAATTGCACAACCAAAACTGTCCAGTAGTTCTAAGGTCTCAAGAAAATAAGGAACATCCAAGTAGGGCCGTACTTTCACGCTGACAAAACACAGACGTGTTTGGTTTGTCTCCTCGATCAGCCTCGATACACCCAGCAGAGGGCGCTCCTGTAGCGAGGATCGATCTTCGGGCTGGACAGCGGCGCGGTTTTCAAACGAACTGACCCTTGCGGGTTGGTCTAGGGGTACGTTAGAGTCCCCCAGCACAACCCCCGTCATTTCGAAAAAAATTAATTTTCGGCCAAAAATCGTAAAAATGCAAAGGCTATAGCCTTGGCGTTTTTGCGATTTTCGGTCGAAAAACAATTGTCTCCAATTTCGACCAAACTCACAGGGGACCTTCTTCTGGGACCCAAAAACACAAAGCAAGTCCTAGGAGTCCTATACCGGACTTCGTTAGTGAGAAAATAGGCCCCTAAGCCACCTCGCCCGAACACATTGCGCGCTATCAGGAAAACTGCATTTCCGCGCAGTCAAGCCGGGTTTTCGGACAAACTCACCCTTTCGGGTAAGTCTAGGGGTACGTTAGAGTCCCCCAGTACAACCCACGTCATTTCGGAGAATATTAATTTTCGGCCGAAAATCGTAAGACTGCAAAGGCTATAGCCTTGGCGTTTTTGCGATTTTCGGTCGGAAAACATTGGTTTCCGACATCGACCAAACTCACAGTGGACACTCTTCTGGGACTAAAAGACACGTTGCGAGTCCAAGGAGCCCGGTACCTGACTTCCTTTGGGAGAAGATCGCTTTGGCCAAAAAAATGTAAAAATGCAAAGGCTATAGCCTTCGGAAAACATTGGTTGCCGATTTCGACCAAACTCACAGGGGACACTCTTCTGGGACCAAAAAACACAAAGCAAGTCCTAGGAGTCCTATACCGGACTTCGTTAATAAGGAAATAGGCCCCTAAGCCACCTCGCCCGAACACATTGCGCGCTATCAGGAAAACTGCATTTCCGCGCAGACAAGCCGGGTTTTCGGACAAACTGACCCTTGCGGGTTAGTCTAGGGGTACGTTAGAGTCCCCCAGCACAACCCCCGTCATTTCGGAGAATATTAATTTTCGGCCGAAAATCGTAAAAATGCAAAGGCTATAGCCTTGGCGTTTTTGCGATTTTCGGTCGGAAAACATTGGTTTCCGATTTCGACCAAACTCACAGGGGACACTCTTCTGGGACCAAAAAACACAAAGCAAGTCCTAGGAGTCCTATACCGGACTTCGTTAATAAGGAAATAGGCCCCTAAGCCACCTCGCCCGAACACATTGCGCGCTATCAGGAAAATGCATTTCCTTGCAGACCAACCGGGTTTTAGGACGAACTGACCCTTGCGGGTTGGTCTAGGGGTAGGTTAGAGTCCCCCAGCACAACCCCCGTCATTTCGGAGAATATTAATTTTCGGCCGAAAATCGTAAAAATGCAAAGGCTATAGCCTTGGCGTTTTTGCGATTTTCGGTCGGAAAACATTGGTTTCCGATTTCGACCAAACTCACAGGGGACACTCTTCTGGGACCAAAAAACACAAAGCAAGTCCTAGGAGTCCTATACCGGACTTCGTTAATAAGGAAATAGGCCCCTAAGCCACCTCGCCCGAACACATTGCGCGCTATCAGGAAAACTGCATTTCCGCGCAGACAAGCCGGGTATTCGGACAAACTGACCCTTTCGGGTTAGTCTAGGGGTACGTTAGAGTCCCCCAGAACAACCCCCGTCATTTCGGAGAATATTAATTTTCGGCCGAAAATCGTAAAACTGCAAAGGCTATAGCCTTGGCGTTTTTGCGATTTTCGGTCGGAAAACATTGCTTTCCGATTTCGACCAAACTCACAGGGGACACTCTTCTGGGACCAAAAAACACAAAGCAAGTCCTAGGAGTCCTATACCGGACTTCGTTAATAAGGAAATAGGCCCCTAAGCCACCTCGCCCGAACACATTGCGCGCTATCAGGAAAACTGCATTTCCGCGCAGACAAGCCGGGTATTCGGACAAACTGACCCTTGCGGGTTAGTCTAGGGGTACGTTAGAGTCCCCCAGCACAACCCCCGTCATTTCGGAGAATATTAATTTTCGGCCGAAAATCGTAAAATGCAAAGGCTATAGCCTTGGCGTTTTTGCGATTTTCGGTCGGAAAACATTGGTTTCCGATTTCGACCAAACTCACAGGGGACACTCTTCTGGGACCAAAAAACACAAAGCAAGTCCTAGGAGTCCTATAGCGGACTTCGTTAATGAGGAAATAGGCCCCTAAGCCACCTCGCCCGAACACATTGCGCGCTATCAGGAAAATGCATTTCCTTGCAGACCAACCGGGTTTTAGGACGAACTGACCATTGCGGGTTGGTCTAGGGGTAGGTTAGAGTCCCCAGCACAACCCCGTCATTTCGGAGAATATTAATTTTCGGCCGAAAATCGTAAAATGCAAAGGCTATAGCCTTTGCGTTTTTGTGATTTTCGGCCTCGGAAAACATTGTCTCCGATTTTCGACCAAACTCACAGGGGACACTTCTTCTGGAGTAAAAACACGTTGCGAGTCCAAGGCGCCCGGTACCGGACTTCGTTAATGGGAGAAAAATCGCATTGGCCAAAAAATCGTAAAATGCAACAGGCTATAGCCTTTGCGTTTTGTGATTTTCCGCGCGAAGACAATTGTCTCGATTTCGGCCAAACTGACCCAGGGACACTCTTATGGGACTAAAAGACCACGTTGAGTCCCCCGGTACCGAACCTCGTCATTTGGAAGAAAATTTTGCCAAAAATCGTAAAATGCAAAGGCTATAGCCTTGGCGTTTTTGTGATTTTCGGTCGAAAAACATTGGTTTCCGATTTCGACCAAACTCACAGGGGACCTTCTTCTGGGACCAAAAAACACAAAGCAAGTCCTAGGAGTCCTATACCGGACTTCGTTAATGAGGAAATAGGCCCCTAAGCCACCTCGCCCGAACACATTGCGCGCTATCAGGAAAACTGCATTTCCGCGCAGACAAGCCGGGTTTTAGGACGAACTGACCCTTGCGGGTTGGTCTAGGGGTACGTTAGAGTCCCCCAGCACAACCCCCGTCATTTCGGAGAATATTAATTTTCGGCCGAAAATCGTAAAAATGCAAAGGCTATAGCCTTGGCGTTTTTGCGATTTTCGGTCGGAAAACATTGGTTTCCGATTTCGACCAAACTCACAGGGGACACTCTTCTGGGACCAAAAAACACAAAGCAAGTCCTAGGAGTCCTATACCGGACTTCGTTAATAAGGAAATAGGCCCCTAAGCCACCTCGCCCGAACACATTGCGCGCTATCAGGAAAACTGCATTTCCGCGCAGACAAGCCGGGTTTTCGGACAAACTGACCCTTGCGGGTTGGTCTAGGGGTAGGTTAGAGTCCCCCAGCACAACCCCCGTCATTTCGGAGAATATTAATTTTCGGCCGAAAATCGTAAAAATGCAAAGGCTATAGCCTTTGCGTTTTTGTGATTTTCGGCCTAAAAAAAATTGTCTCCGATTTTGACCAAAGTCAGAGGGGACACTTTTCTCGGAGTAAAAAACACGTTGCGAGTCCAAGGCGCCCGGTACCGGACCTCCTTTGGGAGAAAAATCGCATTGGCCAAAAAATCGTAAAAATGCAAAGGCTATAGCCTTTGCGTTTTTGTGATTTTCGGTCGAAGAACAATTGTCTCCGATTTCGACCAAACTCACAGGGGACCTTCTTCTGGGACCAAAAAACACAAAGCAAGTCCTAGGAGTCCTATACCGGACTTCGTTAATAAGGAAATAGGCCCCTAAGCCACCTCGCCCGAACACATTGCGCGCTATCAGGAAAACTGCATTTCCGCGCAGACAAGCCGGGTTTTAGGACGAACTGACCCTTGCGGGTTGGTCTAGGGGTACGTTAGAGTCCCCCAGCACAACCCCCGTCATTTCGGAGAATATTAATTTTCGGCCGAAAATCGTAAAACTGCAAAGGCTATAGCCTTGGCGTTTTTGCGATTTTCGGTCGGAAAACATTGGTTTCCGATTTCGACCAAACTCACAGAGGACACTCTTCTGGGACCAAAAAACACAAAGCAAGTCCTAGGAGTCCTATACCGGACTTCGTTAATGAGGAAATAGAGCCCTAAGCCACCTCGCCCGAACACATTGCGCGCTATCAGGAAAACTGCATTTCCGCGCAGACAAGCCGGGTTTTCGGACAAACTGACCCTTGCGGGTTGGTCTAGGGGTACGTTAGAGTCCCCCAGCACAACCCCCGTCATTTCGGAGAATATTAATTTTCGGCCGAAAATCGTAAAAATGCAAAGGCTATAGCCTTTGCGTTTTTGTGATTTTCGGCCGAAGATAAATTGTCTCCGATTTCGACCAAACTCAAAGGGGACACTTTTCTGGGAGTAAAAAACACGTTGCGAGTCCAAGGAGCCCGGTACCGGACCTCCTTTGGGAGAAAAATCGCATTGGCCAAAAAATCGTAAAAATGCAAAGGCTATAGCCTTTGCGTTTTTGTGATTTTCGGCCGAAGATAAATTGTCTCCGATTTCGGCCAAACTCCCAGGGGACACTCTTATGGGACTAAAAGACCACGTTGCGAGTCCAAGGAGCCCGGTACCGAACCTCGTATGGAAGAAAATCGCTTTGGCCAAAAAATCGTAAAAATGCAAAGGCTATAGCCTTTGCGTTTTTGTGATTTTCGGTCGAAGAACAATTGTCTCCGATTTCGACCAAACTCACAGGGGACCTTCTTCTGGGACCAAAAAACACAAAGCAAGTCCTAGGAGTCCTATACCGGACTTCGTTAATGAGGAAATAGGGCCCTAAGCCACCTCGCCCGAACACATTGCGCGCTATCAGGAAAACTGCATTTCCTTGCAGACAAACCGGGTTTTAGGACAAACTGACCCTTGCGGGTTGGTCTAGGGGTACGTTAGAGTCCCCCAGCACAACCCCCGTCATTTCGGAGAATATTAATTTTCGGCCCAAAAATCGTAAAAATGCAAAGGCTATAGCCTTGGCGTTTTAGTGATTTTCTGTCGAAAAACGATTGTCCCCGATTTCGACCAAACTCACAGGGGACCTTCTTCTGGGACCAAAAAACACAAAGCAAGTCCTAGGAGTCCTATACCGGACTTCGTTAATGAGGAAATAGAGCCCTAAGCCACCTCGCCCGAACACATTGCGCGCTATCAGGAAAACTGCATTTCCGCGCAGACAAGCCGGGTTTTAACACGAACTGACCCTTGCGGGTTGGTCTAGGGGTACGCTAGAGTCCCCCAGCACAACCTCCGTCATTTCGGAGAATATTAATTTTCGGCCGAAAATCATAAAACTGCAAAGGCTATAGCCTTGGCGTTTTTGCGATTTTCGGTCGGAAAACATTGGTTTCCGATTTCGACCAAACTCACAGGGGACACTCTTCTGGGACCAAAAAACACAAAGCAAGTCCTAGGAGTCCTATACCGGACTTCGTTAATAGGAAATAGGGCCCTAAGCCACCTCGCGAGAACACATTGCGCGCTATCAGGAAAACTGCATTTCCGCGCAGACAAGACGGGTATTCGGACAAACTGACCCTTGCGGGTTGGTCGAGGGGTAGGTTAGAGTCCCCCAGCACAACCCCCGTCATTTCGGAGAATATTAATTTTCGGCCGAAAATCGTAAAAATGCAAAGGCTATAGCCTTTGCGTTTTTGTGATTTTCGGCCGAAAATAAATTGTCTCCGATTTCGACCAAACTCAGAGGGGACACTTTTCTGGGAGTAAAAAACACGTTGCGAGTCCAAGGAGCCCGGTACCGGACCTCCTTTGGGAGAAAAATCGCATTGGCCAAAAAATCGTAAAAATGCAAAGGCTATAGCCTTGGCGTTTTAGTGATTTTCGGTCGAAAAACGATTGTCCCCGATTTCGACCAAACTCACAGGGGACCTTCTTCTGGGACCAAAAAACACAAAGCAAGTCCTAGGAGTCCTATACCGGACTTCGTTAATGAGGAAATAGGGCCCTAAGCCACCTCGCGAGAACACATTGCGCGCTATCAGGAAAACTGCATTTCCTTGCAGACAAACCGGGTTTTAACACGAACTGACCCTTGCGGGTTGGTCTAGGGGTACGTTAGAGTCCCCCAGCAAAACCCACGTCATTTCGGAGAATATTAATTTTCGGCCGAAAATCGTAAAAATGCAAAGGCTATAGCCTTGGCGTTTTTGCGATTTTCGGTCGGAAAACATTGGTTTCCGATTTCGACCAAACTCACAGGGGACCTTCTTCTGGGACCAAAAAACACAAAGCAAGTCCTAGGAGTCCTATACCGGACTTCGTTAATGAGGAAATAGGCCCCTAAGCCACCTCGCCCGAACACATTGCGCGCTATCAGGAAAACTGCATTTCCGCGCAGACAAGCCGGGTATTCGGACAAACTGACCCTTGCGGGTTAGTCTAGGGGTACGTTAGAGTCCCCAAGCACAAAGCTCGTCATTTCGGAGAATATTAATTTTGGGCCGAAAATCGTAAAACTGCAAAGGCTATAGCCTTGGCGTTTTTGCGATTTTCGGTCGGAAAACATTGGTTTCCGATTTCGACCAAACTCACAGGGGACCTTCTTCTGGGACCAAAAAACACAAAGCAAGTCCTAGGAGTCCTATACCGGACTTCGTTAATGAGGAAATAGGGCCCTAAGCCACCTCGCCCGAACACATTGCGCGCTATCAGGAAAACTGCATTTCCTTGCAGACAAACCGGGTTTTAACACGAACTGACCCTTGCGGGTTGGTCTAGGGGTACGTTAGAGTCCCCCAGCAAAACCCCCGTCATTTCGGAGAATATTAATTTTCGGCCGAAAATCGTAAAACTGCACGCCTTGGCGTTTTTGCGATTTTCGGTCGGAAAACATTGGTTTCCGATTTCGACCAAACTCACAGGGGACCTTCTTCTGGGACCAAAAAACACAAAGCAAGTCCTAGGAGTCCTATACCGGACTTCGTTAATAAGGAAATAGGCCCCTAAGCCACCTCGCCCGAACACATTGCGCGCTATCAGGAAAACTGCATTTCCGCGCAGACAAGCCGGGTATTTGGACAAACTGACCCTTGCGGGTTAGTCTAGGGGTACGTTAGAGCCCCCCAGCACAATCGCCGTCATTTCGGAGAATATTAATTTTCGGCCGAAAATCGTTAAAATGCAAAGGCTATAGCCTTTGCCTTTTTGCGATTTTCAGCCGAAAATAAATTGTCTCCGATTTTGACCAAACTCACAGGTTACCTTCTTTTGGGACCAAAAAACACATAGCAAGTCCTAGGAGTCCTATACTGGACATCGTTAGTGAGAAAATACGACCCTAGGCCACCTAGCCCGAACACTGCGCGCTATCAGGAATACTGCATTTGCTCGCAGACAAACCGGTTTTTCGGACGAACTGACCCTTGGGGGTTGGTCTAGCGGTACGTTAGAGTCCCCCTGCACAACCCCCGTAATTTCGGAGAATATTAATTTTCGGCCGAAAATCGTAACTAGTAGTCCGTGCGGCAGGCACGTAGTTTCTGAGCGAAGTGAGTGTCAAAACAAAAGGACGGTTTCAACCCTACCGCCGTGTAGATAGGCAACCTACATGATGCCCGTCAGCATGAAGAAATTGAGGATTCGGGGGGGCAGGGGGGGTGCTGAAGGAGGAGAAGGGCAGGAGAGGTGGTGGAGGGACAACAGGCCAACAATCACCGTTTGTACTCAACCGAGAGAAGGGAGCATTCTCTATCAGAAATCCTGAAGTAGAAAGTCCCGGACACCCAATGTGATTGACACCAGAGGCGCAGGGCGCCGTGGCCTCCAAAGTGCGGTTGTCCTGTGCGGTGACCTCGTGCCCCTCCTGTGCCCGACGGGGGGAGGGCGCCATAGGCGCGGGACGGTCGGTGACACCCTTCCCGAAGCCAGAACGACATTATGAGTGTGACGCCGTAGTGGCAGGGGCATGCTGAGCATCCCCTCTGAGCTGTCCTAAGGTCGAAAGTCTCGGGCACCCTATGGGGGGGTCGACGCCAGAGGCGCAGTGGCCTTTAAAATGTGGTTATCCTGGGCGGGGAACTAGAGCACACTTCCAGAACCTCCCTCCTGCCCCCCTCCCCCTCCACTTTTCCCCTCCCCACCCGGAGGGAAGATAAGTGCCATGAGTATCATTTACATGATGAATATAAGAATGCAACTGCATGATATGCTGTCCACCCCCCCCCCCTCTCCCCCCTTCCTATCCTTCTGAATCAAGTTTGTCTTCACACCAACTTACAAGTATCAATGGTAAGCCAAGCATCGGGTCACTCATTGAAAAAGACATAGTAATGAATGTTGTTACAGAGGCCACTAACTTTAAATGCAATTAAGACATTCACAATGACTCACGACCTTTAAATGATGGAGCGAATCTATTTTGAAATGATTTATAGCTATTTGAAATAGAATTGAAACAATCCAAAACCTCTGTAGCATTTTAATGATTATATGACTTTGTTTTTGATAATATTTCAGTGTTTTAGAAACACTCATTTAGTGTAAACACTCTCAGCATAATTGTCATATTACAAGTACCGTTTCTCACCTAAATCCAATCTACAGTATCGCCCCTTGTGTTTGTGGGAGTCAAATTTCTATAAACTAATCATTTTTTAGAAACAAGTTTACTCCGTAATATTACTTTTATAGAGCAGCTTTTTTCTCATTCATATTCATAGCCAAAACAGATCAAGCAGTATGTTTTGTTTAATACATAAGATAACTTGATCAGAAATCGTATCACTGGGAAGAACAGCAAAGGTTCGGAACAAAATCCTACTAAATTTATCTGAATAATACCAATACTATTTACTTTTTCTAGTTGGGTTCAAAGGTTATAGGATTTTAATACTTTCACCACACTTTGATGTGTTTTCTTCAGTAGAATGAGACTCTAAATGTTTCTATTTAAGATTTATAAATTAATTACCTTTTTTTATTACAAATGTCTCTCCTCATGTCTAAAAGGAGCACAGTTCTACTACAGTATCAATACTGTATTGGGGAAACCGTTTGGCTGGTAATTTGTGGCGGCTCAAAAAGAAATCACAACATATCGCAACATATCGAGCAAAGGTTTAAAACAAAATTTAAATAAATATAAGTAAATAATGTCACAGCTACTAACTCTCACTTGTCAGATCAAGGTATTATGCGATTTTAATACTCAGACCAAAGTCTGCTGTCTCCCAGACAGAACTGTGTGTACTCTATTGTAAACAACATTGTTTATGTTGTTAGGTTATGTCACTCACCCAAATAATAAGTTCGGAAGTAGGTTGAAGCGATCCTGGCTGTCATTTCAGCAATCCGTGAGGTTCATTTCACAAATCCAGTACAATCAGAGGTATTTTTGATAAGAACTTGAGGCACTTAACCTCCCCACCACAATCCTTAGACGTGAACACACGACAAATCACTCGTACACACGCTTCTACAAAATGACGAAACTTGAAACTTCGTGAGACAACTACCACCACTCTAAAAACTATTTCAGACAGCATATTTCGTCGAACTGACACTTAAATTTCTAATTTTGATGTTGTAAACAGGCGAGGTGGACACCGGGCTTGGCTGGGCCGTCGAGACGTAGTTCGCACACTGCCGCTCATTTACATGATGAATATAAGAATGCAACTGCATGATATGCTGTCCGCCCCCCCGCCCCCTCCCCCCTTCCTATCCTTCTCAAACAAGTTTGTCTTCACACCAACTTACAAGTATCAATGGTAAGCCAAGCATTGGGTCACTCATTGAAAAAGACATAGTAATGAATGTTGTTACAGAGGCCACTAACTTTAAATGCAATTAAGACATTCACAATGACTCACAACCTTTAAATGATGAGGTGAATCTATTTTGAAATGATTTATAGCTATTTGAAATAGAATTGAAACACTCCAAAACCTCTGTAGCATTTTAATGATTATATGACTTTGTTTTGATAATATTTCAGTGTTTTAGAAACACTGATTTAGTGTAAACACTCTTAGCATAATTGTTATATTACAAGTACCGTTTCTCACCTAAATCCAATCTACAGTATCGCCCCTTGTGTTTGTGGGAGTCAAATTTCTATAAACTAATCATTTTTTAGAAACAAATATACTCCGTATCATTACTTTTATAGAGCAACTTTCCTCTCATTCAAATTCATAGCCAAAACGGATCAAGCAGTATGTTTGGTTTAAAACATAGGATAACTTGATCAGAAATCGTATCACTGGGAAGAATAGCAAAGGTTCGGAACAAAATCCTACTAAATTTATCTGAATAATACCCATACTATTTACTTTTTCTAGTTGGGTTTAAGGTTATAAGATTTTATTACTTTCACCACACTTTGATGTGTTTTCTTTAGTAGAATGAGACTCCAAATGTTTCTATTTAATATTTATAAATTAATTACCTTATACTCAGACCAAAGTCTGCTGTCTCCCAGGCAGAACTGTGTGTACTCTATTGTAAACAACATTGTTTATGACAAGACCCCTAGGCGATTAATCCCGGGGGAGGGGGTATTAATGGGCCAAAAAATTAGTACCCCCCTGTATAACGAGGGATGTACAAGACCCCTAGGCGATTAACCCCGGGGGGAGGGGGCGTATTAATCGGCCAAAAAATTAGTACCCCCCTGTATAGCGAGGGATGTACAAGACCACTAGGCGATTAATCCCGGGGGTGGGGGATATTAATCGGCAAAAAATCAGTACCTCAATGTATAGCGAGGGATGTACAAGAGCCATAGGCGATTAATCCCAGGGTTTGGGGGGTATTGATCGGCCAAAAAATTAGTACCCCCCTGTATAGCAAAGGATGTACAAGACCTCTAGGCGATTAATCCCGGGGGAGGAAGGTATTAATCGGCCAAAAAATTAGTTCCCCCCTGTATAGCGAGGGATGTACAAGACCCCTAGGCGTTTAATCCCGGGGGAGGGGGGGGGGAGGGGTATTAATCGGTTCATATGTATCACTAGTTTATAAAATGTTGTGGGAAAGAAAGGGAAAAATCTTTAGAAATCACTTTTTTTCATTTGCACAATAAAGCTCAGCATCCAAGCCGAAGGCTTGCTGGCTAGTACTTGTTTATAGCAACCGAAGAAACGAACCCGATGTCATCAGCACGCCTGCTCTCCGGGCGGTGCTGGGCCGGCCGCGTACCGTCATTGGTATGCTGGCCCGGGGAGTTTGGGTAGAAGGGTTAGGAAGGCTGAGTAAGTGGTAGTGATGCTGATGAGAGGAGGCGTGTTGCGGCAAGGAAGCGGGGTGCTGTCGTGTTGTGACGTGACACTGACGGATGGAGTATCACGCCCACGCGCAAGCCGGTGTACGACCACCTTTGCCTTCCGGGGCCAAAGCCTGAGCAGTTACTGCCACCGGGAAAGCTTTCACTAATAAGTCAATAAGCACGGTAAAAATAGCGTCGGAATGCGAGTATTGATCTCATTCGCCACAGCTGTCGAAATACTTCGACAAATAAATGTTCAAAAATATCGCCCCCCCCCTTTTTTTTTCAAAATTACCCTATTTTTGATCGCTTTGCCTCCTGTGTGTGTACGTTGTTTTTTTTTTTTTTTTTTTTTTTTTTTTTTTTTTTTTTGTCTTGGAAAAATGATTTCCGTCGATTGCCGGCATTGGCCGAGGTTGACTCGGGATGCGAAGGGAAGAGATGACAGAACAGAGAGCAGCGCGGAGGGGAGGGGAGGGTACGGAGTGGAGCACATGGTATGCGGAGTAAAAATAAACACACGAGGAAGGAGATAAACTGGCCCTGCTTTTATTGGATATTTCTCTCCTCCAGAAGCCCCTGCCACCGCCGGCGCCGTACTGTGGGAGGCTGCGGCTGCGGACTACAGGGAAGCCTCTGTTTCCTCCACTTTGCTCCCCTCCCTGTCGTCGTCAAGTCTGGAAATGTCTTTGAGCGCAGCTCTTACTGGCGCGCTCGCAAACTCGCCTGTTGGCCAACCACGACGCAGCCATGAACCAAAACTGTACAGAGGTGGGATGAGGGAACTACAGAAGCGTGCTGCGAGACAAAGTGTGAGGCGCCACTTTAAACAGTCCCTGCACTTCCTGGAACGACCTGTAACGATAACCACGTGAGGCATGCCCATGCCGTGGCGTGACGTCCCGCTACGCGTCGTGTACAAATTCGGTGACAGTTTGGTAGGTATAAATCTAAGCGCTCGTCGGCTCGGAGTTAGTTATAGCCTAGGTCAGGAAGGGGAACGTCGGTGTATTTTTCGTCTCGCACCACACGCTCCGAGACACGCTCCCCTCACGGGCGATGCACCGGGCCCCGCTCCTTTCTCTCGCCATCCACGGATCCATTTGTTAAGCGTTTCCGGCGTTTTGTTTAAGGCACGACACGAATGTAGACACGCGCGTGTGGCACACGTGGCGGGGAGGGGAGACAGTGACGCAGCGCGGCGCCAGCCACCAGGACGGCCGCGTGACCGTCACTGGTGCTGCACAGTACGCCGAGCGAATTGTATTTTTAGGAAGGGATAGCGACCATGAAATGGCGGCCGTTTTTCGTTCGCTGCACCTGCAGAGGTGCGATGTCCTTACCTTTGGATCTTTAGTGCCTTTTAAAGATGAGACATAGAACCTTTGTTTTTCCAGTGTGTAGAGGATGTTTGGAGTAAGCTGAAAGTCAGGTTCAAACGTAATGACATGATAATTTATTAGAAATATATGTACACAATATTTTACTAACACGTTAATATTAAAACGTTGGGCAAATTTATAGTTCTGTTTAACATGTTTTTAAATTTTCAGGGTTTTATTCTTTTCCAGATACTTTGCTTTCACGTTAGAATAATTACATTGGAGGAACTGTATTGATTTACAGAAAAGCGGCGGACTAGCTTCATTGTTTACAACTAAAAATGGAAACAATATCTGTTGGGGTACTACGGTAATATCTGGCTGGAACCTGTGGCCCCTTGTCATATAACTGTACAAATCAGTATTTCGTAAATAAACCAAAAATTATCGAAGTGTTTAACAATTTTAACCTACACTTTGGGCTTCTTGTCAACTTTGTCATGGCCAGAGGCAGAGTCCAAGACTAGGGCGTGGAAAAATGGCGGCTCGGCATTGGGCTCAGCCTCTGCCCCATGACTTTGTACATTATTATTAATTAAAATACGGACGAGATGGCGGCCGTGGTGCCGCCTCCCCCTCCGCAAAGGTAGCAGTCTGGAACAAAAGACACGGCGGTCATTTTGTTAGTTAAGAAACCATGGAACGACTGGTGCGTCAAGCCGTCACATCATACGGTATTTGCACCCTTGCGCTCCCTCCCTCACACCCGACTAATAAAATAGGGGAAAAGTACGAAGAACGTTGCGGCGGGCTGCGGTGAGGTCACCCTCGTCGACACCTCCCTTGCAGGCGGAGATTGGCAGGTGTGTGCTTGCTACCCTCCCCCCCCCCCCGCCCCTTCGCCCCTCCGACAAGAAGCGCGGGACGGAAATGACGGGGTTCTCTCGTTAGTGTTGATGGATGAAGGCCAACCCGTGCGCCCTAACCCCCCGAGTTGGGTCAGGCTGCGGAGCGGGACCGCCCCCACCCCTCCCCCTGCCCCAAGGGCCAAAAGGGCCTATGTGACTCGCGTGCAATTACCGTGCGGCATGTAACGAGGCCATCCATGGTCGTGTTTATAACGTGCATAAGCCCCCCCCCCCCTCTCTCTCTCATCAGCCCTCTTCTACCCCCTGTTCGGCGCAGACCCTAACGTTGACACACGTCCCGATACTGTACATCGTCTAGTGGGCGCCGCACGCCGTTAAATCTGCCCGGAGGGTGGCCTGGGCGGGGCGGGGCGGGGCGGGGCGGGGGCGACTTGGACGCGAGGATGCTCGGCGATAAGGAGTGTGGCCGCGGTCCGGTCCGGCCCGGCCCGGGCTGGTCGGACGGCATTTCCCTATCGGCACGCGGCCGGCGCGGGCGCGGCAGTTATCATGATTTACAGGTGGCGTCGTGGCGTTGCAAACGCAAGCGACAAACTTGGGCCGTTTCTGAGAGCTGCGGGGACGGGACGCCGCTCCGCACCGACGCGCCGCCCGGCCCGCGTGGACTGGACCCTTGCGGACCCTGCTGCGGTCGGGCCGGCTCGGCTGGAGGAGGGGCGGGCTGTGGGGCTGTGTGGGGGCCAAGCGGCGCGCCCGGGCGCCAGGGGCTGGCGCTGGGGTGGGCAGTGAGGCCGGGGACTTGCTGGGCGGCGCGCGTCTCGGGGGAGGAATTTCTGATGGGGGACAGGTCAGGTAATTAGCCCTGGACTCAAAGTGTGACCGGGACCGGGCGGGGCGACGCGGGGCAACTCGGGGCGGGGTGGCCCCCGATAGCACCTTATTGCGCCCAATACCTTCCCGCCCCTCTCTCTAACGCGTGCGCGTGCTGCCCGCCCCGCCAGAGGGCCTATTCCCTTCTCTCCAGCGTGGCCCGGGATGCTAGAGTCTCTCCAGCCGGTGCGGCCGCTCGCAGCCCACCGACCGAGTGGTTCCTCAGCCCCGCCGGGCATCGCGGAGAGAAGCACCTTTCCGAGACGGCTCTCTCGTTCTCCCCTGCGTCGCGCGACGGTGCGGTGGTGTGGTGCGCCAGCGGAGCGGAGGGGAAAGGGGGAGGGGGTGGGGGATTCTTGACCGCACGCGAGCAGAAGGGAGCGGCACAGGGAACCGGTGGGGACCCAAGCCGCTTACAGCCGATTTCAACCCTCGATTCGCTCCCTTCTCCCTCGCCTCGCCTCGCCCCGCTCCGCTCCGCTCCGCGATACTCCCCGAAGCCCGCCGAAAGGCAATATTGTACGGAGCAAGCAGAGACCCTACCCTACCCAGCCAGGCCGATCCGCCGTACCCATACCGCACCCCCAACCCACCCCACGTCACCACCCACGCCATTCCGTGTTTTTCCCCGTTTATTTTTCGCGCCATGAGGTATTCTGCAAAACGGCTTTGCAAACGAATAACCCCAAAGCCACCCGCCTAGGTTCCTGTTACCCACTCCGAGAGGGTTTGAAAAGTAAATGGGAATCCGACGGAACCAGGCGCGGCTGGGCCGGGCCGGGCCGGGCGGTCCAAAACACTTGCGGTGGGCATTAACGCGACGTGCCCTCCCCCCTTTCCCACCCACTCTCTCAGAAATAGCCGCGGCGTAAGGCGACAAGAGTGGCGACACGGCACGGGGAGCCGCGCCACGCCGCGCCACGCCGCGCCACGCCCCGGGAGAAGAGATTGATGGGAGTCGGGCAGATGTGCGCGGCGGGGCGCGGCGGGGCGTGGCGGGGCGTGGCGGGGCGTGGCGGGGTGCGGCGGCGGGGGCTTCAGCCCCTGCCGCGCCGCCTCCCGTGCGCGTCTTACACGGCCGACGTGCCGTGAGTACAACACTAGTTACATGGAACGCCTTCACGTACATTGCCGCGGCATTGCAAAGTACTCACCTTTGGATAGTTTCACGGCGACGCGGCCATGCTTTGGTAGCCTGGCGACGGCGACTCGCACTCGCTCTTCTCCGGGACGGAGCCCATGATGGTCTGGCTGGCGGTGCGGCTGACCTGCCGGGGCAGAAACCGAAAGGGGAGAATAAAGACACCGCACCACCGCGACGTGTGGAGAGTTTGGCAGCTCCCTCCGCCTCCGCCGCGCCTCTCCCTGTCTCTCCCGCACACGCAACCCTTTCGCCTCACTTCACTCGACGCATGCAACGCGCGTCCCGCAAAGAACAAAAGGGCCCCGCCCGGCCCGGCCCGGCCTCCCTCTCAGCGCTCTGTATTTACATTTCAAGTAGAACATCCGAGGAGTTGGGGTTGGATTGGACTGATTTTGTTTCGTAGCGAGCGAGCGAGAGAGAGAGAGGGAGAGAGCCGAGGATAAGGATGGATGTAGGGATGGAGGGAGGAATGGAGGGAGAGAAAAGTTGCGAACAAAACGCTAAGTTCGGGGGCTTAGCCACGTACGCTTTTGCGGCAATACACACACAGACATACGTGTGCGCGGGCGGCGCGGTGGCGACGGGAGGATCTGCATACGCAATTCGATTCAAGACGGGAAAGTCCCGCGCGAAACAGACGAGTTCGACACTTTGAATTTCTGCTTGCACATGCATTTCCCTTGCTCAAGCGGATGGGCGAGAGGCGCGGCGGCGGCAGTGGGAGAGAGGATTTGCAGCCCGAGAGGGGGGTGCAGCGGAGGGTCGCAGTGAGTGCTAGACGTTCGCAATCCTTTGCCTTACCTTCATGTCTCGGTCCAACAGAGAGCGGTCGATCTTCTGGTACTCCTTGCCCGAGCGCGGCCTCAGCGTGGTCGTCGCTTGTAGCCTGCGCGAGAGCACATGTCGCAAGAGAGTCAAACACATCCGCACCGATCCAGAGAGATTGAGATTGAAGACTCAAGGCAAGGCACACTCACCTCATGCAGTCCGGGTTGTCCGACGACGAATGCGAGGACAGCGACAGCGTCTCGATGTAGTCGGACATGTCGGAGGTGCCGGAGCTGGTGGAGGTGCAGTCCATGTAGGGTACGGGCGGCACGTCGCTGCTGGGGCTCGATCGACCTGCGACACGACGGGGAACAGGACACCGTTGTAGCGGCAGCGGGACCACGAAGCGCGGCGCGCAGACGGAAGAGGTGATATCGAGACTTTACCTTTCTTGGTGGGACAGACCGGCACCTCGGCCTCGGCGGACGACGACTTGGGCCCGGTGCCCATGCGGTGGAACTGGAATGTGATCTCCTTGAGCGGGTCCGACGACTTGGACCGGCGCTGGAGCGAGGCGTGCATGCAGGCGCCGCCGGGGCCGGCGGCCGCGGCCGTCCGCTGCGCCGCGCGCCAGTTGGTCGACAGCGCGGTGGTGAGCGGCAGCTCGAACTCGGCAAAGTCGGCGGCGCGGTGGCGCATGGAGCCGATCGACACCCCCGAGTCGTTGGAGCTGGACGAGTCGCGGTTGTTGCCCTTGCACGGCACGCTGGACGAGCGGCGGATGTGCACGGCGGCCGACGACGGCGACGACGACGTCGTGGAGCCGCCCGCACCGCCCGTCTCCTGCACCAGCGTCTGGATGGACGCGCTGCTGCCGCTGCCGCTCGCCACGCTGTCGGGCTCCGCGTCCGGGGCGCCGCCGTCCTGCGCGCAGCACCGCGCCTCGTCGTCCACCTCGTCCTCGGGGTGCGCCTCGGCGGACGCCGCGGCCCCCGCCGCCTCGCACTGGCTCAGCAGCGAGTTGACGGAGCTCACCCGGCTGGACGGCTCGCTCTCCTCGTGCTCGTCCAGGTAGCGCGACGAGTCGGCCGAGTTGGAGCGGCGGCGCGCCAGCATCTGCACGCGCCGGTGGACGCCCTCGGGGTCGCGCTGCGGGCTGCCGCCCATCAGCATGGCCGAGCCCGGGATGCGCACGAACTCAGAGTCGATGCGCTTCTTGGCGCGGTCCACGTAGGGCGCGCCCTGCTGCTGCGCCAGGCTGGGGATGCTGGCCGACTTCTCGGCGCTGGCCGCGAGGCCGCCGTTCAGCCTGTCCAGCGCCATGCGCATGAGGTCCGTCTTGTTGGCGGAGGCCGCGTTGGTGGCAGCGGCGGGGCCGTTGGGCTGCTGCTGCTGCTGTTGCTGCTGTTGCTGGGCGCCCGTGAGTGGCGACATGTGCAGGTAGCCGGGGAAGTTCTTGCCGCCCGGCCGCGGCGCCGCCTCCGCGGGGGCGGGCGCCTGCTGCTGCTGCTGGCTGGGGTCCATCATCATGTAGTCGTCGAGCCGGCCGTTGGTGGTGGCGGCCGCGGCGGGGGCGGGCGCCGGATCCGCCTCGTCGTCCGCCGCCTCCCTGGAGGGCTGGCAGTGCCCGCACTTGGCGCACATCTGAGCGCACGAGGTGATCTGGTGCGCCAGGCTCTCGGCCTCCTTGGCCGAGATGCCGGCCCGCTGCAGCACGTCCCGCGAGTTCTCGTACAGGTCCAGCGTCTGCGCAAAGTGGATGTTGGCGTAGTTGGCGCACTGGCCGTCCGCCGCGGCCGCCGCCTGCTGCTCCGCCTTGGCCTCGGCCTCCGTCAGCACGTCCAGGTTCTCGTAGTTGAGCATGGGGTCCGCGGGTGCGGGGGTCTTGTCGGTGTCCGCCTCCTCGTCCTCGGCCTTGAGGCTCTTCCGCCGGTTGGTCTTCTTGGAGCGGTCGATGGTAGCGTACAGCTCCACCTCGCCGCGCTGGTTCACGACCGGCATCTTGCCCTGGCCGCTGAGCCGCACCTTGACGACGGCCGAGTTGTCGACGCCGTTGCCGCGCCGGCAGTAGGGGAGCGGCCAGCACGCCACCCTCTGGCACGGGCACTCGCGGTTCAGGTCACCCTCCAGCACGGTCCGCCCGTCCTGCGACACGACGGCCGTCTTCTTGGTGCACTTCATGACGAAAGCGCACGGCGCCGCCATGCCCGACACGGCCTTGGCTGACGGCGGCGTGTCGTAGTTGCCGTACTGGTCGGGCCCGTCCTCCGTCCTCGACAGGCACTCCTTGACGTTCTTGGGGGTGTCGTAGTACTCGTCGGGCCCGGCCGAGCCACTCAGCGACAGCACCTGCGACGGGTCCGCGCCCAGCTGTGCCGCCAGCGGCCGGGGCACGTCGTAGTTCTCGTACGGGCCGACGTGCGGCGCGTCGTCGCCGAGCCTCAGGCACGGGTTGTGGCACGCGCACGCGTGCACCACGTAGTCCTTGTCCTTGCCCAGCTCCTCCTCCGGCAGCGGCATGGGCGCTTTCCGCTTCTTCTTGGACGGTGACGTCTGGTCCTGGCAGGGCTTGGGCGGGCGCGCGGGCGGGCACTGGCACTGCGCGCCGCCGCTGCACGCGCACCCGTTGGCCGTCGCCGGGAGGCACGACATCCGGGGCACCGAGTACTCCGACGCCTCGCTGCTGTCGCTCATGGACATTCGATCACAGATGCTGCTGGTGGCGGTCTTGGGCCGCGGGGTGGTGGCCGCGTGGTGCAGGTGGCCGTGGTGGCCGCCGAGGTGGTGGCAGCACGGGGCGGCCGACGCCGCCTGCTCGGCCGTGGGCCAGGCGGCGGGCGCGAGCGGCGTGCCCGGCGTGCACGTCGAGGACCGCGACATGGCGGGCGCGCCCAGCTTGCTGAAGCACGACGTGCAGCGCTCCATGGCGGTGCGGCCCGACGCGCGCTGCAGGCTGTCGCCCAGCGCCAGCCCCCACGCGTCGCCGTGCAGCTGGCTCACCGAGTCGGGCATGGGCAGCTCGCGCACCGACGCCGTGTCGCCGCAGCCGTAGTTGCTGTCCAGGTCGCCGCCCATACGCGAGCTCTCGGCCGACGGCCAGAACGGCGAGTGGCGGTGGTGGCTGCCGTAGGGGAAGTCGTCCCCGTCCGGCGGGCACGCACAGTCCTCCGAGCAGCAGCAGCTGCCGTCGCCCACGCCCGTCAGGATCACCGAGTCGGCGCAGCTCAGCGTCCCCGACCGGCTCTGCGACGTCTTGCGACTCGGGCTGTCCATCACTGCGCCGCGGAAAATTCGTCATGTACAAAGATCCGTATCCTCACACGAAATAAAGTGCCGCACACTTCGGCCAATGTACTCACCAGACATGTTCCTAGAGAGGGTCCTTCTCCTGGTGAAGAGCTTGCTCTGCGAGGCGAGCCTCACGGCGCGCTCCAGGTCCTCGGCCTGGTCCGACACGAGCACGTGCACGCCCTCGCCCTTGCCGCAGCGGGACCCGCCCTCGAAGCAGAACTTGCCCTCGACCACGCCGTACCGCCTGCGAACAGAGACACGGCCACCGCGTCAGGCAGAGTACCACACTCGGAGATAATGCTGTTTTTCCCGAGATTGCCCCGCGGCCCGGCCCGGCCCGGGGCGGGCGAGTTCCTCTTGTACAACAACTTTGCCGCGAGTCGGACAAGAAGAGGAGCAAGTCGTCTCGAGACGGTGCTAAAGTGCAATTAGGCCATCAGCGCGCCCTCCCTGGTGCACTGCTCGCCCCCCCCCCCCTCCCCGCCTTGGCACGCTGGCCAGGGAAGGAATGGGGAGCGTCTCTCGTCGTCGCAAGTCGTGTCTCGCGACGCGCCGCGCCGCGGCGTCCAGGTCCCCATTTGGCGCCGTCCCGTCCGGCTCGGCCCTGCCAGGGCACAAGGCCCGCCGCGCCGCGCCCCGCCCCGCCCCGGCAGTTACCGACGCTGTTCAGGACTTTGACGGCGTACTCGGCCGCGTCGCGTAATTTACGGGCGGGCACAACTCCTGCACCTCCTCCCGCCCCGTAGCCGCGGCCCGGCCCGGCCCGGGGGCGGCCGCTGGAACCGTTCCGAGTTGGACTCGGCCGGGCCAAGGCGACGGCCAAAACTTCACGCCGGGCCGGGCCGGGCCGGGCCGGGCGTTAGTCCCTATCAGCGCGTCCCGTCCCGGCCCGGCCCGGCCGAGGCGGGGTTGGTGCGGGGGTGGCGGAGGCGTAAGGGAACAGTTTTAAACGAGACTGCTCGCCGCTCGCAAACCTACCTCGTTTCCCTCTCCAACAGTTTAGTCTAGCGCGAGGTGCAGTGACCGACTACAACAGTGGGTAGCAGATTTTCCTAATTTAAAGCGCGACAACCCAGGGTGTTTATAATTTTTATTTTGAATCGAATGCTTAGTTAAAAGACAGGGCGAAAAAGAACTGTGCTCGGTAGTAATTGGAAGCGGGCTGATTTACAATCACAGGCGAATGCACGCAGGTCATTAAGACCACTGAATCGCCCCCGTAGTGAGATTTTAGAGCAGCCCCTGTGCCGGGCCCACCACGTAACCCGCAAGAGAGGAATGAGGGAAAGAGAGCGAGAGAGAAGAGGGGCGAGCTAGAGAGCTCTTGCATGCGGGGGGAGGGGGGGAGAGGAGAGAAGGGTTCTACGGCCCAAGTCAGCTGGAGGAGAGCTAGGCGGTGGGGGGCGGGGGGCCTTGTGAGCGCGTCAATGGCCCCCGTGAAAGGGACGATTCCCAATTTATGGGGCGGAGAGGGCCAGACAGGTAACAGATAGGCCCGGCCCGGCCCGGCTCCGGCCGGAGCCGGAAGCTCCTCCGGCCCGCTCAGCTCAGCTCAGCCCGATCCCTCTCCCGCTCCCTAACTCCACTGGGGGGAAGAGGGGGGAGGAGGGTCCTAACCGTGCTAACCCAAGCTCTCATACGGCGTGACTGCTCCCTCTCCGCCCGCGTCCCGCACAGAGACTAACGCTGGGCTGGGAAGCCCGCAGCAGCTGCCAACTTTACGAGGAAGATGAAGACGAGGAGGAGGAGGAGGAGGGCGCTGGCGGTGCAAAGAGCGAGCGAGCGCCGCTCTCGCGCTGCGGCCGGACACAAACCGGAACCTGCATCCGCGGCTCATCATCCGTTTCGCGGCCCTCCTGTTGCCATAGGGAGCAGGGCGCGACGAAGAAATCCCTTACTTCCAGGAGAAGTTTCTTGAACGGCGAACCCGCCCGCTTCCACGTGAAGTCAGCTGACCTCGCACGTACACACGCGACGGCCGGCCGGGTGCTCAGAGACGGCCCCCAAGAGAGCGAGAGAGAGAGCGAGAGCGAGAGCGAGAGAGAGAGCGAGAGAGAGAGAGAGAGAGAGAGAGAGCGAGAGAGAGAGCGAGAGCGAGAGAGAGAGCGGCCAGCGCTGCGCTCAGCAGCGTGTTCAGCCCTAACGAAGCAATCAGCAGGAAGCGCGACCAGGACGGCGTTGGAGACGTTCCAGGCCGATGTGGCGCCTTAACCCCACCCGGCGTCTCCATTCATACCACCTCCACCGCCACAGCCTCTACAACTAGCGCCTTCAACGACCACGTCCTGCTGTATAAGCAGCGGGGTGAAACATGTGACACGGGATGAGAAGGATAAGAGGAATATGTTCCGAGGCCGCCTGCCCTGCCCTGCTCTGCCCTGCCCTACCCTGCCCTGTCCCCTGGTAATAACCTAAGGCGGCCTGGCCTCCGCGTTGCGTTGGATCCGGTGCGGTGCGGTGCGGTCCGGCCCCATGCCGCCGCGCCGCTGCTGCCTGCAGGCCGGGCCGACTACAGCCTCACACGCTGTCGCTCCCGCTACCCAGCGCGAGGAGTGGTAGTTGTGAAACAGCTTCGCCTCCACCCACAACCCACCCTACTGCGGCCTGGACAAGGGGAGGGGAGGGGAGGGGAGGGGAGGGGAGGGGCCGCGGCGCTGTTTGCAAACCCGGCGCAAATTGTTCCATTATTGTAATTCCGTCTCGGAGCAGCGCCGCGGCGCACGGCGGGGCACACACCACCACTTGACTTTCATGCGCCGAGCGTAAAAAGAGAAGAGGCGAGGCGTTTGTACCGGTCAGCGGGGCGCGGTGGGGCGGGGCGGTATCGGGATGGGATGGGGTGGGACGAGACGTCTTACAGCGAGGGGCGTTTGTCCAGACTCGGTGAGCTGTGGGCCGTGCCCCCTAGTGACCCCCCGCTGGTGCAGATCCCCCTCCTGCCCTACAAGTGCACCGTGATGGTGGTGGTGCAGGGCCCAGTGCCCGGGGGGAGAGGAGGGGGTTCAAACATAAACGGATGCAAACGTATTCGCCGCTGGGCTTGTGTCATTATCTCCCCCAACCCCCTGCCTTCCATCTGAGGACCGGGCTTCAGTGTAAAATGTATTCAGCCGGCAGCTGGTGCTTCAGCAGCGGAGGCTAGATGACTGTTTTCAGACCGTCGTCGCGTCCGTCCGGTCCTCTCCGGCGACTTAATTTAGGACTAATATTTACTCGGCGATCAACAACCGGCCAAAGTTACGCAAAGAAGTTCTCTTTTTTTTTTCTTTTCCGCATACCGATTATACTGATTTAAAACATGCAATGTATACAGTATATTTTAAATTTAGGCGAAGAAAAAGACCGAGACGAGACGTTGAGAGTGACACTGTCCTGTCCCACCCGCTCACTCACCTGAGGTGCGCGATCTCCCAGCAGCCCTGCAGCTTGGGCGGCACGCCGCTCGTCAGGCAGAAGCGCAGCTCCTGCACGTGCAGCCGCGCCGGCCCGGCCTGGATCTTGGACTTGGGCGGCGCCGACGAGATTTGGATCAGGAACTGTTGGTCTGCGGAGCCAGAGAGAGCGACACGGCGTTGCGGTTATTTGCCCGGGACTGACAGCTCGCCGGAGGAAATAATAAAAAGACAGACAGCAGCGTGTCGTAACGCCCCGGGGCAGAGGCGGGCGGGACACTCACCTTCTCCTAAGTTGTTGGCAATTTTGACTTGCCATTGGATCAGTCTTTCTCTAGTATCGAAGGCCAAGATGACGGTGACGTCTTGACATAAGATAGCTATCGTGTTGGACTCCTTGTCCAGCGTGAAACCTGCAACAGATCAGACGAGACGAGCGGCCGTTAGCGGCGAGGCGACCGGTCAAAATGATGCCCGCATCTCGATGGCGCGAGAAGTGATATCGGCTGACAGATCGATCGGTTCGTTCGGCCGGCCGGCATGTATAAAAGTTCGCTGCTCGCTTCATTATAATGTAGAATTTTTTTTTATCCCCGCGAGAACCGCAGCTCAACGCCACGCGGTCAACGCGCCGAAAGCATATCGACAGAACTACACGCTAGGCAACCCGTCACACACAAGTGCTAGCAGCGTCTGCCCCCAATTGGCCGAGACGCGCACCGCGTCAAGCCCGACGGGTCGGGAGAGAGAAAGAAAGCAGCAAATACGAAAGCTTGTTCTGCTTCCGGCACCGAGCCCCTCCTCCTCCCCGCCCTCAATCCAACAGTCTGCTCCTCTACACCAACCCATCGCCGCGGCGGGGTCAGTGAGCAGACGGCAGCCATGCTATCAAACTCCTCTAAAATAATCTCAAGGCGTTTCGATTGAGAGAGTTGCAAAGTTATTCAAGTATCTTTACCGCGCGCGAGCGGGCGAGGCGGTGGGCCTCGGCCTCGGGCCGGCCGAGCGCCGGGAGGGTATGCAACGCGCTCGGCAGCCGTGCGTGGCGGGCCGGGCTGTGCCGCCACGGCAGGCGGCCCGGCCGCTCAGACGGAGCGAGGCCTGCCAGCAGGCCATGAGTATACCGACTTCCTTTTCATTCTATTAAAATCTATTTCGATTCATACTTACCAGTCTCTACTCCCAAGAAGTGCTGCAGCGACAGGGACGCCTTGGTGTGGCCCAGCTTGCAGCGGTCCTTGCTGTCCCGGTAGAGCTGCAGGTGAAGGCAGTCTGCGGACAGAAAACGCATCGAGTCGAGGGTTAGTGAAGTGAGTGAGGCACGACACGAACACGAGCATATGAGTCAGTGTCGATGAGTCACACAACGCATCGCTCACGTCACGTTAGAGGAAGGCGCGGACGCACTCGTTTTATTTTCCACTGAAAAACAATTTCGCGCGGACAAGCGCAGCAGCAGAGCCCGCGATAAGCGTACGGAAATATATGGTATTTTTGACAAACCGGGGCGGGGGTGGGAGGAATTTGATGGAGACAAACGCACTCCACATGAGGCATGGCCTCTCATCCCCATTGTGAGGGTGCGACGGCAGCGAGCGAGCGAGCGCGAAAGAGAGAAACGGAGACGAACGAGAGCTTTACGCCAGAGGGAGAGAGAGAGATGGAGTCGTGACAGATACGGGTGATGATTCCGCGCCGCCTCGCATGTGCGACGGGCGACAGGGTAAAACGGCGCGAGCAGTGCGCCGCGGCCCGGGGACCTGTCCTCCAGAGAGAATAACGAGTGTCCACCAGACACGATTTTGTAAAAATGACATTGGAAATAATGCAGTTCGACTGAATAGGCGCGCACGCAAGCGGATTTTTATAGTTGTATTGAACGAAAAAGTCTGGTTAGAATGTCCATGCGCCCCATAGCACCCGCACGTTGTCGCTTTCCTGAGCTGGTATTCCAACCAGGGAGGGAGGGAGGGAGGGAGAGAGAGAGGGAGGGAGGGAGGGGAGAGGGAGAGGGAGAGGGAGAGGAGAGGGAGAGGGAGAGGGAGAGGGAGAGGAGAGAGAGAGAGAGAGAGAGAGAGAGAGAGAGAGAGAGAGAGAGAGAGAGAGAGAGAAAGGGGGGGGGACGAGAGGACAAAGTATCTTAATTTTGCACAGCAGGGATAATATAACACGCCTTTCCGGGGGACACGTCGGGTCACGTGGCGTGGCGCGGCGTGGCAGCAAGTTTAATATCCGGGGCCCGGGCGCCCCTGTTTGCACCTCTATGCGGGGTCAGGTGAGCCGTGTCCGACGGACAGCGCACCACAGCGGCGGCAGCAGCCAGCGTTATGGAACGCCTCACCGGGCGGGGCGGGGCGGGGCGGGGCGGGGCGGGTGGACGGTATGGAGTTTGCCAGCTGCTGTGTCGCCACCCCGCGCTGACATGTTTTCCCGCCCCTGCATTGCCCGGCCCGGCCCGGCCCGGCTCGCACAGTATACCCCTACTGCGCGCCACCAAGGACCACGAGAAACGCCACCGAGTTCGAAAAATACATAAATCCGCGACCAATACGGGGTGAGTGAGAGGAGCGCCGACGCGCGGGAATCGCTTTTCTTGTCATATTTTTTTTCCCTCTCTCCTTTTTACGTTTCTTGGCCGCGTTTGTTTTCGATTAGCGAGGTGCTGCGATGAGGGCAGTAAAACGGCTCGCGAAGCCACACACACACACACACACACACGCACGCACAGACAGGGTGAGCGTGGGTGATTTACAACGATGGATGGCACGGCGCGCTGGCCTTGTGACGCCCCGGGCGCCGGCGGCATCGAGAGAGCAAGAGAGCGCCAGAGACAGAGAGAGAGAGAGAGAGAGAGAGAGAGAGAGAGAGAGAGAGAGAGAGAGAGAGAGAGAGAGAGAGAGAGAGAGAGAGAGAGAGAGAGAGAGAGAGAGAGAGAGAGAGAGTGGGGGAGAGAGTGGGAGAGAGATTTCGCGGTGAGCTAGGCTGCGCGAATAACACTCTGTCCGCCAAAGGCGAGTATAACGGATGATGGTGCCCAGAACCAGGCCACGCCGCGACGCGACGGGCGCATCGTCGGAAGTAAACACCACATGTGTGTGTGTGTGTGTGTGTGTGTCGCCAGCACGGCCATAGCATCCGGCCGGCGCGTATAGCACCGGCGACGACATAGGCAGTCAAACAGGCGCTCTGAGGCGCCACTCACCCTGCCTATAGTCAAGCGCGCGCGCGGCCGCAGAAAATAAGGAAGAGAGGCTAAAGGGCAAATCGGTGGGGGAGGGGTAGGCACGTAGCCTCTCTGCGGATAGGACGCGCGTGGCCGGCGCGGCGGGAGGGAAGCCCCGCGAAATTACACTGCCATCAACCATTACACGCCTCTTCGGCCGTTGATAAGACGGCGGCGTGCGGGGTGGCGGCGCGTAGCTGGCGGCCTGTGCGCGGTGCGCTGCGGTGCGCTGCGGTTACGCGAGAAAAAAATAAAAGGGCCGCAGAGAATTTGAGGGGCGGAGGAGCAGAGCAGGCGCGATTGAAGTTGAAGAGCTAGGCGTCACCGACACCGCGCCCGCGAGCACACACTGCGAGGCAGGGGGCCCGGCGCGGCGGCGGCCTCTGGAGAAGCGGGGAGTGGCAAGGCGGTACAAGGCCTTGTGCGAGAAATCAGTTTGATTTTCGTTTTGTTTTGTTTGAAAAGTAAGAAAGTGACTTCAGAATTTTTTAAATGTAGTTTTAATAAAACATAACGTGTCAAAAAATCTGAAAGGTCTCGGTCACCTCCAAAATTATTTAATTTTTTTAAAACAAAAACTGATTTCCCCTATAAGGCCCTGTACATTCGCGTTCGGAGCATCCGCCTCACTGAGGAGGCGCCCGGTAGCATAGCCGTCGCGGCGCGGCTGGTCTGGCAGGCGCCGGATGACTCTTCTCACCTCCGGACCTCCGGGCCCGGCCCGCTCCGGAGGTGTTCTCGGCTGTTCTGCTGTCGATAGCGCCGCGCTGCGCCGCGCCGCGCCCTGAGCCCGCCTGCCGGAGGACGAGGCCTCTACGCCTAGCCCACTGCCGCGGGCGGTCTTTGTCGGGCCCACAGTACAGGACCACACTGGCTTTTGTGCAAAGATCCCGGCCGTCTCTCTCTCTCTCTCTCTCTCTCTCTCTCTCTCTCCCACAAGCCGATAAGGCGCCACTACACTGTGTGAGGGGGGAGTGCGCGGCGTGCCAGGAAAAGCCTTTTCCTCCACCATTAGGAGATCCAGAGAGCATGCGACTCGGAGAGGGGGGGTGGGCACCCGGGAGGGAGGGGGGGGGGGGGTCGTGCGCGCCCTCACACACACACACAGCAGGCCCAGGCCCAGGGTGCAAAGAGAAAAGGGATTGGCTCCACTGTGCTCTCTATCTGTCCGTCATCCTTTTGTTCTGATCCCGAGCTGCGTCTCCCGCTCGGCAGAGCTGTGGTTGTGCCGCTAGGAGGACCCCCCCTCCTTCCCCACCCCTTAACCTTGCTCGCGCGCGCGGCACCCTTACGCCTCATACTTGTCTCCTTCACGCGCCCTTCTCACCTACACACCTTCTTCCCCCTCCTATATTCCCCGTAAGTTTCCCGCCCCGCTTTTTCCCGGGGAATAAAGGCGCCGCGCAGAGTCACTCGCGGAGTCAGTCAATCTCAATTCGAACGCGGAATATGGAGGCACAAAGGGTAGAGCAGAGCGCAGGTATATGATTTGGATTTTGTTTTCCTCCGCTAAGAATTTCTTGTTTTACTCCAAATATCTGTGGGCGCCGTGTTGACGGGAATGAAACACATCTCCGAGGGTATCGACAAGAAATAATACAAACAGTCCCGTCGAGAGCGCGTTTTTCATCTGGTCCCGCTGCCGCATGGAGTGTCCACTATAAAAGTCTAAATAAAGCCTTGCAGGCCTGCACTGCAGGCAGCCGCCTCCACATGACGAGTTGCGTGTGTGTCCCGCATCAGCGGCTCATTCGGACGGCTCTTTTTATTTTTTTCCCGTCTCCCCTAAAACTGTAATTCTTTAACGACGGCGCCGGAGAGAGAGAGAGAGAGAGAGAGAGAGAGAGAGAGAGAGAGAGAGAGAGAGAGAGAGAGAGAGAGAGCCGTAAAGGCCATGTGGCCGGCCGCCCTTCTGGTGGCGATCGCTGTCTGTCAACCATATTCCCGCCCCGCCGCGCCGCCCGGCAGGGTCCCACCACACCACACCCCGCTGCGGAAATGAGTCAAAGACATTGTGTTTACTTTAGGAGCCTCTCCCCCTCCCCCCTCGATATGTGGTCGCCTCCCCCAGCAGCACCGGCCCTCCGCGGCGCCGCGGCGCAAAAGACTGCCGGCCATAGTGAGCCTGCTGTCCGCGTTCCCAGAAGAAAACGCAGACACAAAAAAAAAAGAAAAAAAATAACGGCGAGCGAAAAGAACTAAGCGTGGAAGGAAAAAACTACCCTAGAGCACATGTACTCACATATATAGGGCCCTTCTGCTCAGGGCCTTAGAAATCGTCTCTTTTTTATTTGGGGGAGGGGCGGAAGGGAATTCCCTCGTACTGCTGGGCCCTGCTGCTGCGCCCCTGTGCGGCGCGTGGTCACCCTATCTGACCGCGGTAATGACGCGAGAGGTGGGGTGGGGCGGGTGGGGCGGGTGGGGCGGGGCGGGCAGCCGCGATGGATGTGGCGAGATGAAGGGAGACGCCTCGCCTCACATCGCCGGGACGGGACGGGGTGCGCCGCTCGATCTTATCTGCAACCATAGGGGGCGGGCGGGGGGGGGGGGGGGCGAAAGGTGCGACGTGTGCTGCGGGGCTGAACACGGCGCCCTCAGCACACAGCAAAAAAACAATACAGGCAAAAAAAGACTTAGGATATAGGAAACGGTGGCAAGCGGGGTATGCGGCTAACGCAGAAATAATAAAACGACAGAAAGAGACGGAGGTAAAAATCTGGGGCGTGACACAGACAAAAGTGAGCGGCGCGGTGCGGCGCGTCAGCCGGCGCGTCGATAATAAGGCCGTATCCCGCGCGATGTGTGTTCCAATCCCAGGCGAACGTCACGCCAAATCCATCCCGCATCATGTCCCCGACGCCACTGTGACGGGCAAAGAAAGAGAGGGGGACAGAGGGGGAGGGGGAGGGACGCGAGACGCCTTAGGGGAATGGGGATGCCCGGGGGGGGGGGGGGGGGGGGGAGGCGTCTGCGGCCCGAACATCGTTGTCACCTTTCACCGATTGTGCTTTTGCCCCGTTGCTGCTATCAATTTTATTGACAGATCGCGCGGCTCTCGTAACGCTCGCCCCCCCCGCGTGCACCCAGAGAGAGAGAGGGAGAGGGAGAGAGACAGAGAGAGAGAGAGAGAGAGAGAGAGAGAGAGAGAGAGAGAGACGTATACGCGCGTGTCGCAGTAGAGTGCCGCGGCTAGCCAGAGAAAGAGGAGGGGTGTTACATACAGAGAGGATACGAGGACGACAGAGAGAGCGATGAGCGAGAGCAAAATCTCGCTGACAAAGCAAAATTTTCGGTCAACGCTGCGTTACAAAACTGTAGAGCGCGGGTGGCGACACAAGCGGCGGGGCGCCCGGCCTGGCCCGGCCCAGCAGCGCAGCGCCAGATAAATCGAGCGCACGCAGTGGGGGGGGGGGGGGGACGTCACGAGATCGGAATAAAATACGTCGGATCGGCTGGGCCGGAGAGCGCGACAGTCTTATCGAGATGAAATAATGCGAGCAGGGCGGAGCCGCGCCGCGCCGCGCGGATCCACTTTCCGTTAAAAATACGACACGGAGTGAAATATGTGGACGCTGTGTGTATCGGTATAGTAGTAGTGCGACGCAGAGTCGCTGTCGTTAGTCGCAATGAAAAAGAGTACAGGAAAATAGGCGGAGGAGGAAGGTTTGGTTGAAAAAAAGAAAATACCGGAAAGGGGTAAAAAGAAGAGCCAACTTCCGAGCCCGCCGGGCTGGGATCTTGTTGTAATTAATTGCGGCCTTAAACATGAATCCACTCCGGTCCGGTCCGGAGGCGGCCGTCAAGGCATCCGGGGAAAATATGGGGAAACAATCCTTTAGGCCCTCGCCTGGCGACCGGTCAATTATTACATCAGGATCAGTAGCATCGGCGGGAAAAGAATTATGGGCAATTAATTACTCGTCTTGCGATAGAAGCGCGGACCGCCTCAGAGTAGATCTAAACCACTCGGGATGCAGCATTTTTTTCTTTTCTTACGCAATGTGGTATAGAGATTTGAAACCGTTTTGTTTCGCGGCCCGGACGAGTCGTGAATTAGTGTTACACGGAATTGTTGCGGAAAGGGGAGAAAAGAGGCAGTCCAATGTTGAGGAGATCAAGAGAGAGAGGGGGAGAGGGAGGTGCGGGGGGTGAAGGGGAGTGGGGGACCGGGCCGGGGCCGGGCAGGGCAGGGCTCCACAGACTGGAAAAAGCCCCTCCTCCGCCCCTGCTCCCCCCACCCCACCGCACAGCCTCCTCAGTAGGGTAATGAAAGGAGCCCGTGCCACGCCTTCTGTTCTGTACCGACACTCGCTAATCTTTAAGGGGGCGGCGGTGAGGACGCGGGGGGGGGGGGGAGGCAGAGGAGCAGGAGATGCGCGAAGGAGGAAACCGGGGTGGCGGTGGGGGGTGGCGCTTCCTGAAACAATAGTCAATTTGCATAAATATCACGGGCCGCAGCGCGTCGCCAAAGGAAAGTTGTGAGGGGTATAAATATTTGGGGCAAGTGCAGGCCCAGGGGATGGGCGAGCGGGGCGGGGCGAGCGGGGCGGGGCGGGCGGGGCGGGCGGGGCGGGCGGGGCGGGGCCGGGCCTCGCCGGCCAGGACTTAGTGAGCCGTGCGTTTTGAATGAATACGTAACGACGCGGCACGGCAGACGCGGGCGGGGCGGAGTAGGGCGTGGTGGGGCGGGGTGGGGTGGGCACCTGCCTGTACTTAAGCCCTGCGCCTGCTCTACGCTGCACCTGAACGCCATGATACACAAGTATGTCTCTCGCTATCATCAGCACCGCACACATGATCACCATATCCGAAAGCTTCCCCCGCCTCCCCCCCAAAAAAAACATAATTAAAAATAAAAATAACTTAAAACTTGATGATTTTAGCGCCAGAAATCTTTAGCGACATCATTAAGAGTACTCCATGTTATCTCTGTAATCCCGTGTATCGCCCGTAGAGACTAAAGTGGTGGCCCCCGCGAGCATATCGCCGTCCTCTGGTGCAACAAGTACAACAGCAGCCCTCCTATCTCGCTGGACTGCGGTCAATAATAAAAGGCTGCATGCACATGGCCCCGCATCGCCCTGCAGTTTGTTGGCAGCCGTCCCGTCCCGTCCCGTCCCGGTCAGACTGAACCGACATGTGATGCGGGGCCGCGCGTGAAAAGGGCGTAACGAATTCGGTCTTTTATTGATTGTATGCAAAGCGGCCCCCCGGTCCTATTGAGAGTGTGTGTATGTGTGTGTGTGTGTGTCAGTCGGGCGGGACGCCACGCCACGCCAGGCCACAATAGTGGAATAATGTGTGGACGGACGCGATCCGGGCGGAAACAACACAGGGGCGCCGCGCCGCGCCACGACAGGTGAAGCGGCGCCACTGCGGAGCGGGAGAGCAGTGTTGTGAGTGTGTGTGTGTGCCGATGAACTTTGTAACGAATAAAACGGAACGGCTTGATCACACGTGCTGTTCAGCACGTTGGCAATGAATGCCGCGGAGTTTGATATAACTAATAACCTGCAAAGTAAGATTTCCAACTGCATATCAAGACATTTACTTATCTCCCATGATTTCATTTCTGCGATTACGTTATTGAACAAGTGTCGTATAATATCTGGATGTAGCGAGTGTCGTCCCGCTTCCCTTCCCTTTCCAGCAGCAGGACGCCGCGCCCGGGCCGGCCGGGGCGCCCGCACGCGCTCGACTGACACCTGCACTGCTCTACAAGTCCGATGAGCCGCGCGCAGCGCAGCGCAGGGGCAACGGCCAGCAGGCAGCAGGGGCCTACAGGAGGGGCCTACAGGAGGGGCCTACAGGAGGGGCCTACAGGAGGGGCCTACAGGAGGGGCCTACAGGGCCCACGTGGGGGTCACTGCGGCCCTGCGCCGCCCCGCCCCGCCCCACGCCTCGCCGCGGCGCTGACTTTTAGAACCCTTCCGAATCAATGCAATACGCGATAGAACGCCGCCGGGGAGCAAGCGGCTATTTTCTGAGGGGTCAAAAGACGGCAGCAGCGCGGCCGGCGGGTCAAGGTGGGGTCTGTAAAGTAGCAGAGTTGACTCGAGGGGACTTGACTGCTGCTGCATACCAATCGTTTGAGAATTTTTCTTTTTTTTTTTTTTTAACAGCTGAAGGTAACCCGCATACCTGGCTGAGTTCACTCGGCCGAGCCGGTCCGTTCACCTGCCTGCTGGACACACTGCACTAATTTACATTTACGTGTATAAATAGACGGCTAGCGGAGGGCTCAACCCTGCCATCACCTAAAAAGGAAAAAAAACGAAACACGCGCGCGCAGGAGCGGGAGCTCTTTCCCACGTCATCGTGAAAAGACTTTTTTTCCGGTGGACACGGCGTAAAAATGAAACTGAATAATAGAATCTCTCTACAAACACGTCTGATAGACCCACGCCTCGGAAATGAATATCTTCGATGGACATCTCTCTCCTGCCGCCCGTCCAGGCCCTGCCCAGCCGATGGGAATCACAGGAGATAGAAAAAGAGAGAGAGAGAGAGAGAGAGAGAGAGAGAGAGAGAGAGAGAGAGAGAGAGAGAGAGAGAGAGAGAGAGAGACGCGAGCCGCATCAGGACGTCGTCGGTGCGATGGCGACGCTAAACATTTCTGGGCTTCTCCGTGGCAAGTAGGCGAGAGCATCGGAAAGGAAATGGATCCCTCCTGCTGCGGGCAAAATAACAAGGAGCCGTAACGCGAGGCTTCCGTCACAATAGAGAATTGGCGGAGATTTGGTCGGGGGGGGGGGGGGGGATGGGTCATTTTGGAACCATGTCTGGTGGGTGCTACCGGCGAGTAGCAGCATCCCTAGCGGCCCTTCCGGCGCAACCTACGCGGCCCGTAAGCGCAGACAGGATGCTCATAAGGGCGGAAATTAGAGAGAAAGAGAGAGAGGGGCCAGCCGAGAAAGTCGAGAGCGCCGAGAAGAAAGAGAGAGGGAGAGAGAGGGCGAGCCAACCAGGGCGGTAAAAGCGAAGGGGAGGGGAAACAGGGCAGCGTGAAAATCATGTAATTGGAAGTGAGGGTCTGGCCTGTGTTTCGGCCGCAGCACAACACAGGGGGCGGGGCGGGGCAGGGCGGCCGCGAGGCGCCGTCAGGCGGGCCACCCTGCTCTCTCCACTCGTCAGGACAAAGACCCCCTCTGTGCGTACGCGGCAACGGCGCAGGGAAACACTGTCACTCGCACGGGGAACACTGCGTCAGGGGGTGGTCAATGTATTTGCCAGTACTGACGCGACGTTGCAGCAAAAAAATTAGCAGGGTACGATGCTGTTCGGCAATAATAATGTTGCGACAAAAAAAAAAAAGACAGCAAACACCGCCGCTGTCGCCAGTATATTAATGCCGTCTCTTTTTATAATGCTCCTTCGAAACTGCCGCAATATCCCGAAAAACAGGCCGTAATAATTTTTCTCTAAATTATTCCACGCCAACACGAACGTCTTATCCCCCGCGCCGCTCGCTCGTAATGCAGAGGTACGGCCCCGCCCCGCCCCGCTCCGCCCCGGGGAGGTCCGAGGCGAGACGACGGCCAGGGGGCCCGGCCGGGGGAGCGGGTGAAAAATGAGGTATTTGCGGCAAGGTGATGACGCGACGTAGAGGCAGCAGCCCAGAAGGATCCTACCACCCCTCGTCACAGTCCTGCACAGTCACCACCCCGCCAGCGTCCGGGACGAGATAGAAGCACACCACCCGTACCGAGCCGGACCCCGCGACTCAACCCCCCAAATCCTCGCCCGACCCCCGAGCACATCAGAGTCGGGAGATAATTATGCGCGCACAAATTTTGTAAATTGGAATTTAATTGACGTGAGAATCGTATTGATTTTTTTTTTTTAAATTAATACTTTGATTTTGATTTCTTTTGTATCGGGTTGAATAGGTGGTGTTCTATTGGGAGGGCAGTTTTGGCTCCCGCCTCGATTCGGCGCGAGTTCACTCACCGAGCCCCTCTCCTCCCCCAGAGGCTACAAAACGGCGCATCCAAATTTGTCTCAGAGAGACAACCGCCACGCCACTGCCACCACCCCGCCGCTGCTACTATACCCCGCGACTTTCTCTGCGCGAACCACAAACGACAGTCCTGAACTTTCTCCGGTCCCCGCTGCGCGCGCTACCCTCCAGCCACACCCCGCCGCTAAATGGGCACAACCTGGCGCAGCACAGCGCAGCGCAAGGGCCCCTGCTGCCTGCAGCCCCCCGCCCCCCTGTGGCAGCTGTTGTCGCCAGGTGTACTGTCATCAAGGGGGGAGAGAGAGAGAGAGAGAGGGAGAGAGAGAGATGCAAACGAAAGGGTGCGGGGGGAGTGGGAGAAGCGAGAGGAGGGGTAGACGCGTTCTAAGCTACTTGTTGTTCGGTACGCCGGCCAGAACCCAGACTGCGGCCCCGCGCCGCCCGGCCCCACCCCGCGCCGCCCCGCCCCGCGCCACCCCGCGCCACCCTGCTCCGCGCGGCACCCGATACCCTGGGAAAGCCAAACTCTGAGAGGATACAACAAAATGGCCGCGGCTGACCAGACGCAGGCAGACGCAGGCAGACGCACAGCGCCAGAGCGCGTGGTCCAGCTGAAGGCTGCAGCCGCGCTGGACCAACACGTCCGTAACTAATATCGGCCCGATGCGGCCCTAATGGTCGTGTAATATCATTTGTGCGGCTGCGGCCCTGTGTCTGGTCGGGTCCAAAGGGGCCCCGCCCCGCGGGCGACGCGCGCGCGCCGCGCCGCCAGGCCAGGCGGCCCAAACCGGTCACTCGGACAAACGGAGCCATTAGCCGCGAGATGGGTATCACTGTGATGATGAAGACATCTCGTACCCTTGATCGTCATAGACCCCCCGCCCCGCCCCGCCCCCTTTCTTTTTCATGGGGCCTTAATTGAATGGCCGACCGTCTCTTTGTGGCCAGACAGCGGCGGCGGCGCGCGCTGCTGCACGGCTACGGAAATAAAATAGAGAGAAGAAAGAAACGATCTGATACGAGTGTGTCTGTAATTTCAAACTTGGCGCCGCCGCCGCTGACGACGACGACAACCCCGATGAAAACGAAGCAGGCCCCGCGCAGCATCGTCAGGGGGGGCCTTTGTGCGGGCCGCCATGAGAGAAATGGGCCAGAGCGGAGGAGGGAGAGCACGAACGTACCTGCAACCAGAGAGAAGGGCGGGAGTTAGCAAACTTACACATCAAAGCAGGCGGGGCGTAGAGGAGGAGGAGGAGGGGGGGGAGGGGGGCACCGAATCGGGGCTACATTAGCGATTATTACTGATCTAGTCCTCTCCCCCGACGGCTGGCTGGGAGTAAGACGAGGAGGATAGGGAAAGGAGGGGGGGGGGGGAGGAGAGAACGTGGACGACTCCGCTGAAAGCCATGGAAACCAAAGGGACGCCCTCCCCCCTTGTAACAACTTGGTGGGCCGAACGCCGAGAGCTGCGGGAATCCATGTAGCCCTGCACACAACAAACTCTCCAGAGGAGGAGGAGAAGGAGGAGGAGGAGGAGGAGGAGGAGGAGGAGGAGGCGGAGGAGGAGGAGGAGGCGGAGGAGGAGGAGGAGGAGGAGGAGGAGGAGGAGGCGGAGGAGGAGGAGGAGGAGGAGGAGGTTACCTCACTAGGGCCACCTAACCTCACCAGCGCACACATATTGCAGGTGAGCCGAGCGGAGCCGGGCGCGGCGCTGTACCCCACCCGCCCCGCCCCGCCCACCGGCCTCTCGGCGGCCCGGCCCCCAGGGTGTCTTAGGGGCTTTACCTCATTCACGCAGGCACGCCCACGCCGCCGAGCCCCGCCACACCCCACCCCACCCCGCCACACCCCACCCCACCTCGCCCGGCCCGGCGCGCCCGTGAGCCCCGAGAGCTACGTGTCTGGGAAACGAGGGGAAGGAAGGCCGGGCGTCGTCGCGCGGGGCTCCGAATAAAGTGAAAGTGTGCGCGCAGAGCGTGGGGCCTTTCACCGCCCCGGCCCGCCCCTTCTCAGGTCGCCACGTCGTCGTCCTCGCCGTGATCATGAATTGACCACAGCACAACGCGGGGGGCGGCGGCGGCGGCCCTACCCCGCTCCAGCTGGTCGCCATGGCAACCGCACACCGTGTCGCCGTAGTCGTCAAGGACCCCACCCGGCAGGAGGCGCCACTAACGCAATCAGTGGCCAACGCACTTACAGTAAGGGGAAAAGAGAGGCGCACGGCGGCGCTAACGAACGCTGCGGTAGTGTTATTGTTACGTCCGAGGCCGGGGGGGAGGTGGCCGGGCCGGGGGCCTTCCACCTCGGCGCCAGTGTCTCCCTCAACTTTATACAGGTCTATATTGCGCTTCAAGACGCGTGCGTGACCGTGTCCCCATTTCAAAACCGCGCTATAACACTTTTCAGCGATAAGAGTTTCGTGTAAATTAAATTAGCCGCGAGGTCGTGCCGTCGCGGAGGCGGAGCGGAGCACGGCACGGAGCACGCGCGCACGCGCGCACGCACGAGAGCTCATCTGCCCGCAGCGCCGTAATCCGACACACGCACTTTAACAAATGCAGGAAAAAGGTGCAAAACTTGTCCCAAACTTGGTATACTTAGAGGATTTGCTTAAGCTTCATTTACGCCCAGTGAACCAGTTGGTTGATCGGGGATCGGATGTAGGAAACAAAACTTCCCGAGCGTAGTACTGTGGGCCAAGCAAGCAGTCTGCGGCGAAAGTGACAGCACCGTTTCACCGTCGGCATGATACGACCGTCATGTCAGCGGCCGACACGAGGCCGCTGTAGGGGGGTGTAAATCACGCATCAGCGCGCCGCGGAGCACCAGCGGCCGCTGGCCTGGGCCGGGGCCATAACACTGCCCTACGCGAAATATACGTAAACCCTCGACATACTGCAGTTTTCTCAACAGACTATTTTCTGTATGCCTTTTTACGGATGCAGATAAATTGGCGTGAGAGAGTGCGGTGCCTTCACACCGTGCCGGTACCCGATCAGCCGTGGGCGCATGGGAGGACACGCGCGCGCACGCACGCACGCCCGGCGCGCTCGTGAAGTCAGCCCTGGCAAAGGGCAGCGTGCGAGGAGGAAGCAGAGCCCGCGTGCGTGCGGGCCGAGCGCGCGGCGGAGGATAGTGAAATCGAGAGATGAAACGCAGTAGAAGAAGAAGAAGAAGAACTTTCGCTATCGGCGACGCCCGGCGGCGAGGCGGGGCGGGGCGGTCAGATTTCTCAACCCAAGCTGGCTATGTGATTTCATTGCCAATGGTCCGTGCCGGTGCCGGGGCGGGGCGGGGCGGGGCGGGGCGGGGCGGCGCCGGCAGCGCCCCGGGGAGGTAGTTTCGCCACGACGCAGCGGCGGCGGCGCGGCTCAATTTGAATAATTAAAGTCAGCGACACAATCCATTAGGCGCGGCCCGATGCATAGCGGAGCTCGCCTCGGCAGCTGATCGAAATTACCTTTTTCATCTCCTTTTCGCGATTCCCTATCCGGCCGCGCGGGGGCAGTCGGGGGGAGGAGGGAGGCGAGGCTTTGCACAAACGCCCAAGTGGCTACGACGACCACCCGCAGTGCCGTTTTCGTTTTCTTTATTTCAATTCTTTTTCAGACTCGCGAAAGGAAAACTCCTCTCTCCGTCGTCGACGACGGCGACCGGCTTTTAGACGATTAGCAGCAGTAAGGCTTTCCTTTCCAATTAGTCATCCGGCAGCGGTGGCCTGCCCTGCCGCTGCGCCTTTGGGGGCCCCCGGTCCGCCTTCGGAAAGCGGAGCAGAGAGAGAGAGAGAGAGAGAGAGAGAGAGAGAGAGAGAGAGAGAGAGAGAGAGAGAGGAAGCGCGATATTTTGCGGCAAGGCCGGGCTGGGGCCAGCGGGGTGGGGCCGCGCCCACAAAATGTGGTGGCCGCCACAATACAGGTTCAAAGCTCAGTGGCTGTGCGGGGCGGGGGCGGGGGGCCGGGAGGGAGCTGGCCAAGGGCCTCTGCGCCCCCCGCCCCGTTCGGCCGATGTATTGAGCGATAAACGACAACCTCGCTGGGCCGCACACGGATCACTTGAAATAAATATCCCCGCCGAGCCGCCGCAGAGAGAGCCAGGATGCTGGCCAAGGCAAAGGCAAAGCCAGGCCGCACCATAACATTTCGCGTCGCTTCTACCCCCGCACGCTGCTGCTGCTGAGCTGATTAGCTGACGGCTCAGCCGCGCCGGCCGACGCCGTGGGTGAGACTGCCCATGCCCGACTGCGAGTAACGCGCATTATTCACACACTTTTTTCTACTCCACCCTGCTGGTTTAAAAAGCCCGCCTCCTCCTCCTCCTCCGCCGTTTTTGCACATTGCCCGTAGGCGCCGCGCCGCACCGCAGCCGCTGCCCCGCCCAGCCGGAGAAATATGGCCGCTAGCCGTGCGACTTGTGGGTCAGTGGGGTGTGCAGCCGGCCCCGCCCCGCCCCGCCCCGCCCCACCCGTTCTACACGTGTAGCGGGAGCGGGGGATATCGGGGCGGCGAGCTTCACGACTTTTTTCTCTCCCCCGGACGCCCTGATGTACTATGTACGGCGTAAGATGTGGACCGCGGTCCAACATGAAACGGGACCCTGTGCGAGGCTAGGCTTCTGCCGGGAGGCGCTCCCTCCCCTCGCTCCCCGCGCGCGGGGCGGGCCGGGGCGGGGTCGCAGAGTTCACCGCGGCCGGGCGGGACACTAACATCCCCCCGCTGTGTGTTTGCCCAAGTACTTAAGCCGACCGACATGACAAACCATCGCGGGGGGCAGCCGGCCGGGGAGGGGAGGGGGGTTTAATTGTAGTTCCGGGGGAACAGAGACACGCGGGGGAACCGCTGGGCAGCTCAGCGTTCGACAGGACGTCGCCCAGCGGGAGGGGGCTAGCAGGCAGGCCAGGCCGCGAGGGGGTGCATGGCAAGCGCTCCCTCCCCAACCCCCCAGCCCAGCCGGCCCCACCGCGCTCACAGCTTCCGATCATTTGCTGAACCAGCGCTTCCGCAGCCAGTTTATAACGCCATGGGAAAATAGAGCAGAGAGAGAGAGGCAACCTCGCGGCCTGCGCTGGCTGTGCATCCAGCAGCCAGAGGGGCGCGCGCGCTGGGCGGAGCCGCCGCGCCGTGTCGATAGCGGGGCCGCTGTAACAGCCAGCAGCCCGCCCATTTGGCTGTTAGCGAAATCACGTCATCGACGCCGCCTCTTCCCTTCGCGAACTCCTCCGTCCCCCAAGCCCCACATCCCCGAAAAAAACAAAAAGAAAAAGGAAAATCGCACCCACCGCGTCGTCAACTTGCTGCCACCCAGCGCAAATAATAATAATAATAATGTACGCCGCGACACTCCTGGCAGCAGCAGAGCAGTAATCGAGGACGCTTCGGGCTGACGAATGCTTTTACTGGGGACAGCACCGCCCCATCCCCGCTGAGAGAGCGCAGCGTCTTTAGACACGGACTCGCTAATTTGGCGCGCAAACCACAAGCAGTCCCTTCTGCTCCTGCGCGCGCCACTGCCGAAGCCTCTTTCACTCCCCCCCCCACCTCTCTCCCTTCCAGAGCCTTCCCCCCCCCTCCCCGCCTGCGCCTGTAAGCCTCTACGGCCCACGCCGACGCCCCTCAATCCCAGGGATCTTCTTGCAGCGGCGGCGCTCGAGGGCCGGGTGGAGGTGGTGGTGGAGCCACGACGAGCAAACGCGTCGCCCCTTTTCGCTCTCAAATTTACGAAATGAGCGACTGACAGCAGGCTTGCACCCCCCACCCCCACCCCCCGCTCGTGTGCCCGGCTCTCCCCTTTCTCTCAGAGTCAATAAATCAATCAATCAGACTGTGCGCCGGGACGGGTAGGCCACCGGGCACCAGGGGTGCATACCAAGCAGGGCGCCCGCGCTGCACCGGGCCAGGGAGAGGAGAGGGGTGAAAGGAAAGAAGCGAGGGGGAGAGAGGGGGGTGGGCGCCCAACCCTCACGCACGCACACGCGCCGACGCACCGCCACCACTCCAACGAATCTCTACCCGGAAAAATACGAAACTTCCGGCGCGCGCCTAAAACTCTGCGGACATGTGTTGCTGCCTGCACATGACGCACTCTGCGACCTCTATACGTACGACACGCAACTGTTCCTACTAATGAGACAACATATACAGTTTGGCGTTTTGGTTGCGCCGCGCTGCTGGTGGGCGGAGAACGCCGGCTGCAGATAAGTGGTGGTGCATTCCTTCCCTCCCTCCCGCCTGCCTGCAGCTGCAGTGAATGGTATGGGGAGGCAGGACTACGCCCGGGGTTGTTTGATATAAGCGCAGGTATGTGTAGGAGAGAGTGATGTATGGGAGGGAGAGAGTAAATGAGCGGCTGCTCAAAGAGAGGTGTTTGTCGAGCCCATTACCAACCGACCACGAGATGACCGCGCGCGCGGTTGCCGTGAAAGCAAAGCGTAAAACGAGCGCAAAATGCGAGAGGCTAAAAAACACCGAGGGGCGAGGTCCTCGACCGCTGCCGGCCCGGCCCGCGGCCAGGCAGATATGTTATGCCCCGAGTCACTGACGATTAAAATAAAAATAAAACTTCGACCAATATTTGAGAAAAATAAATAATATATTTCTCACCGTTGTGCGGTGCACCGGGGGGAATCGCTCGCGTTATTCGCGGCCAAGTAAGTGTATAGTGCATCAACATAAACAAGGCCCTCAAAACCGCACAAAGGGAAGAAAAGTTGCGATATTATGCCGAGTGTGCTCGGACTTCCTGACCGGGACGAGCAGTCCATATAAAAAGCTTCCTCCCGCGGCCCCTCCCCTCCCCTCCCCTGCTGCCGGCGAGAGGGATCCCCTACCCCGCCCCGAGGTAAAGGCCCACCACTAGGCGCAACAACATCGACGCACAAAACTTTCTTCCGGATGGAGCCGTAAAAAAGAACGGCGCACTTTTATAAGACCAGGCTAGGCGTTATTGCAGGCTGATGTACTTACGCCCCTCCGGCCGGGCCGGCCGGGGGCTCAAGCAGCGCGACCTTGCGAGGCCGCAGTCTGGCGGTCAGACAGACAGACAGACAGACAGACAGACAGACGCATACGAAGCAGAGCGCCGCACCTGCGCGTGTGTGGGAATGTGCAGCTCCACGCACGGGCGCGCACTGACTGACACCGCCCGCCTGACACATACCTCCTGCTGCCGCAGGCGTCGTCGTGGGACAGGCGCGATATCATGACAGAATTAAACGGAAATTTACAAAATAATAAAAGGCGCTCACGCTAGGTAAAGGTTCGACTGTTCCCATAACGGAATAGAATAGGGTGCAGCAGGAAGGGATGTTTCGTGAGTGACGCGGGCCGCGGCCGCACTGGCTGCACCCTTTGTGCCTCTGTGTGCGTGCGTGTGTGTGCGTCCTCGTCACATATCTCTCAGTCGACCTGGCCGCCACCGCCGCCGGCCCGTTGGTTGCCGCGGAGCAGAGCATATTGAGTCATCGGACCATAAACAAACAGCCCCGAATCACTAATGCGTTTGGTCCGCTCGGCTGCATGCGGTTGGAGCCGCGCCGCGGGGCGGGGCGCGGCGGGGTGCTCGACCTGGTGGTACGGGTGGTCTGGCCCGGGTCCACCACGCGGAGTGCCGTGTGGGTCCTGGTGGCGGCGCGGTGGCGGCGGGCGCCAGACCAGAGTCAACGCCCTGCCCTGCCCGAGCCTGGTCGGGGCCGGGCCGGGTCGGGCCGGGTCGGGCCGCCCACACCAGGGGACCTCCTTTATGGCTGCCCGGAGCTGATTGGGGTTCTTTTCCTTCAGCCAGGTCGCCTATTGCTTACCCAAAACGCATTGCCGTCATTATGATATAACCTCGTGTTCAATCGAGATAAATGTAATAGCAGCTTTCCTGTTTTTACATGCCACATATTTGCAGTGTATTTTTTTTTCCTCTCGCCAGCGCCCTTGGCTCTGCTCTCTGCTACGCCGGGCCGGGCGGCTCTGGCCTCGTCTCGTATCTGTTGTAAATCATAGTGCAGAGGGCCTGGCGTGCAGGACGGCGATCCCCGCTGTCCTTGTCAAGTGATTTGCCTCAACCCTTTGCACCCCCCCCACCCTCCGCTCCGCTCGGCACACAAAGACCCACTCGAGACAGGGATGCTGCACAAGGGCGCGTCCCAAAAGAGGAGGAAGAAATGGAGACGCCGGCCGGCCGGGAGATACACCGTCGTGGTCTGAGCCACGGCGCCTTACGGCTGAAGCGGGTAGGCAAACCGCATATGCTGTTACGCGTTCCCTCAAACATCCGGTACGTACAAGAGGACTCGGTGTCGAAGCTCACCGCCAGCCCGGCGGCATGCGCGCGCATGTCAAACGCTTCCTATTGAAACTAAAGCGGAACCCATCGGAAACAAAACAAAACAAAATGCAAATGAAAGTAGAGGTGCAAAGACGGGAGAAGCCCACATGCCGGTGGCGAAGCGGCGGTCCTTGTTGGGCCCACATGTCCGTCCGCGAACGACAAAAGGCAGCGGGTACGCCCCGCCCCGCCGCGGAGTCGACAACGACAACGCTGCTATAATGAATAGGGGCCGGGCCAAGCCCCGCCCAAAATCCTCAAAACTTTAAAAAGTTAATTCTTTTCCTTCCAAGCAGCGGAACGTTTCCGACCGTGACGACAGCAGCAGCAGCAGGGACCCCCGTGGGAGGCGCCATGTGTGTGTCCACCGGGGCGGGGGGCTGCGGGGGCCTGCGGGGAGGGGCCCCGGGGCTCAGTGCGCCCCAGCCGTTCTAATAACGGAGCCGACCCTAAGGAGGCAAAGAGCAGCAAGCAGCAGCCCCCTGTGGAGCACCTGACGGACACGTCTGTGTGTGTGTGTTGTAAGTGCGCGCGGGAACAAGAAGGGCTTAAATCCGGACAGACAGCTGAAGCGGGGCGAGGGTGAAGCACCAAGGGGTGGGCTGCATTAGCGTTTTGAAAACAGAGGGCGGGCAGGGCGGGCAGGGCGGGCAGGGCGGGCAGGGCGGGCTGAGAACAGAGTTTCTTCCTCTTACGCCCCCACCCCACCCGCTCTCCTCTCCTCCTTCCTGGCTCCTCTCAGACTGACTTGCCCTGCCCGGCCGCCCGCGCCCGCCGGCCCCCTAATCTTCAAGGTCCCACACCCCTAATCCACACTTACACAGACACAGGGACGCGTGCGGGCACACACACACATAAACTTTCTCTCTCTCTCCCTCTCTCTCTCTCTTTCTTACCCTCCCTCTCTCTCTCTCCCTCTCTCCCCCCCACACACACAAACACGTCGACGCTCCTCGTCCCACCCCCTCGCCATCCATCGCCATGCGCGCCGCCACGCCGTCTTCCGCTAATTATAAGTTTCTGCAAATTTGGTTCCATATTCGCCACGGCCACTCGGCGGCTGAGGGGCTGGGGGCGCGCCATGATACACTGCCATCCACCACCACCACCCCCTACACCATCACCAGCACCAGCACCACCAGCGCCAGCAGCGCCGCTGTCCGCCCGGCAGCGACGCTCACGTGTCTGTCGGCGTCGGCCACGACGACGCCATGCTCCTCTCCCGGCCCGGAGACGGTCGGCCATAAAATCCACAGAAAACCCAGTCCATCTTTCGGGTCGGGCCAGAGTCCTTTGTCACGATCATATTCAAACACGGGGTGTGAGATATATGGGTCCCTCCCGGGTGAAGGACGAGGAGAGGAGAGGAGAGCCGAGGAGGAGGGTCCCGCCCGACGTAAAGAAGGCAAGATAAACACGGGCGTGCCGCCGCGCTCTCCCGCTCTAATCCCGAGCGCGCTCTCTCTCTCTCGCTCCCTCACGCACGCACGCACACTTTCTGTTTACATGGCGGTAAGCCATCGGGCTGTCCGTATAGGACTCTATCAACGTCAGCACACAGCGCCCAAGGCCATCGGCAGGCCAGGTGTCGGGTTTGAGTTGCGTCGGATGGACACAGCAGGGGCGGGGAGGGGGGGGGGTGGTCGTAGGGGCGAGTCGAGACCGCGGCCGGTTCAAACTACAGTGAGCGCTCGACACCACAGAGGCCCCTGCGTTGGTACCGCGCCTAGTTCCCAACTAGCGCAGGGATCCCTTGCACTCCCCGGACGCAGCAGGAGAATGGCAGCGCAGCTACATGCAGTCCGCGGAACGCCACGTGAAACGGAGTACGAGGACGGGGTATCAGAGTCCGGGAAAACCGCGCCGACTCTGGGACTTATCAGCAGCGACGTAATCGTTTTGCATCATCTTTGTGCTCACCTGGCCAGCGAGTCAACAGAGACGCGGTGCGGTGCGGGCGGGAACGCCTCCGCCAAGAGGCCGCCCCGCCCCGCCCCGCCCTGAGCAAACAGCCCCCTCGCCCCTGGAGGGTCAGGGGCGTAGGCAGGGACACAAGGCCGGCGGCGCGGCGACCAGCTGCCGCCCCGCGTGAGGGTCGCGCGCGCGCACGCACGCAGAGGGGGCAGCTGCCCGACCCGACCCGACCCGACCCTTTTCAACAGCTGAACCGCCCCTAATCCAATACCCATCAATGACATCATCTGTACCGCACCCGCTGCCCTCATTTCAATTCCGCTAATAGCACCCTCAGCGTGGATGTGTGCACGCGGTCAGGTGCGTGTGTGTGTGTACAAAGTGAGAGGGGAGAGTGCAATCGCGCAAAAACACCCCAGCAAGTCCTACCCTACCCCGCCGCTGTAGTTTCTCTCTGCCACCCAGAGAGTTTCGTTTCCGAAGCCATAACTGTAAGCGTTTTAACGAAGTACAGTTGGGGGCGAGGTGAAGGGTCTTGGGGGCGTCAGTCATGAGGGAGTGGAGGGTGGAGGGCGGCGGCGCTAGGGGCAGGGCGGGGCGGGCGCCATGGCTGCTGCCTGGCGGCCCAAAAGTTTACAGTCGTGCAAAATTTTCCGCGGGCCTGCTGCTACAGCAGGCAGCAGTAGCAGGCGGGTGGGGGGAGGGGCGGGGAGCAGAGCGGGGGGAGGGGGGAGCAGCGCCGGAGGAAATGGAAGCCCATCAAGACAGCAACCACTCCCTGACATCCACCACGATACCGCACCGCTTGTAATGAATCCTTTTCCTTCATCCCCTCCGCGCCACACGGCCGACGTCAAGGCCGCGAAAGACTTCTCTCCGGCTCTGCCGCGGAGCAGCTAAAGACTAACGTCAAGAAGCAGCCACCTCCCGCCCCGCCCCTCCCCGCCACCGCCCTCTCTCTCCCCTTCCATCTTTCAGACGACAGCAGGAGAGAAACGATTCCTCAAAGTCGCGGGAGTGGCGCGAGATACTGCAACCGCCCCGAGCTCGCCACCCCGCCCCGCCCCGCCGGCCCTTTTTGCTTGCGGGGGTGCGATGGCGCGGGGCGGGCTTCTGCCAGGGCCCGGGGCCCCCACCCAGCCCCGCCCCGCCCCGCCGGGGTCGCTAGCTCCCCTCCAGGGCCGTCCATAAAGCAGCAAGTCGTCAAAAAGATAATAAACGAAATGCGATACGCCGAACGCCAACGGGGGCCCAAGAGCACGGCCTATACTCACCGCCGCAACAACAAAATGTAAAGACCGGAATTTTCGTAATAAAAACGCGGCTAAAAGAGTCTGAAGGAGTCTACAAAATTAACATATTCGTTACGGTTTTTCATAAAACAAATTATTAAATGTTTATAGATATTTTTGGCGTAGTGGTCTGGTGGGGGAGAAGAGCAAACCTCGTCTCCCGAGAGAAACAAATAGTTGCACCTCTTCATGAGTAAGCTGAGGGGCTCTTGTCCGTCTCGTCGCCGTGGAAAAGGCTCGTCTCCAAACACTTCAGCGTGACGGCTTTTAAATTAGGGGGAAAAGGAGAACATCCGAAATAAAATAAATGAATGCGGAAACGGCAAGTGCACGGCAGAAACGCGGATAATATTTGCAAGCAGAGGGAGTCCACAAAATAGGACCACCAATTAAAAGCAAACATTTTAAAATTGGGCAGACAGCAGCACGATTGCTCGAGACGCGAGCCTTTTTCCTCCATTGGCTTTTCACCGTCGCTCGCATACTCTTCCCTCGTCCTTTTGCTCCCTGCCATGAAAATGTCAAGACCCATCTCCGTTTCTCTTTCGACACTCTCGCGCATCGGGAGGGGCGGCGCGGTGGAGAGCGGGTAGGCAAGGGGAGAGGGGCACTAGAGGAGCAGGCAGGGCAGGGCAGGGCAGGGGGTAAAGGAAACAGTTGTGCTTCTCCTTCTTTCCCCGAGATGCGTTTTAAAACTCGTGTCGCGCGAATCCCCCTGGGGACGGGCGCGAGGGCTCTACAGTGGCCCGGCGCGGCGCGGCGCCAGCTGCTGGTACTTTTCACTTCCAGGTCGCGCCTCGCTGCCGAGGTTGACACCGCCCTCTCCCACACCACCGCCACCACCATGCAGACGACCGCGGGGCACGGGCGTAAAGCACGGCCCCTGCTCCTGCCTCCACCGCCCCCCCTCTCTCCTGGATAAACGTTGGCCGCGGCTTTGCCCTGATTTATCTCCCAGGAGGCGGGAGCCAGCGTTCGGCAGCAGCAGGCTATTTACCTGCAGGGGTAAAGGGTTAAAGCACCCGGACGGTCAACGCCCCCCCCCCCCCCTCTTCCCCACCCCCCGCAAACGGGGCAGACCATTTCTCACAGAGGTACCCGACTGAACGCAATGCGTGCGAGGATCATCGACCCCCACCCCCGCCCCACCCCCTCCTGCCCACCGGCACTGCTACCCCCGCACCATATCGTCAGCAGCGCTGCATGGCGGGGCCGGGGGGGCGGGCCGGGCCGGGTCCACGCGTGGTGGACCGGCGTAACGGCCGTCGATATCCGGACGGCCATCCGTCGAGCCCGAACCAACTTCTCACCAACGACCTAACCGCCCCGCCCCCGCCCACCAGACAGTTCCCCGCGCGCCAAACCCCCACCACCGCGCCGTCACCGAGCCGCCCTTTCGCTGGAGAAATTATTATATCAAACCAGAGGGATGGCCGGCCCATAAACTGGGCTCCGTTTCGACACCCGCCCACCACCTCCATTTCAAACACTACACTATACCCTCCAGCCCTGCTCGCGCTAACCCCGCCCGTGTGGGCGTGGCTGCTCGCGGGCTCCCGAAGTACCCGCCGGCAGCGAGACGCGTCCCGTACGGCGGGAGCGCTACTCCGAGGCGTCCGACCGCGGGGCGGGCACTTACGCTCCGGCAGGGCCGCGGCGGAGCGGGTGTTTGCCTTGGGGTTCAAACGCTACGCCCCGATGTGGAGGAGAGGCTTTCCCGCGGCCCCGCGACGCGCCACTTCTCCTGCGACACCCATTACCATAAGCTACTTCCACCTCCCCGGGCCGGGCCGGGCCGGGCCCGCGGGGAGTTCACCTTGTTATTTCGCCTAAGAAGCAAGGCCTTCCCTCTCCCTCCCCTTCCCCCCACCCCCGCCCCCGCGCCGACCAGGTGCCAGGGCAAATATTTCTCTTCTCGCACCGAAAATGAAAGAGCAGCTGATCCGGCCGGAGAGAGGATTGGCGACGCGGCGCGGTGCGGCGCGCTCCACGTCCAGGTTGGGTTGAAGTAGATAGACAGCGAAAGAATAACTCGCCGCGCGCCAAAAAAAAAAAAAAAAAAAAAAAAATTCCCGCGGGTACCAGCAGGTGTAAGTTAGGCCCCTGTCGGTCGCACACGCACCGGACGATAAGACCTACGACGTCAATGTTTTTTCTCCTTTTTTTGTCGCGTTAACCTCCCATCCATCCCTCACTAAACTCTTGCTTGTCCGTCCTGCGGCCGGCCGGCCGGCCACGGCCGATGCATTATGCATCGCGACACGCGCGCCACTGTACTGGCATTATCCCCGCGGCAAAGAGGTTAGCCGAGTCGACACTTCACAAGTTTGCTCAAACGCCTCGCCCTCGCCACGCGCCGCCACGTCCTATCATCATAATCATATTACGGGGCCGATCGTAAACGGAGCAGCAGCCGCAGCGGCGCTGACGGCGCAACAACAGGAGCAGCAGGCGGGGCAGCAGGCGGGGCAGCAGGCGGGGCAGCAGGCGGGGCAGCAGGCGGGGCAGCAGGCGGGGCAGCAGGCCGGAAATCACCATGACGCGCTGGCTCTCCGGACGGGGGCATCTCATTTCATCACGATACGCCCTGCCCGCCTCCTCCTGCGAGCAGGCCTCCCCGCCCCACCCCGCCCGCCTCGCGCCCCGCCCAGAACTGGTCTAGCCCGCCCCGCCACGCGCAGGACAGCGGCCACCGCCGGCCGCCCGTGGGGGGATGAAAAATCGTACCGGGGCGGTCGGGGGCGGCGCCGCTCTCCGCCAGCCCTGCCCCGCCCCGCCCCGCCCCGCCCCCTGGAGGAAGATTAATGTACGCGGCCTGGGGAATATTTCCGCGACCGGAGAATGACGTCGAGGAACTCGGCCGCACCGCCCCGCACACACCACACAGGGGCAGGGCAGCGCTTACTGTGCTCACGAGCGGGTAAGGAGTGGGGGGGGGGGGGGTCTGCTCTGCGGCGGGCTGCTAAGGGTGTGGCCGACCCTTGCGGCGTGTAGTCGCCGTCTTACACACTACAAAGCGAATGTGGAACACACACACACATGCTCGCGCGGGACTGCAAAGAAACTAAAAATCCTTAAACGCGCGGCTCTGTTGAGTCCGCGGAAAAATTATATACACCGTCCAATGACGACGCGCGCGTTTTCTAGCCGCAAGAAAAATAAATTGTAGTAGGCAGATATAGCAGGTTCAAATCCACTTTCTTCCCAATCTTCCCCTATTTCCCCATCCGACCATACCACCCCACACTCGCAGGCCCTGCCCTGCTGCCCCGCCCCGCCTTGCCTCGGGCAGGAGGCAGCCGCCCCGCCCCGCCCCGCCCCACCCCGGTCAACTTTTGAACGTGTCCGTCACACAGTGAGAGATTGCCGGAGACAGGCGGGGCGGGGCGGCGGAGTAGGGGTGGAGCAGGCGGCGCCCCGGCCCCGGGGGTGAAGGGGGCAGGTGCGTGGCGGGGCAGGGCGTGGCGGAGGCGGGGTGGGGTGAAGGGCCAAGGCCGATAATACCAACACGGGCGCCAGAAGGGGTACCGTATACCGCTGCGGGTACCAGGTGCCACAAACACTCACACACACACATACGCACACACACAGAGGCGCAAGCAAAACACACGAGCACACCCCGGGGAGCGTTTTATTGCACAGCAGAACCTACTCCGTGAATATACATCGGAATCTGACGCAGATTCTTTTTTATGTAAACAAAAAAAAATAAATAAAAAAAATGACTAAGTACTCCAGGTTACGTATTTTGTTTCCATCTCTTTCATCCAGATTCCCGAATAACGACGCGAACCGCAAGGGAATACGTTCACATGTGCAGATCCCCTCGGGGTAAAGGACGGACTAAAACGCCCGTCTATTTATTTCCCGAACTGGGTCGACATCACAGAGATGCCTGATTCACCTGTACCACGACAGGAGCGCATGCGTGAGGAGGGAGGGGGGGGGGAGGTGCCTATCAGCGAAAGCCGTCGCAGGTGCCGCATGTTCGGAGAAGGTAGGCAAAACGAATACACACGCATGCAATGCGGTACAGAATACCTACAAAGTGAGGCTGCGGGGTTCGGCCATACACTAACAGCTTCCAATTAAAAGAAGCCAATAGGAACTGGCAGGCCGACCTCTTCCCACCCCCTGGCGGGGTCAGCCGTGAACGCAAACGAAAATGCGCTCAGGCGAAACGGAATTTCCTTTTCCTAACGGAATCCGGGCGTGGGAGGGGGGTCGGGTCGGTTTAGCACACGGCAGTAAGCCCGCCCGCCCCGCTCCGCCCCGCCCCGGCCCGCTCAAAGAGGTGGGGGGCAAAGCCGTTCAGTGTGCGCCGTAGGGCCGCCTTGTGGCTGGACCTAGATCCCCGCAGGGCGTGGCGAGGCGTGGCGGCCACCTCCCGGCCCGCCCCGCCCCGGACCGACCTGGCCCCTAGGCCACCACGGCCAGGTACTCAAAGGGCTGATTGTGTTTGGCCTGCCTCACTCGGCTGGGCGCGTAGTGCAAGAGGGCCACCTAAGGGGGGCCATCGGCCCCGGGGATAAGCCCCGCCCCGCCCCCCGGCCCGACCAGCACGTCACGGATCAAACGGGCGTACGTTCGCTGATTTACAGCCCGGCCTTTATCGCGCGGGTGTTCGCCGTGGGGCCCCTTAGGGTGTGCGGGCGGCGGCGGGGGGAGTCGCGATCACGAGGTGCACCCCCCCCCCCCCCCCCGGACTTTCAATTCCCCTCTCCACCTCCAGAGAGAGAGAGAGAGAGAGAGAGAGAGAGAGAGAGAGAGAGAGAGAGAGAGAGAGAGAGAGAGAGAGAGAGAGAGAGAGAGAGAGAGAGAGAGAGACCCTGAGAGGCGAGAGTAGGGCGGCGGTGGAGGGGCTGCTTGCAACCGTAATGAGGGAGGCGAGGGGGGCGCCAATGATGGCCATTATACCAGCCTGAGCACAAAACGGTCAGGGGAGCCCCCGCAGCCCCCGCGCCATGCAAAGCAACACAGACAATAGGCCCTTGCGGCAGGGGCGGGGCGGGGGAGGCTGCGACGGGCCCGGGGGCGGCGGCGGCGCGGCGCCGTGCGCGCCCTTGTAGCCCCGGGGAGGGGAGCGCGCAGCACCGCGTGCTCCAGGATGTACAAGAGAACATACCGTAGCCGATACAGGGCCGCGGAGCGATCGAGACACAGCGTTACACACCTGCAACACAAGAGAAGAGAGCAACGGGTTTAGGAGGCGCAGCAGATGACGACGCCACAGCGTTACAATACCAACTTTGAGACGGCGACCAGGGTTCGCGTCTGGCGTGACGGGCGCGCTGAGGCGAGGCGAGGGGTGGTTTTGCCTACCTCACGCCGCGCCACTTGCAGCTACAGCCCAGGGAAATAAGTGAGAGCGAGGCCAAAGGCGAAGAAAACGGAATGGAAACTTGGAAAGGGAGCGGCGGGCGGTGGAAAAAAAACGGTGCGCGGTGCGCTCTGGGCTGGCGTGGCGGGGGCGCGGCGGGGTGTGTCCCTCAGTCTCCGCTTATAAATCACCGCGGCCGCCCCTCGCTTCCGGCGGTGGGCACGCCGAGTCGGGAGAGAGAGAGAGGAGGTTTGGCAATTTCACGCTGCAACCGATCTAATATCGATTAGCCGTGTGTTTTGCGGCCATTCCTTGGCGCCGCGACGGGGAAGACGTCGGCCCGCGGGCGGGGGGACGCCTCCCCGGCACGAGCGGCATGCGCCGGAGAGAGGGAGAGGGGAGAGAGGCGGAGGGAGGGAGAGCGCGGGAGAGGGATGGAAGTGGTAATTAGATTCTCCATGGCAGCAGCGGGGCGGGGCGACCGCAGGCGGCAGGGCAGGCAGGCACGTCCACCTGCAGTGCAACCCCAGGGCCCCAACGACGGCGGATAGGCTGGTGTGCGACGCCACAGGGCGCCCCGGCCCCGGCCCCGGCCCCGGCCCCGGCCCCGGCCCCGGCCCCGGCCCCGGCCCCGGCCCGGTGTCATCCGGGCGGGACGGCAGGCCCAAGGCCTCTAGCCGCTCATGGCTGCCCGCGACGCGGCGCTAGCCGAGCAAGGGTGCAAGACTGCCAAGGCCCGGGCCGGAGGCACATAGCGACACCGTTACGGCGCAAAGTCCAAGAAAATAACTACAAAAACACCCTGCAAAAGCGAGAATACACGCACTTGAGCGAGACACACGGCACCCGAGTCGGCACGAGAGTATGCACGGGGCGCGGCTTACCGGGTGGGTAAAAGATGGTAAATATGCGTCGATTATCCCGGGTGTTGACAACAGCTCAGCTCTCAGCTGATCACACCTGCAGCTCTGGCTGGTGAGTGAGGCCGGGTGCCCGGAGCGCTCGCCTCGGCTGACCGGCGCGGGGGGCAGGGAAGGGGAAGGGGCGAGTAGATGCAGTCCGCACGCAGCGCTCCGCGCGACGCCGGCCGACAGCAGCCGAAACTACCCGTATGGCGGGTCGGCCTACCGTCCAGGCGCGAGGCGCCCGGTGGGTTGCCTACCCCTACGGCGTTCGGCCAACCCGTCCACGTTGCGGGCCGCAGGGCGCGCCGGGCCGCTGGCTTTGCGGGAGAGGAGGAGGCGAGGGTCTCGATCTACTCGGAGGAGAACGAGGACCACGAGCGCAAGGTTCACGAGGGAAATTATAGGCCAGAGGGTGTACTGTCACAGTATCACTACCCACAGCCCACAGAGTGTTACTCCCGGCCGGTCGGCGCGTCGTCGCCGAGCTCAGGCCACCCTGAACCACTGCCTAGGCCGAGGGTGGGGCAGGAGAGGGAGAGGGGGGGAGGGGCGGCGCGGGCGGCGCAGGAGGTGGCTGTGGGGGCGGCAGGGGCGGGGGCGGGGCGGTGGGGGCGGCGGGGGCGGGATTGGATCCACACCGCAGCTCGCCTTATCCGCACTCCCCGCACGCGGCCCGGCGCGGCCCGTCCGGGCGGCGTTTCCACCTCCCCGCCTTACTTTACATACACCTTTCCCCGTTCTCGTGTGCGCCCTCCCCTCCCTTTCACCCCTCCCGCACCCTCCCGACATTGCCAAACGCATTCCGGGTAGAAAAAAGCAGGAAACACTTCCGGGAAATGCGAAGAGAGAAGAATTTTCAACACGGTTTCTGTTAAGGATTATCATTTTGTTTTCTTCGGCGGAATCCATAACGTTGACACTGATTCATTAGCAAGCCGAGCGACGCATAGCTGCAGTTGTCTGGTAGGGGGCGGCAGATACGCCGCACGGCGCGGCGCGGGGTGGTAGGGGCGAGGCTGCGACCGAGGAGGGGAGGGGGAGGTCGGGTCACGGGGGCGGCGAGAATCTCAGAAATTCCCCTCTGCCCCCACTGCGCGCACACACGGCCGCCAAATTATACGGGGCGGTGACATTTATGACGCCCGAACACACCGCGCAACAAAATAAAGTCTGTTCGCCCGAGCGGCGCCGCCCCGCGCGATAGCGGCGGGGCCCTTCTGCCATGCCCTCCGCCCCAGAGGGCGGGGCGGGGCGGGGCGGGGGCAAGGCGGGTCGCCGCCCCTACGACACAGCCGCACGCATAAAATTCCAGATTTCAATACGCAATAATTTTGCGGAAGAGAGGGGGGAGGGGGTGAGGCAAACGGGAGGGAGAGAGGGGTAGGGAGCGAAGCACCCCAGCAATGTGTGCAGGCGGAGCGGGGCGGGGCGGGGCGGGGTGGGGCGGAGCGGGCGCGTCCGGACCTACGAGGGGTAGGAGAGACATGCCTGTTTGCAGCATGCCGGGCTGGGCCGGGCAGGGACGGGGGTGGAATGATTCAATCCGGGGGGAGCGGGCTGGGCTCGCTGGGCTGCAGCGCCGCGGGTAGCGCCACGCCACACTAGGGCGGGGCGGGGCGGGGCGGGGCGGGGCGGGGCGGGGCGGCGCGCAAGCCGCACCTATTTTTCACCCGTTTCAGCTGCGCGGCTCGTCTCGTTGTGGCGCTCGTCGTCGACTATGTCGTGTTCGATTAGGGCAAGCCTTCCTCCCTATCCACCCCTGTTACTTCCCTACTCGCTCGCTCGCTCGCTCGCTCTCGCTCTCTCTCTCGCCTCGCGGGCGCAGCGCACTGACGGTTAAGCCAACCGAAGCGGAGGGAAAAGCGGACCTAAATGTCAGATTTGAACCTCGCACGGGGCCAGGCCACGCCACGCCACGCCTACGTCCCGCCCCATCCTACTGGACGCTTGCCAGCAAGGCCTGCCCGCCTGCCTGCCTCCCGGTTATCAGACAGACAACTCCCTCTTCGCTCTATACCTCCCCCTCCTCCCCCCACCCCCGCCCCACCTTACAGGCCCCACCCCGCGCCCGCGCGCCCAAACTCGTGCGACAAATGCACCCCATTTGTGACGAAAGCAGACGACGATAACAAACCGACCGATCCGGGCGGAAAGACGGCCAACCCCAAACCCTCCACCCTCGCGCGTATACGGGGCGCCAAACGCCCGACCGCCCGACCCTCAAAAAAAAAGGAGGGAAAAAAGAAATAAAAATGTATCTTTGCGCAACCGAGTGTGCCTAAAATGAGAGACGGCAGCCGTCAGACGGGCCGCGGCGCGCCGGGCCGGGCCGGGCTCCGCGCCGAAACACTCACATATCATTTTAATATGTACTTAGGTGTCCCTCGCCGGCAGCGCGCGAGCTGAAGAAGGGGAAGAAAAGCATGTTTAAGATGCACGGTTGTAAGGAAGAAAGACGCGCGCTCCCTTTCTCTCTCTCTTTCTCTCTCCCTCTCTCTCCGTCTCGCACACACGTGCCTACGGCCTTGCCCGGGCGTAACGGCGCGGTGCACTGCGCGACCCCCCACCCCCTTTCGTCTTCCCTCCCTCAGCGCCCGCGCTCGCCGCGTGAAATTGCAAGGACGTTAAATATATTTGAACGGCGGCGCCGACGCTCCCGCGGTTCCGGCCGCGCCCGGCCCGGGGGCCTGCCCCGCCAGCGGGTCTGTCGGGGCGGTGAAGGTCTCTGTGGCCCAAAGGTAGAGAACAAGTAAGTAGTGCCGCTAAACTTGCAAGGACGGAAAACCCGCTAAAGTGCAAATGTTTTTTTGTTTTTTTTTTTAAATTGCAAGCTAAATTATTACTGAAAACAGATTTTCCATTTTTCACTAACGCACATTTTTTTCCCCAGTCAGAGAATTCTCAGTCACCGTGTCCCGGCGCCCTTCCTTGCCGCCTCCGTCGCCGCGGATACTACAGCCCGATGATCCAATCGTCAGAGTGGTGGGTTCGGTACTCCGGCGTGTGAGTTCGTCCCGATGCACCCCCCCGCGGGGCCGGGCGCTCTCCAGAATCCCTCACGTGCTCGCCCCGCCTCCCCCCCCCCCTTCCCTCTCAGACCTTCCTGCAAAGGGGAGGGAAGGGATACGGCGCTGCAGTATATCCGTGCAAATCACGGAACACGAACGAACGAGTCGGGCCGCTACCCGTTTTATTTCGGTCGGGTTACCCGACGAGTACCCTCCGCAGCCCCGCCCCGCACCTCGAAAACTCCCATACAGCGCGGATAACAGGTGCAATTTCGCGAGGGCGGGCGGGATGGGGTGGGGTGAGGCGGGGCGGGGCGGGGCGGGGTGGGGTGGGGCGGGGTGGGGCGCGCGCAGCGCCCTCCTCGCAGATCATTACCCACCCAGATGGAGGTTTCCCTCCTCGCCTTTTACTCCCCTTATTTCGCAGTCATTGCGCCGCACTGTACTTTGCGTACTCCGGAGTTACGATACGAAGGTAAAAGGCGACGTCAGAATGTCTTTGTTCGGCTTGAATGTCCCGCGCCCGCGCCGCCCGCGCCCGCGCCCCTTCCGCCGCTGCGCTGCAGGCTACGTCCAGCCCTACACAGCTCCCCAAAGGCGCTTACGGCCGCTCCAAGCACTGGCGGGTGGCGGGCGTGCGAACAGGCACCAGAGTATCGGTCCAACTCCCAAACGCTTAGGACCTATAATCGCCAATCAGCCTCAAAACGGGGGTTCACACAGTGTCTAGACACTGCGAGGGAAGGGGCCGACAGTGCGCGCTTCTGTATGGCATACCTACTCGTGTAGGTCTGCCCCGAGCCGAGGAGGGGCCGGGAGGGGGGGGCGTCGCGGCAATCAGCCCAGGACAGGAGGAGGCGGCCGTCCCGCGTCCCCCCGCGGTACGAGCCCGTGCTCAGGCCCACAAGAGGGTCCCTCCCACACCCGCCCCGCCCCGCCCCGCCCCGCCCCGCCCCTCGGGACAGCCCGCGAGTGCCGCTGCTGACGAGATGCAAATAGCACTCGGGTACCCGCCGGATCCCCCAAATCTCTCCCGCCCGCCCGCCCGCCGCAGACTCCCCGGGCGAATATAGACAGAACCAGTTGCAGCAGCGGGCCGCACTGCTTCGTGTTCCTCCGCGCAGGGTGGCGGGGGCAGCAGGGCGGGCGGGGGCGGCTGGCTCCGGAGAGGCTCCCCTCCGCCCCCGCCGGCCGCCCCCACGGCCGCCCCCACGGCCGCCCCCACGGCCGCCCCCACGGCCGCCCCCGCCTGCGCCCAGCAGCACTCGACTTAAAATTCGCCCAGGCTAACAGCAACTGTCTGAAACCTCCCCCTGGCCCGGTGCCGGCCCCGCCCCCGCCCCGCCCCGCCCCGCAGCGCCGAGGGGCGTCAGCCGCGGCCACGCCCCGCCACGCCCCCCGTGGGCCCGGCCCGGCCGGCTACGCCCCACATGCGCCCTGACGAAGGGAACAAATGGGAAAGGGGCGGAACCAGGGGGTGGGGAGGGAGGCAGGCAGGGCCGGGGGAAAGCGCAGCCCAGCCCAGCCCAGCCGCGCCTGTCAGCCGAGTGGCCAACACCCTAATGGCAGCCAGCGCGACCCGGCTACCTTGTGATCAGGGGCGGGGCGGGGCGGGGCGGGGCGGGGCGGGGCGGGGCGGGGCGGCCCGCTGTCACCTTCACGCTTCGAGAGTCGGCAAACAAACAGTGGTCGCGCCGAATACGCCCTCATTATTGGAGGAGGGAGGACTGGAGGACCCCTTTCTGATGTGCTCTCCCGCTCTTGCTCTCTCTCTCTCTCTCTCTCTCTCTCTCTCTCTCTCTCTCTCTCTCTCTCTCTCTCTCTCTCTCTCTCTCTCCCTCTCTCTCCCTCTCTCTCTCTCTCTCTCTCCCACTCTCCCTCTCCTTCCGCCCCTTTTCATCGTCTCTGCACGGCCCATCTCCGCCGCCGTGTCTCCAGATTCCAAAGACTCCGAGAACGACTTCCCTGTCAGCGGGGTGGAGGCCGGTTAAAGAGGCGGCTGTAGATACGACCCGCGCGCCCCACGTGTTAGGGGCCTCCAGTGACTGCTGCTGGTGCTGCCGGGCGACGCCCCCGCCCGCACCACACCACCGCGCCGCCCAGGTGGTGAACAAACTGTCAAACGAACAGACAGAGGGACGCCCTTTATCGCCCCCCACCCCCACCCCCTTGCTCGCGGCCAACTTTTTTTCTCCATTTCTCTCAAAAGCAACAACACCCTCCATGACACACACACACACGCAGCAAGTGAGAGCAGAGAGAGAGAGAGAGAGAGAGAGAGAGAGAGAGAGAGAGAGAGAGAGAGAGAGAGAGAGAGAGAGAGAGAGAGAGAGAGAGAGAGAGAGAGGCAGGGTGGCGGGGCGAGTCGCCCAAGGGTCGCGCGCAAGGAAGTAAACACTGAAAGAAAAACACACGCACAGGCTGGCAGGGCGCATCGAAGTGGGTGACGAAGGCCCCCTCTCTAATGTGGGAGGGTGACGCGGGCGCGGCGCGGCAGTGCTCCAGGTGATGACGCGCACTCCACACGAGCACGAGGGAGGCGTGGAAGAGGCGGGGGAGGGGCGCAGCGGAAGACGGCGGGGAAAAAAAGAAGTGGAAGAAAAATGCGCGCCCTGTGCGGAAGGACAGACGAGCGACGATTTCCCGAAATGGCGTCGCGTTAACGCCTCGCTCCGGCCCGGGCTGGGCTGGGCTGGGCCCCCCGCCGCGCGCACGACGCCCAGCCCAGCGTGCTCGACGCCCCGCGGCGGGAGGCGGCGGCGGGGGCATAGGGCGGCCGCCAGACAAAACGACGGGGCCATCACGACGGCGACGGCAACAACAGCAGCAGGAGAAACAAAACACACATCGCACTCGGGGGAGCCGCGGCGTAGGGCACAGCACAGTACTTCAGCGCCAGCGCGCCAAACGGACCGCGAGAATTTCATTCTCATCGGTGAGGAGATGCGAACGAGTGACCACAGAAAAACTGACCCGAACAATACCTGACCCCAGATTAGTTTTCACCACAAATTCAGGCTGACCACATTTTACTAGAAACACATACTGTACTTCCCGACTAGGTTCGCGCTCTGCTGCAAGCCAACGAGTGCTTAGAGCAGGACGGCGACCGGGGCGCATGGGGGCGTCACCCTGAACTACAACATGCGCGCGATACCGTCCCGCTCCGCCCACAGGCGCCGGCGCCAGGGCCGGCCAAAGACAAGTCCGCATGACACCATTTCAGGTAATTTTTATTTTAACCGCGCCTGCGGTTTTACAGGGTACAGGACACAACAGGCGGTTTCCAAGTTAATCACCGCTTCACGTAGACCTGCAGCAGACCTGCAGCAGACCTGCAGCAGCAGCGGCGCCTGCATTGCCCGCGGCACGCTCCCCGCGCAGGCGCAGGTCGCTGTGCCCGTCACGGTGAGCCGCGCCGCGCCGCGCCATCCCGTCCCGTTGCGCCGGCCCGAGACTTTCGCTCCTGATGAGCGGGCCGCGGGTAGCACTTTGTGCTTGCACAGGCGCGCGCCGTGGCGCCGGCACCGCCAGTGTGCAAAGCGCTATAATACCACTCAGTCGCGCGGCGCCTTCCGCACCGCACCGCCATCCCACCCCGCAGGAGTACATACATGTATGTGTGCGGCTACGGGCGGGGGCGAGGGGCGGGGCGGGGCGGGGCGGGGAGGTGCAGACAGAAGCGCGGCCCGGCCCAGCAGCGGCGCGGAGTTTCCTGATTCGGTCGGTAAACCGCACGGCGGCCGCGAGCACCAGCAGCAGCAGGACGTGAACAGTGCCTCCTCGACGTCACCACGCCACGCCAGGCCACGCCACGCCGCACGGCGCCAAGGCTTTTCTCCAAATCGAGCGGTGAAGCAGCAGGTGGTGCTGGAGCCGCTGGAGACGACCTGACCCTACTCGACCTCCTCCTCACCCGTCGTGTGTATATGTGAACGTGTGTGTGTATGTGTGTGTGATGCAGGCTCTTTTCGCATCGCACCGCGCTACCACGCCACGCCACGCCACGCCGCGGCCAGTGTCGGCGGAGGGCAGCGCAAGGGCAGTAGACAAAGCCCACACACAAGCAGCCCTGATGGAGCCGTCACGACGAAGGGCCCGGCCCGACCCGACCCGACCCGACCCGGCCCGACCCGACCAGGTGTAGCGCGGCGAGGCGTGTGTCGCAATCATGGGCTCATTCACGCACGAGACTAGCGCTGCGCTAGCTCGCGTTCAATTAGGCAGCGAATAGCAGAGAAAATTCGGTTAACTTACATCTACAATTTTATTTTTTTTTCTGTGCGGGAGAAGCAAGTACGAGACGAGTGAGGCACTCCAGTACCTCAAGATGGTACCTCTCTGGAGGCTGGGCGGGACCCGGGCGGGACCTCTGCGCCTTTCAGCTTGTTTTCCTAAACGGCGCTCGTGGCGGCGTGGCGCGGCGCCACAGCCCTACGCGTGCAGGCCCCGAGGGGGGCCCGGGGGGGAGGGGGGAGGGGGAGTCCATCGGAATCACGAACGGCTCGCTCGGCTCACAGAGATAATTTCGTCAAACGCAGGAAAAGAGATCCAATTTTGTTAACTGCCCCTTCCCCGTTCCCTCCGAGGCGTGGCGGCGCCCGGCCCGGCCCGGCCCGGCGCGCAGTGATTGGGTCGCTTGTCCAGCGCAGGGCGCTCCTCCAGCCGGCAGCTGCCGAGCCAGCTGGAAAACACCGACACACTTTGCTTTTCTTGAATTTTTTTTTTGTTTTTTGCCCCACCCGCGTGTTTTCTTATCTTTTTCTGTTTTTTTTTTCCTCCCGCTTATTTTCCGCCTCCTCTTGCGCCACCGAGGCGCTTTTTGATTTCACTTGTTCGCCTTTCTCCCGCTAAAAGAGGCGACAAATTTGCCGTATCAAGTAGAGCCCAGCGGCCTTACCTCGCCCGCCTAGGTCCTAAAGCCCCGCGTCTCTCTGCGGTCCTCTTCTCTCGCACAGCGGAAAGAGAATGAGAGGGACAGAGACACGGCGACGAAACGTGGCGGAAAAGGGGTAGAGAGGGACAGAGATAGCGAGATACAGCCGCCCCTCCCCCCACGCCACTTGAACAATGCGAGGGAAACGGAACAGAAGGGGGTGGCCGGGCCGAGCCGACGCGATGCGAGCGGTCTTGTCGGCTTTGAGAAAAAATGAGCGTCTGCTTGTAAGCGTCCGGGCCGCTGGTCCCTTCCCTACGCCCGCCCGGTCCCGGGGCCGGGGCCTAGTCGCCAAAAAGTTGTGGAAACTCCGGTAATCAAGGAAAGAGTTGCATCCGAAAAACGTTGGCCGCGCCTCGCATCCCTGCTGCCTCTCTTTCTCCTCGCAGAGAGACTAGACTGGAGAGTCGCGTGTGGACTCGGCCGAGCGCCAAGATTTATGACGACCATAAATTAGTGGACGAATTTACCACTGACCAGAAGAAGAAAAAGAAGAAAACGGTCAAAGCGCCAAAAATACAAACGCGAAAAAAAGAAACACGCAGTTTGCAAACGTTTCGAAAACGCGCGCATCCGTTGTAAAGAAAAGCTTAACCGTTTCGCTAAACATGTACTATCCAGTCGCGCTGCTGGTCGTGCGCGTGGTGGCCGGCTACTTTACCGACCGCAGTACAGCACGCGCCCCGGGGCCGGACACTGGCCGGGGCGCGGCCGGCCCCACGACGGCTCGGCTCAGCCCTGGATTGCGGGATTACCTGAAACACACAAGAGAGAGAGACGTGTCGTTAGCCGGGGCGCTTCTCGACGCTTTACCGCTGCGGGGCGTGACGGTGACGGTGCGGGTCGTGAACACACACACACACACAGACCGGCCGGAGGGCCGGGGCCCCAGGCCACATAGGCGACCCTAACCCGACCCGACCCCGCGCCGCCTCTGGCGTAGGCAGGACAGACGGACGGACACCCTAGAATCACCTCGGCATTGTCACGCGGTCGGGCCGGAGCGGCCGGGGCCCATCTGGCCCGGGTCCGTGTATAGGGCGGCCGCCCATTGTCATATGACGAGCGTATCGCTGCACTGGCCGGAAGGGAAGGACGACCGGAGCGCCGAGCCGCGCCAGGGCCCGGAGCACCACGACAGATCTGCCCCGCCCCCGCCCCCCGCCCCGCCCCCGCCGCGCGGCCTACTTCGCGCCCAGCCCAGGCACGGCAGCCCGCATTCGCACTTCACTCAGCTAAAGCCCTTCCTGCTCCACCCTCCTCGCGGACCCACCCCACCGCCACCAACCCCAAAAGGATTCCAACTCCCGTTTTTCTCCAGCCCTGCGCTTCTTTTTCTTTCCCTGAAAGCGTGTGTGTGTGTGTGGGACTGTGCGCGCGCGCGCGCGTGTGTGTGTGTATTTTTCCTCCCGAGTAGAAAAGGGTCGAGGGCGGCAGATTAGTCCGATTGCAGCGACAAGCAGCTGGGCCCTGACCAAGGCGGCCGGGGGGCCGGGAGCCGGGCCGGCCCGACCGCCGACACCCTCCCTCCCCACCCCGCGAGCTTGCGGTTCCCCCTCCCCCCTCCCCTCCCCCCGTCCGCTCGTCCATTACAACCCCTACACTCTCTCCTCCCTTGCACCAACGGGCGTCTTGTTCATGCTGCTGACCCACAGACCATGGCAGATTTATCGTACGGCCATCTTGGCGAACACACACACACACAAGGGCGGATGTACGCACGGGGTCGTGAAAGACGAGGTCACCCACACATCGACCCCCTACACACACACACACACGGCGCTCCTTTCCAAAGTCCCCCTGTTCGGTCCAGAATGCCAGATGATGGCCGGCGGCTCGGCTCGGCTCGGCCGCAGCGCTCGGCCTGTGGTCCCGCCCCGCCCCGCCCCGCCCCGCCCCGCGGGGTCCATCTGGAGCAGCGCGGTGTGTGCCGCATGCTGCTCTGTGATATGGGCCAACGAGAATCCAAAAGACTAAGACAAGCCAAAGAATATCGCCAATCGGACCAAAATGTTTGACCTCACCCGCCGCGCGTACAGAAATAATAGGGCGTTCCTCTCGGCCGCACCGGAGGGGGGCGTGGGGCGGGGAGCACAGCTCCCTGGGGAGGGTCGTTACCGCGGCACAGAGGCGCCGAGGTGACCCGGGGCACCAAGCCGCGCCACGCTCCACAACGCGATTTAAAATTAATAATATCGAGTGTACGGGCCGGCGGCCGGGCCGGGGCCGGCGCCGCAGCCGAGGCACGGGAGCTTCCGGCGGCAGGAAGCGCGCGTGCGGTCGCCCAAAGGCAGCTCGCAAATATCAGATACTTCACCAACACCAAGCCAAAACAATCAACATTTTTGATCCAAACTGCAAAATCAGTGCGCCGCAATTTTTCTTTTTACCCAGTGGGTCGGAGGAGCGTCAGAAGCGTTAAAGAAGGGTGTGGGTGTGGAGGGTCGGAGCGCGCCGGGCTGAGCCGCGGCGGGTTGCGTCACTATCCCCGCACGTCCCGCCGAGGCGGGGCGGGGCGGGGCGGGGCGGGGCGGGGCGGGGCGCCGCGTCCATCAGAGCGAGTAATGGTGTCCATAAAGCGAGAGGGAGAGAGGGCGCGGGTGAGTACCCGCCGTCACCGCCGCCGCCGCACCAGCGCTCGCAGGCCTGCTGCAGCAGCAGAGAGATGCTCGCAGCAGTCCTGCAGCCGCGCGCTCCTCCTCCTCCACAGTCCTGCAGCAGCAGCCCGCCTGCAGCTAAAGGGTTCTCACAGCGCGACACTGCCCCGCCGCCGCACCCCACCCCACAACGCCCCACCACGCCCTCCGCCCAACAACACATCAACACGCGAAAATCGCCCCCAGACGTCCTACAACCTCCCTCTTCTCCCAAACAACACCCCCATACGCACGACCCCTCGCCCCTCGGCAGATTCCCATAGCCGCCCGCTCCCCTCCCCTACCCCCTTCTCTCTTAAATTCCCCTTCAACGGCCCAAAAGCCCTCTCCAAGCCCCCCCTAGAGCCGGCCCGGGGAGGCTGTACACTGCCCTCTATGAGATCATAAATTTGACACACAGTGTGTGCGTGTGAGAGAGACGGATGTGACGGGGTGGAGAGGTGGAGGGGGAAGGGGGAGCGTCGCAAAGGGCGTGTACGATGTACACACATTGCTCTTGATAAAGCAAATCTGCACAGCGAATCGGCTGCAATTGAATCCCATTCATCGAGGGGGACGACACACACACACACACACACACACGGGGCGAAAAAAAGCGATAAAAGAGAGGGAAGGGGTGGAGGGCGTCTGTCTGTCGGAATTAAATCAAGACGGGACGCATAGCCCGGGGCGGGGCGGGCTCGCTGTCTCGTCTTGTACGCAGGTATATAAGGATCTACTGTACAACGCGCGAATTGAAAAAGTTGCGCGTCAGTGGGAGGAGAGAGACAGGGCGGGGGGAGCGGGGAGTTGTAAGAGTTTTGTGTCGGAAAAAGTATGAAGAACGGAAAGCAAAGGCACCTCACATACGGTGGCGGCGCGAGATCTGTCGACAGGCGTGGTGGCCAAAAGTGGAGAGGGAGAGAGAGAGTACTAGTGCGGGAAGAGAAAAGGAATAAGGAGAATGGTGGAGACGCGGAAAGGGGAGAGGGAAGGGAAGGAGGGATATATTGGCGGTTGAGTATTGGAGAGGTTGCCGGGGATGTTTGTTGGGCTGAAGTGCCCTCCGCCGAGCTGAAAAGATGAGAGGACGTTCGCTGCCGCACACAGTCCGGCCCGGCCAACCCCTCCCCCCCCCCCCCCTCTCTCTCTCTCTCTCACACACACACACGTACATCAAGCCCACAACGAGCTAATGCATTTGCGCGCGCCGCGCGCTCATCTCGCTGAAATAAAAAAGGCACAACACCTCATTTTCCGCGGCCGCCTGGGAGTAACAAGTTGCGGTGAGAAGAGAGCGCGGTGCCTCGCCTCCTCCCCCGCGGACCAGACCGGACGCGGCGGCCGCAGTAATAACGGCAAGGCCAAGGTTGCGCGGGAAAGAAAAAAGCGGTAGCAGCAAAGATCTTTTATTTTTAAAGTCTCTCTATAAAATGTGACGAAATCCCTGAAACTCTCATAATAAGTCTCCTGTAATCACGGCGTTTCCTCGAAACCATATACATTCGCCTTAGAAACGGGAAGGGCGTAATGACACCCTCCTCCATGTACCTCCTCAACAGCGGGTCGTTGGCCCGGCTGAAAGCGAAAGCCGCAGCAGCGAGCCGAGCCAGCCCCATGCAAACCCGCCCTCGCTCTTATTCTCCCGGCAAAAGTGGTGGCGGGCGAGTTGTTAGCGCGGGCGGGCCGGGCCGGGACTGTGGGCGATATTCCTGTAGGCTTGGCGCGTCAGCCTCCCCTCCCCTCCCCCCGCACCGCCTCTCGTGTTCCTCTAATGACCAACGCGGATGAAAGGGGAGTGCAAAAGAGGGGACGGACGCAAAGAGTCTGGCAAAAATGTGATTTAGTGGCGCTGCGAGCCGCGGCGACTAGCCGGTGTAGCGGCCCGGCCCGGCCCCGCCGTCAAAACGTAACTCAGGGCCCGCCTCGCCCCCCCCCCCTTCCCCTCTACACCTCTTCAACTCCCACCCCGAGTCCTATGCGGCCCCTCTACACTTTGTAGCTCGTTCTGTTACCTTTATCCCTTATTCCCCCTGCTCCCCCTCTCACTCCTTTTTTCCCTCCCCAGGCTGTCCTCTCTCTCTCTCTGGCTCTCGCTCCATTTCTCTTTCCCTTTACTGTCTCTCTGATCTCTGAACCTACAGGACTCGCGCTCAGAAATCAACCCCTCGGGGCCGACGGCGGCGAGCCTGCAGACGCCTGCGGGCGGGGCAGGTAGGCAACCCGCTCGGCGGCCCCGCCGTGCGGTCGGCCCAGCCCGCGCGCCCGAGGCCGGCTCCCCCCCGCACGCCAGTGTCAACACATCCTCGTTACGGCGGGCCCGTGCCGTGGGGCGGGGCGGGGCGGGGCGGGGCGGGGCGCGCGTCGCCAGGCATACCAATGCCTCCGCCCGGACCCCGCGGACGCAAACAGAATGGACTGCGGTTCACTGGACACAGATTTGCACGCCGTGACTGCGGCAAATCGAATCTCCGGCCGCGACGGTGACCGCATCGCATCGCGAAAACCAAACGACTCCGCCCTGCCCTGCAGTACCGCGGGAGAGGAGCCCCAGAGCCCTTAGGGCAGCCAGCAGGCAAGTACACCGCCCCGCGGGCCCCGGCAGCTAACGGCGCCTCACGTCACTGGCGAGTTATATATCCAAAAGTCTCCGAGAGAGAGCGAGAGCCGCCGTCAAATACTCCCGCGCGTCCTTATTCGCCTGTATGGAGGTTACTGCGGTACGGTTAGCGGATGAAAGCGAAGCAAGCAGAGCCTCCGTGCGCGGAGAAGAGGACGAGGAGGTTGATGTAGAACCAACCAAAGAAGCGGCGGGGCGCGCGGGCCGGGCCGCGCTCCAGGAGCAGGTCGTACGCACGGCTGTGCGACAAGACGAGCCCCGCCGCGTCTAATGGCGCCACACACACACACACGCAGCGCGGCTGTCGGCCACAGCTGCCAGCCTCGTTAGAATATCCACGCAATAATACCAAGCGCAACAAACCCGGGCGCCGGGCGAGCGGGGCGGGGGCCCAAACGAGCAAACCACACACGCGCGCACAAACAGATGAGGACAAAAAAAAACACACACACATTTAAAAATGAGAAAATAATAATAATGAACAATATAGGTAACAATCGCATAATATCAGTGCACGGATGGTCACGCACGTCGAGTGCTGCATCAGGATACGCGCAAGTGCAGAGGCGCAGGTCACAGAGCCGCTCCGCAGAGTGGGAAAGCCTTTCGGGCGCGCGAGAGATCCGGATCAGACGCATTGGAAAGGGGTTGAAGCTGCGAGGAGGTTTGTACCCGTGCGGGGCGGGGCGGGGCGGGGCGGGGCTGATCACAACCGTGATACGGACCCGCACACCGCCGCACCGAGCAGCCCAGAGCAGAGCAGAGCCGGCCGGGCCATGCACAGGGTTCATTGCGGATTCCCAGACGATGTCCGCGCCACGCTCCGCCACGCCCCGCCGCCAGCGAATGACCGAATGAATGTCGGTGCGCCCGCATGGCTCTGCAGGTGCAGGTGTGCGAGGCGGAGAGAGAGAGGGGGGGAGGGGCGGGGAGTGACGACGAACCTATCAAGATTGGAAGTCCCACAAAACATGAGAGAAAAAACACTTGTTTTTCGACTCTCTAAAACCACAAAAACTGGGTTACCGTCGAGTGTCATAACCGCAAAAGTAAAAAAAATAATTTTGAGCCCGTTCATTTCTAATATTTCTGGCAGTCATATGATAAATTTATCTGCAAGCAGCACGTTTTCCAAGAGAAGATGCGGTTGGGAGAGAGAGAGAGACTCCCACCGCCGCTGCTGCAGGCGTGACCATGCGCCAGCATGTGACACCGTGCCGGGCGGGGCGGGGCGGGGCGGGAGTGAAAGGGGCAGTAGGGCTGTTTTATGCCTTCACATAAAGCGTCCCTCTGTCACGTGACGCAGCGTCAGCCCCTCTCAGTCCCAACCCTCCGGGGCGCGGGGGAACATGGGCCGCGCCACCACGCCGCGCCACCCCAGCAGCCACCAGCCAGCACGCCCCCCCGCCCCGCCCCGCCCCGCCCCGCCCAGCAGGACCGACCATTACCATACATCGCTAAAAAAGAAACCCGCGGCAAACGGGTCGTACCGCCAGAGCCGGGCATCATCAACATGCGCTGGTATAATCATCGTGTAACGACACAGGCATCACACGGAAATTTAGCCGTGTTAGGCGCACGAACAAATCATAGTAGGAATAACGAACTGCTAGCGATAAGACCTAACCTACTCCCCCTACCAGATAAAAAACGAACAACCAATACTTGACAATAACAATTAATTAAATAAACAAAAGACAGCGCCACGTCTGCCTCCGCGCCGCGGACAAGAACGCCGCACGCACCTTCACGACGCAACAAAAGCCTTTCACTCCGGGACAGGAGCAGAGCAGAGCAGAGGAGAGGAGAGGCAGGGAGGGGAGGGGAGGGGCGAGTAAAGGATTACGGCGGATCGCGCGCGCCCGGGAGGTGAGGTGGGCCACACCAAAAATTCCTCCGGAGCAAATAACGAATTAAGGTGGTAGTGTCAGGCTCGCTGGGCGGGCCGCTCTCTCTCTCTCCCTCTCTCTCCGGGCGCAATGCCGCGTTATGACACGTTAATTCGGGCGTGTCGTCCACTCGTCCCGCTGCTGGGGGCGCCGCTGCGCCGCTGCTAGGGCTGCTAGCGTGACCTGCCAGCCCAGCCGCCCGCCCATCATGGCAAGGAGAGGAGGCGAGGAGAGGCGCAGGGACGACATTCCCTTCTCTTCTCGGCAGGCCAGGCGCCTCATCACCACCCTCCTCACCGTGCCGTGCCAGTGAGATGGATGCCGCGCCGCGCTCACCCCGCACACCTCTGCACGCACGTACGCACACTCGCCTGCGCCTCCGCACAACCTTGTCTAATTTATTTTATTTTAAAGAAAAACCTAAGAACTAGTACATGAAAGAATTAAAGGAATGTATTTTCAAAGCGGGTAGTTGACGGCAAGTAGTTGAGCTCCACAATTTTCCCCCCGCCTTCCTGATTCGTTATTGCTCCCATTTTCAAACCCGCAGCAGCAGCAGCAGCAGCAGCGCGCCCATACAGTTTCACTCGCGGAACAAATCGCCATACGTGCCGCCGCGCCGGACCGGGCCTGGCCTGGCGCCGAGCCGAGCCGAGCCGAGCCGAGCGCTGGCGCCGCACTCGTATTATGCACTATTTGCGCTGCACGCCTCGCCCCCGCTCATTTCCGTTAATAACTGGAGCGGAGCGCTGCAGCGCGGCGGCATGCAGGCAGGTGAGGTGGACGCCACTGATGCTGCAGCCGGGCGCGGCGCCAATCGACACCTTTCTCTCTCTCTCTCGCTCTCTCTCGCGCTCTCTCTCTGTCTCTCTCTCTCTCTCTCTCTCTCTCTCTCTCTCTCTCTCTCTCTCCCTCCCTCTCTCCTCCGCAAAACGTAATAATACAAAAGCATGTCCGTCCGTCTTGTGTAGGCTACCATCTCTCGCGCACCTTGACTTATTTCGTTTTGGCAAATTATTTCCTTTTCTTGCACCCTTCCTTCCCTGCTGAGGCTGGCCCCCCGCCCCGCCCCGTGCCGTCCGTCTCTCATCAGCCAGAGCAGAAATAGAGGCGCGTCTAACGCGGGCTTCCGGGAGGGAGCCGGGCCCTCGCACTCACCCTCCTCGCAGTGGAGGGGCAAATTTCTTTCGTAATTCGCGCCGCGTTTCTGAGGAATCTCGAAAAAGATGCAATACGTGTCGCGTAAACAGAGCGACGCGCGCCGCCGCCGCCGGGTGACAAACTACATTGATACCGACGGAAATTTAATGTAGCTGAGCGAGTGCGCTGCAGAAGTGTCAGAGACGGACGGAAACTGCGAATGTATTCAACGACGGACGCAGGAGTTTTCGGGCTCCAATCTCTTCCTCAAACTACCCCTATATTTTCGACATCAAAAAGTCACAGACCGGTGCAGGATCGTTATGGCAACACTGTTGCCGCGCCCACATTATTCGCAGCAGGGAAAAAAAAAACTAAAAAAGCAAAAAGAAGAAAAGGTGAGTTGGGCTTTTGCGAGGCGTCGTGGTGCGGTGTGGCAGGACGTGGCGGGGCGTTGCTGTGCACTCGACTAGATTGAAGGGGGAAGACCAGACTAGACCAGACTGTGTACGTCGCGTCCGTCCGCGGCGGCCCCGGCTCCGCCTCGGGTCCAGCAGGGTCTCGCTCTCCAGCTCCAGCGAGGCGCGGGGCGGGGCGGGCAGCCCGAGCACCACGACGGCCTGGATCTAAAAGTCCGATCCGAACCACTCCATGACAAACGGAGATTGAATTCCGCGCGCCGAGCGTGGCGCCGTGCGCGCGCAGTGGCGCACCGAAGCGCCCCCCGCGCCTCCACTGACCTTATCTCTCTCTCTCTCTCTCTCTCTCTCTCTCTCTCTCTCTCTCTCTCTCTCTCTCTCTCTCTCTCTCTCTCTCTCTCTCCCACTACGCCACTGCCCAGAGGTACTCGCTCCACCGCGCGCAAATTATTTCCCCGCGGCGTTCCGCTTCACAACTTTGTTGCGGTTCCATAAACAACCCTCTCCTCCTCCCCGCTGGAGGCCCTGTTGGAGGCCGGCCCGGCCGGGGCCCCGCGAGTGCAGCAGCAGCGCGGCGCGGCGGGGCAACACAGTTGTCGTTAAGTTTGAAGGGGTGCGGCCCGGCCCCGCGGGGGGTCCCACTGCTGCTACAGGACCTCCTCTCATCCGCTGCAGGACCACCCCGCAACATTTTAAAAAATAAAACGCGGGGGCTATTTTAACGATTCGACGCGCATAAAAGTCGCACCGACGACGACGACGCCTTTCCGCGTGTCGTAGCAGCAGCCCACAGCAGCGCACTCCAAGGCGGCGGCAGCGGCAGGCGCCCATGCACCGCTCCACGGCCGCGCCGGAGGCCTCAACTTTTATCATTTCATGAAGTCGTGTGGCACCACCGCGACCACCCGCAGGAGGCCCAGCCAGGAGGCCCCCAGGGCGACACCCGGCCCGGCCCGGCCCGGCCCGGCCCGACAAGACACGGCAGGAAGCAGCAGCGACTGGATCCATACGGCGCGGGGCTCATAAAGCTCGCTTGGAACACATCACAGGACCTATTCTGTCTGTCACGGCAATTTTTTTTTCTTTTTTTCTTTTCCTCTCGGTGCCGACGCGACGTGACGCGACGAGGAGCGCGCGCAGGGAGGCGCAATGTTATTCCGCCAGATGCAAGAGTGTCAACCGGGCGGGGCGTGGCGTGGCGGGGCGGGGCGTGGCGGGGCGGGGCGGGCCGGGGCGCGGCGGGGACAGCATTAAAACCCGCGGATGTTTTACTGCCGAAGCCCTCCGTCACTGCTGCAGCGGGGAGCGGGAGCGCGCCACTGCCAGCAGGCCAGGGCTCGAGTGCTAGGGCGACCGACTTCCTTTGAGCGATTCCAAGAAACGCGAGCAGAGAGAACCGTCTCCCTCTGCGCTATATACCCCTCCCGCGCGGGGCCTCTGCGGCGGGCGGGCGGAGCACATGGCGTCGCCAAAGCAGATCGCCGCCGTCATGGCGTCCGCGTCGAAGTCGTCTCGCACGGTGCGACGTACAAGGTTTCCAAGCTGCCAGAGAAAACACACGGTAGCGTCTCTATTTTTATATTTTTTTCATTTTTTCAAAACTATTTGAAAACCTGGATATTGGTTAAACCGTGTGCGCATCGTTTGGGGAAGGACCAAGGATATTCGCGGAGCGGCTCCGTTTAGCCCTGAACCGCCGCTGCGCGGGTTGCCGCTGCAACTCGGCGGGCCGGCGCACATACCGCAGAACACGGTGTACAGCACAACTTCCCCGTGGACGCGGGGCTCACAGCGGGATTTACCTCAACATTTCTCTCCATCCCCTTTCGCGCACTTGGCCGCCGCAGAACACCGCTCATGGCGCAGGAGGATAAGGGGGGGAGGCTGTGGCTGGAGGTGCGGAGAAGTGCCTTGCTTTTCGTCCAAACACAGAAAGGCAGGGCAGCAGGTGAGAGAGCGAGAGAGAAAGAAGGAGAGCACCTGAGCAGCAGGTGAGAGAGCGAGAGAGAAAGAAGGAGAGCACCTGAGCAGCAGGTGAGAGAGCGAGAGAGAAAGAAGGAGAGCACCTGAGCAGCAGGTGAGAGAGCGAGAGAGAAAGAAGGAGAGCACCTGAGCAAATCACGCGCGCGGCGCGGCTGTATGTCGCGGCCGCGCTTATCTGTAATAGCTGGCGGGTAAGGAGTGGGGGAGGGGGGGGGGGAGCCTGGAGAAAACTTCCGTAGCACAGCAGGTAGCGAGATAGCAGCAGCAGCCGCAGCAGCAGCCGCAGCAGCAGCCGCAGCAGCAGCCGGCACAGGCGGTCCATCAAACAGCTCAGCGCAGCCGCCGCGGAGGATAAAATCCAGCCCGGAAGAAGGGGAAAAAAATACTAGGTTGCGGGAAGTAGATTTAGACAGCAGCTGCGGTGATGGTTCACAAGTGGACCAGAGTTACGTTAAATGTTGCGAACGGGTAGTGCGTTACTTCACTCTCAAAAGCAGTACTGTATAACATGACGGGGCATGCGCTATGCGCTGCGCTGCGCCCTGGTGGGGCGGAGGGGACCGCCACACACGCGCCCGTATTGTAAAGCCGCTGCCTATACTCCCCCCTCAGCGCCATTACCATCTACCTTTTCCAATTTCGAGTGCAATAGAGAGATAACCTGCATCCCCTGCGGCGGCAGCAGGGGCTCATAAGAGGGCGTACCGAGGCGGGGCGGGCTGGGGCGGGGCGGGCTGGGGTGCGGCGGCGTGGGCATGGGCATGCAGATTGAGCGTGCGGGAGGGGCGGGGCGGGGCGGGGCGGGGTGGCGGGCGGCGCGGCCCGCACAATGAGGCGTATCGCCAGGCGTGACGCGCATCGCTTCCAAATGTTTTTCTCTCCGGCGGCCGCCCCGCCCCGCCCCGCCCCGCCCCGCCCCGGCCATACAAACACGCTCATTTCCAAAAAGCCGACACGCTTTAAACAGGCAGAGGCCCAACAGCGGGACCGCCCGGGCCGAGCGGTGCGTTTGCGATGGATGGATATTATGCAGATTGGGGGACGCGCTGCACACACACACACACACATGTGGACAAATGAAAAGTCGACGCACTCCTCCTCCTCCCCCGCCGTGCAGAGGGCACAAACTTTGGCATCATAGTAAGTACGCAGAACGGAGGGCGACGCGGCGCGCGCGGCCCGGGAGTGATCCAGGACGACGCCAACGGATCCAACTTGGAGGCGGCACTGTCGCGCCATAAAGAGCGAGGCATCGCGCCGCCCCCGCCCCCGTGCGCCGCCCCCGCCACCGTCTCACATTACTGCACTTGTTAGACTGCGCCGCACAGCGTTACAAACTTCCACCCCTCACGCCGCCGGTCGCATATCACCGCTCGTGGAACAGGAAAAAAATCTGTTCTTCCATCAAATCACCTGCACTGCAACCCCGCCCCGCCGCTGGAGACCTACCCCGCCCCGCCCCGCCACGCCCCGCCGCGCGCGCCGTGCCAAATTGGTAAGACGAGCGCGGTAAAGGGGAAGGAGGGAAGCTGGTGGTGGGGGGAGGAAACGAGAGGCACCAAGGGCAATATATATACGTGCGCTGTCCCTCCCCCGCCCCGCCCCGCCCTTACCTATATATACAAGGGCAAGGGGTAAAGAGGGGTGAAAGTCGTCGCACCGAGCCGGGTGAGAGGGAGGGGGAAAGGGAAACGGGAGAGGCGGGCGGGGCGGGGCGGGGCGGGGTGGGGAGGGGAGGGACGGGGAGAGGCAAGTGGGGGACGACGTAAAGCACACTTAATCCGGGCGCGTATTAGACTCCAGGGCGGGGCGGGGCGGGCCGAAAGACGATACCTCGATGCTGGCGCTGGTGCTGCTGCTGGCCCCGGCCGCCACGGCGCTCGAGCTAACGGGCACACGACGACACGACACACAGACACGAGCGCCCTATGCCTGCCTGCAGGCACAGCAGACGTATGGACGCCAGCAGAAGAAAGGAAACAGAGTCTCTCTCCTCTCGTGCATCTCCCCTTTCCTTCCGGGTCTCCCTCTGCCTCTCAGTACGTTTAACTCCCCCCCCCCCCTCTCTCTCTCTCTCTCTCTCTCTCTCTCTCTCTCTCTCTCTCTCTCCCTCTCTCTCTCTCCCGCGCCGCTGCCGCAGTCCGACGTGACTATGCAAAGCTGGAATTACATTGGCAGGGTGTGCAACGGGAGACGCTTGCCGGGTCGGGTCGGGCCACCCCCGCCCCCATACCTTGCGCTCCACCGTAGACTGCTCCCTGTAATTCCAGAGAGAGAGAGAGAGAGAGAGAGAGAGAGAGAGAGAGAGAGAGAGAGAGAGAGAGAGAGAGAGAGAGAGATGAGTGAGGCTGAGCGAGAGACGGAATAGAGTTGGGGTTGGGGGGTACACGGCGGCAGGAGAGATGAGCGAACAGCGGCCCAAATAATAAGCATGCACCATACCTCTGCACACACACCTGCCCGCCCGCGCGCCTGCCGCGGTGGTGCGGGGCGTGGCGTGGCGGGGAGCATATGGGATGGGGCGGGGGAGTGGCGACACGCAGGTTTTTCACAGCCTATCTCGGCTGACGACAACAAACGCGGTGTTCGCGAAAAGGCCCCGCCCCGCCTAGGCGCCTCTGCTGAGAGCGCGCGATACTTCATACCTCCCTGCGCGGTGTCAGAGAGAGAGGGGAGGAGGGGGCAGGGCGGCGCGGAGCTCACAAACGGGCAGGGGCGGGCGGGGGCGGGCGGGGGCGGGCGGGGGCGGGGGCGGGCGGGGGCGGGCAGGGGCGGATGTCAGCGCAGCGCGAGGGGCGGGGGCCGTGTGCGGCGACACGGCGGAGCGGCGCGGGCGGGACGGAAAGGCGGCGGTAAACCGTTGTTGGTTTGCGTTTGGAGGGACACTCACACACACACACACGCATACAGAGTCTCACCGCGGCTTGGGGCGGAGCTCCACCGCTCGGTCCAGGTGATATGCGCTTTTGTGTGTTATTGACAGTGTGACGGCGCCCGGCGGCGGCCCCGGCCCCGCGCAGGTGAATAGCGGCGCCAGAGCCAATAAGCCACGCCACGCCACGCCACGCCACGCCACGCCACGCCACGCCACGCCACGCCACGCAACTCCCGGGCCGAGCCTGCACCGCGTGGTTCGAATCCCTCCAACATCCGATCCTATTTCCGCCAGGTCCTCCACCTCTATCCCACGCGCCGCGGTCAAAAGAGTTGGACACGACTACTGCGCGGGGAGCCACCCCTTTGACATCCCCTTTTCTCTTCCACCACTTGCCCTCTCCCTCTCTCTGTTTGGGCGCATCAACTCCCCTCTGCCGCCAAGTAAACTCACCTTTCGCTCCATTTTACCCCCTTCGCGCCCCCTCCCGACCCCCTTCCAAATAACTTGTTGCGCCCCTTGGAGCGCGCCCCAAAGCGGAGCGGCGTCCACGACGGCGGCGGGCCAAACTACGACAACGACCCCGATAACGACGAGAGAACGTGTGCTAAGGGTCGCACTGCAGGTCCCCGTGGTGGTGGAGTGAGAGGGGGGCGGTGCAGGAACACCCCTTCTGGCGGGGCGGGGCGGGGCGGGGCGGGCGCTGCACCCAAGATAACACTCTCCCCGGTGAGGGAATTAAAAGCCAGCCCGCCCTCAGGGGCGTGTCGGTACCGCCTGCAAACAGCCCCGCCTCGCCCCGCCCGAGAGAGAGAGAGAGAGAGAGAGAGGGAGAGAGAGAGAGAGAGAGAGAGAGAGAGAGAGAGAGAGAGAGAGAGAGGTGCAGCCCCTCGACAGCACACAGAGTTCAACGGGGACAAAAAGGCAGCCCCGAGGCCCTTATCGCGAGCTGAATGTCGGCGCTGAGGTAAGGCCACACAACCCTTTAGCGAACCGGTCCGGTCCAGGACCAGGACCAGGGACCGCAGGCCGGCAGCGGTCACATACGCACAGCGAGTCAAGACAGCTAGAGAGATAACTTCACTCACATCCAGGCGAGAGTCACCTTGCTGCCAAGGCACATGTCACCGACAGCGAACGTACCTGCGAACACACGAGAAACACAATCCAGTTAGAGAACGAGCTTGAGCAGGCACGACTCCTTATGTCGCTTTGCAGAAGGACGAAAGCCTAAAGGGCGGCCAACTCAAAAGAAATCGCCAACATAGAAATACTCGAAAATACGCAAAAAATACTTCAAAACACAAAAAATACGCAAAATTACAAGAGATACACGCAAAGCATACACCGAGGGGGCAACCACTCCCCATCCTAGTGTACACGGGATTTCTACTGATTGCACAAGATTTCTCTCAGATTTTGAGAGATTTCTCTGAGATTTCTCTGAGATTTCTCTAAGATTTCATGAGATTTCACAAGATTTCTCTGATATTTCTTGAGATTTCATGAGATTTCACAAGATTTCACAAGATTTCAATGAGATTTCATGAGATTTCTCAGTTAAATTTCTAAGGATTTCATCGAGATTTCCGAGGATTTCATCGAGATTTCCGAGGATTTCATCGAGATTTCCGAGGATTTCAGCGGGATTTCTGAGGATTTCAGCGAGATTTCCGCAGGTTTGTACACAGGATTTCTCGAGTGGTTGCCCCCTCGGCATACACAGAAAGACAAGAGTCGGCCGGCCCTCGAGTAACCCAACGCTTAGATGTAGATGACCTGATCAAAACTAACCCGACTACAGCAGCAATGACGTTTCAAACATTCCATAGGTTTCTCCGTTCCAGCAGGTGGGCGCGGGGAATCTGTCGACGGCGGCCCCGCAAGAGTACCACGGAACGTGTTAACAAATTCACGGAAAACTCTGCGGGCCGGAGAAGAGACGAGTGCGCGACGGAATGGGGCGGGGCGGGGCGAGGCAGGGCGTGGCGGGGCTAGGCGGGGCGGTCGTTGCCGGTATTTTATAACGAAGCGACACGGCACGCCGCAGCGGACCTAGCAGAGCAGTGCTCTCTCTCTCTCTCTCTCTCGAGTGCTTCCGTATAGAGCTCGTAATGAGAGCACTACTCCGCCGCCCTGCCGCCCTGCCCGCACACGACATGCTGCTCGTTACCTCGCTCTGTGCCAGCCTGCCAACACGCCCGCGGTGCGTGCCGTCCGGTCCCGAGGTGCTGTGCGTGTCGCGTGGCCCCCGGTGGGTAGGCAGCCCGCCCAGCCCGGCCAAGCCACAGAGCGCGCAGCACATAGGAAACTCAAAGATTCACACGCCGCGCCAACAAATTATGAATCTGCATGCGGGAAAAAATTCCGCAAACCAAACATAGTGTTTTTGTTTCCTTTTCCACATTGATCGCGAGCAGCTCATCCTAATGTTGGTCAAACCGGGCTAAGCGACAGAAAAGGAGCCCGGCCGGCCCCGCCGGAGGCAGAGAGCTCAGCGGGGGGCGGGCAAGATGGGGCGGAGAAGATGGGGCAGCCATCTGGGAGTCCGTCTGATCCACTGTGTGTGTGCCCGAGCCCCGAGCTCCGAGCCCCCCTGGAACCCGCCCGTTAGGCCCTCCGGGAAGGGGGTAGGGCAGGGGGCCGGGGGGTTGAGAGGGGGCACGAAAAATGAGGGCCATAGACGACTAGTCCCTTCCTCTAGCCCCCCTTCCCACGCTGGCCACTGTGTGCCCCCGCCCCGCGGGCCCCTCCCCGCCGCGCCCCGCCCCCAAGGGGGCTTACCGCAGAGAGCACTAGCGCGCGGCGGGGCGCGGCGGGGCGCGGCGGGGCGTGGCGTGGCGGGGCGGGGCGCGGCGGGGCGTGGCGCAGGAGCCCGGGCATGACCACCGCGCCGCCACGCCGACCCGCCGTTCTAATTGGCGCCACGTAAATCAATTCCGCAAATTAGAGTTACAATTATCATCACGAGCCTCCGGGGAGCGAGGCGCACAGTACAGGTACGTGCGTACGCTCACCGCATCAAACCAACTGCGACACACGGCCGGCCGTTCTCGGAAATCGTTAAGAGCGATGAAATATGTATATCCGCGCTGTACATTTTGCAATGGAAAATAATTTAAGACCCATTTGGCACATGCCTAATGCGGGCTGGCAGCGCCGCGGCGGCGGGCCAGGCCGGGGACAGCGCGCGGCACATGGCACATGCTCCCTCCGGGAGGGAGGGAGGGCTTCGAGGAAAGCCTCCTGAGAACGCCGGCGGCTGTCGTCGCGGGGTCGCGCCCGCCCCGCCCCGCCCCGCCCCGCCCCGCGGCCCCTCCAGCCTCTCTGCGCGCACTGCAGGCAACTGAGCCAACGAGTCGCGGCCCGGTACGGCACGGCACCTCACCTGCCCTCAGCACGTCCGGAAATGACTCTGCACCACTCCGCGGCGACGTCCTCGGCAGACACGCGGAGCCCCTCCTCCGCCCCGCCCCGCCCCGCCGCACCACGACTCGTCGCCCTGCAGCGCGCCACATTTGGCAGCCCTGCTACTTGAGATTCCAGGGCTGGCACGCCTTCCCCGGCGACGGGCACAGCGTCCGCAGGAGAGTGGCGGAGTGGCCGCACTCAGCGGCGGCGCCCTGGATGGCAGAGGTCAGGGGCGGGGCGGGGCGGTAGCAGCGCTGCCCCCCTCCCCGAATCAGACTGGTCACGCTGGCCCCCTCCCCCTACCTGGACTGACATCCCTACCCGACGCGACGGCCCCTACGGTCACGTGACGCCCCGGCCCGTCCTGCTGACGCAAGCGCAGGCGGATCGGGGGGCGTCGCGACAAGTGCGAGTTCTCCGAACGGGCGCTTGAAACACCTGCGACGCCTATCCGTCGTGCTGACTGCCATCTGGTCGCTCACCGGCGCGGCTCAGCCGGCGCGACGTGCCAGTGCTAAGCGGCTACTTCCTGGGCAAGCACAACACCCCCGTCTCGCCGGCCCGCCGGGTCATCTCAGCAGGGCGGGAGTTAGGAAACTGCGCGTTGGCGGGAGGGTCGGGGGCGGGGGCTGGAGGGGCTAAGCTAAGCGGAAGGCCTTTGCAGATGCTCAAGTTCCCATGGCTTTGTTCCCGGACGGACCGGGTGGATAGGAGCGGCGGTGCGCGGCGGGGGTGCGCGCCGGGCCGGGGCCGAGGCCGGGGCCGGGGGTCTCGGCCTGCCAGCCCCCGCCCTTTCACCAACAGCAAAGGCTTTCAAGGGTGAGGCGGCGGCGGCGGGGTGGGGCGGGGCGGGGGGGGCGGCCCGGACAGCGCCACACATCAGCACGCAACTCATCAATTACACCGTCGCGAGAAATACACAGCAGGGCGGGCCATGGAAGTCGCAGTGCGGGGTGTTTTGCGAGACCAAACAGTGGTCATACCAGACTCAATGTGTGATATTTTAAGGATGATCATCATACCTCCCGTCCTTTTCGCAGGCCTAGGCGCTATAGGCGATACCACTAGCCAGGACCCGCGGTCCTCGAGCTGAGCTCGGAGATAGATAGATAGATAGATGGCGGCGCCTCGTACCCACACGCGGCAATTACCAGCGCGGCGACATTGTGGCGCCGCGCTCGTTAGCCCCATGTTCCGTACGTTACGCCCCTGGCCCGCAGGCCCGGCCCGGCCCGCCCCGCACACACACTCGCACTGACACCGGCCCGGCCGGCGCCGCCGCAACCACTGCCCTGCGGTCAGGACCACTCCGCCGGAATGGCATCAGGGCCGCCGCCGACGCGAGCCAGAGGCTATCCTGCCTTGTCCCTGTCCACCCTCTCCCCCCGGTCACACTAAATCCACTTTGATTTCGGGGTTAGGCCCGTTTGAAAAGACAATTGATCTTTATTTAGATGACTTGCAATAGAATTAGCTGTGCGCTGCAAACCGCACCCCACACACACACGTTTCCAGTTTTATCAGCAAACATTATTATACTGCTACATATTTTTGAAAACGCAGCAAAGTACAATTTCCATTATCGAACAAAGTCAGGTGGGAAACGAAAGAAATGTCGCTGTTTTTTTGTTTTCTGTGACATAATGCGGCGCCTGCGCGGTCCCTTACTACTTCGCGCTGCGGTCGGCACACACACACACACATGTCGTACATCTCCTTCAGGGAAGTTGGTCTCGAGTACCTCGAGTACCCACTACTGCGCGGGCGGGGCGGGTACCGGCGGGTACCTCAAACCTCAAGCATAACATAGCCGGAGGGCCGCTGCCATCCACCGCAGCAAACTGTCTGGCCGTTAAACACACGCGCCGCACCCGCGCCCCGCGCGCACAAAAGGGGTAGGGGGGGGGGGGGGGGGGGCACCCGCGGTCTGACTGACTTTGCGCGCAAACCGCGGCAGCAGCAGACAAACCGGCGCGGCATCGCATCGCTCTGCAAAGCAAGACAGAGGCGGAGCGGCGTGGCGCGGCGTGGCGCGGCGTCTGTACTGTACCCCGCCCAGCCCAGCCCGGCCGCACCGCAAAGTCAATCCGAAGTCCAAGTCCTCCAAAACCGATCGACACTAACAGCTCGGAAAGTGTTAACGCAACGAGCGGCAGCAGCGTTTGAGTTTGAAAACTGAGCAACAGCTGCTGTTGAAATAGCTCGGCGGGGCGGAATTACTAACAGTACTAGCCCGACGCAGGGCGGGGCGGGGCGTGGCGGGGCGGGGCGGGGCCCAGCGGCGTCGCGGTGGAGCGCCGGGCGGGACAAACTGGGAAATCGCATTTCAGCGGCCGCGGCGCACCAGGCACGCAGGGCACTCACTCCGCACAGAAATCTGTCCCAGCGCAATATCACTTTTATACAACTTTCCTTTCTTTTTTCCGCCTGTACTTCGCCGCCCCGCTGCCGCCGCGATGCCAAACTCGTTTCCGTCCGGCGGGCCGGGCCGGGGCCGCGCGGGGCCGCGGGGCCGGGGCCGGGCAAGGGCACGCTGCAGCGAGGAGCTGACACTATCTCAGTGGCGCCCGCCCGCCAGCTCCGCTGCAGCACACCGCCCCGCCCCGCCCTGCCCCGCCCCGCCCCGCCACGCCCCGCCACGCCCGTCGCTCCAAACTCAATTACGCCCCACGCACACACACGGGCATCCTCCAAATCAGATCGCCGCCCGACAGCGTCATAAACAATGCGCGTGGACAAGGCGGTGACCGCGGGCGCGACGAAGATTGCTCTCTTCAGCCGTCAGTGTAAGTGTGTGTGTGTGTGTGTGTCTATCGAAAAGAACAAAAAAAGCGCGCGTGACAGGAAGCTGGGGGCGGACGGCACGGCAGTAAAGATGCACGCGGGGTAGTGACGGGCGAGGCGGGGCGAGGCGGGGCGGGGCCAAGCGGGGCGAGGGGCGGGGCGGAGCGGGCCGCACCCATGGGACCGCGGGCGGACAGGGCCCTCCCGCTCTGCAGAGTTGACGCATTTTCAATGTCTTTTTTTTTTTGTCATGCACGGAGGAATTCGATTGAGCGATGGAAAACTCCATTCAAACGAAAATCAAAATTATTCTGTTTGACGATGCCCAAGCCGCCGCCGGTATAGGGGTTGCATCGGCATTATTTATATTTATTTTTTTCTGAAGAATAAAGTCGTTTTCAGTGCGAAAAATTCCAACTGCTATTCTCTCCTTTTCTCCGCGTGCAGAGGAGAACGCGTGCGTGCTGACCTCTGCGGGGCGGGGCGGGGTGGGGCGGGGTGAGGTGGGACGGGGCGGGGCGGGCAGCAAGGAGCCGTTTAGCGGGATGCTTTGTGAGGTCTGCGCCGGCGCCAGCCGGGTACAGGTCCTCCATTAGCGCCACGAAGGCCGTTAGTTTTGGCCGCGGAAAAGACCGTGTCCGAGACCGAGAGAAAAAGAGCGAGAGAGAGCGAGAGAGAGCGAGAGAGAGAGAGAGAGAGAGAGAGAGAGAGAGAGAGAGAGAGAGAGAGAGAGAGAGACCTTTTTTCCTCCCCTTCTGCTCCTGCGGCGTGTTGCCTTTTTCTCCTCTCACTGCCGTCCTTCCCTCTCTCGCCGGCCCCTCCCGGCCCGGCCACGCCCGCACCCCCCTCCGCCTTCTTCAGAGCGATTTCTTTCTCCAGCAGCACCGCGGAAACACAACAACAAAGCGTAATACAGGTCGATACGAGCAAAGTAATTACCTACGACATGCCGCCTATGGCAACGTGCCCCGCCGCGCCCCGCCCCGCCCCGCCACGCCCCGACTTCTGGCCCTTACAGGCGTCGCTGTGATTTCAATCACAGGAGGCTTCACAGTTCCAATAAAAGTAATGAGCCGGACTCTTTTTCCCAGCAGCAAAGGTTCCCTGCCGCCTCGCCTCAGCCAGCCCCTTATCGCCCCCCCCCCTCCCCCCTGCTCTGCAAACAAGAGGCCTACAAACGCGGATACATTCGCTGTTTCGCGAAATGGCTTTGCCAGGCGGATAATAATGCGTGAAACGAAATTAATGAAGTCTGATGGTGCGGAGCGGCGCGTCTGTCGGACAGAGAGAGAGAGGGCGAGAGAAAAAGAGAATAAGAGAGAGATGGAGAGAGAGGGAGGAAGAACAGTAGAGACAATGAGAGGAGGAGGAGAAGGAACTGGGCGGCGCAAATAGCAAGGTGACCCCCCTCCCCTCCCCTCCCCTGCCCGTCCCTTCTCCTAAAACACCAGCCCGCGCCCCCAATCCTTGCAGGATGATAATAAAGATGGGCCGAGGGTCCTGACAAACAGCTTGAGCCTTTGACGACCCCCACCCCGCGCAGCAGCTTAGGGCGACAGAGGACGTAAGGGTCCGGCCCTGCCCGGACCAGCCCGGACCAGAGGTCACGGGGCCACAGGGCCTTCCTAATACGACTGGACCCAGCCGGACCCTTCCGCCCCGCCCCGCCCCGCCCCGCCTGGCTATAGGCCCGGCTCCCCCACCCCCCGCTCTCCCTCACTGGACCAAAGTTCAAATCGCCCGGCAAGCTCAGCGGAAAAGCGGAACGCCTAAAAACTCCTGCCCAATTGTTCTCTCTCTCGCTCTATGTGCTAGACCAATTTCACGTCGATGAGCGGCGGGGCGGGGCGGGACCAGCAGCACCGGGGAATATTACGCCTGTCGTCCAACCGAGCCCCGGCCCGCTCCGCGCGGTAATCCCCCCACAATTGAAGGCAAAGTGACGCCGGATTTGGGTACACACACACACAGCGGGGAGTGTAAGGGGTTTTGGGCAGCGCAGATGCACCGGGCAGAGGGGGGTGGGGGGCAGCAGGCAGATGGACTTACGTTTGATGGGCAAACACACACACACACACACACACACACACACACACAGTGCAGCCCGCTGCCACTGGCCATGCGTCCTGTCCAGAACAACACAGTGCGGTGCGGGGGAAGCGGTGGGACGCGGCGGCATCGAATGACGGGTCAAAATATTGTTTCAACCGTCCCTCCGTCGCGTCCGTGAGTCAGTCTGTCTGCCCGCGCCAGTAGTCGTAGCCGCAGAGTGCAACGGCACGGACACCAAAACCACCCCATTCATTAGTGGAGAGGAAAACTAAACCAGCGCATACGACACAATTAAAACGTAATGAAAAACAACACAACCGTTGCGAATTTTCTTGAATATATATATATATTTTTTCGGGCCACGTGATGACCGCGATCCCACGCGCAACGCGACACATAGGGCCCGCGTGGCGCAGTGTTTCCCCGCGGGTCGGGTCGGGTCGGGTCGGGTCGGGTCGGGTCGGGTCACTACTCCAGCCCGACCCGCACCGCACCGCAGCGCTTTGTCTCCGCCCGGCCCGCTAAGCGACACAAATCACTGCAAATTGGATGATGGATGGGGCAGGGCACGCGATATGCCGATGCTGCATCCATCCAGCACATCCCCATCCATCCTAGCATGTCGCCGGCAGGGGCAGGTACACCGCAAATAACAGAACAAGAAAATTGGCAAAGACGGGAGAAAAATTTGGTGGACACATTAAGAACGTGAATGTTGCACACTGGTAGATGTGTGAATTTTCCCAAGAATCTCACAGGAATTTTCAGGAGCTTGGCAGTAGGGGGTGGGAATGGGCGAGAGAATCCGCGAACCGACCATTCGCATGTGTCCATCTCCCCGCGCGAAAAACAAGCACCTGGCCAGCCTCTACCACCCCCGCACGCACGCCCCACGCCCCCGACCCAACCCCCACGCTGCAGGCGCGCCCAGGCGGGGCGGGGCGGGGCGGGGCCTATAGTGGGGGCCCGGCCTCAGTCGCGGCGTGGACCTCCCGCGGCCTCGCCCCGCCCCGCCCCGCCCCGCCCCGCCCCGCCCAGAGGCGCCGCGGGCGGACAAACAATACGGAACAGCAAATTCACAAAGGGGAGGGGTAGAAGACGGGCAGAGGAAATAAAGAGCAAAACGTGGGGGGAGGGGAAAAAAATGGAGTCTCGGTGATGGGGATTCGGTCTGCGGGAAATGCTTATGTTTAGCAACACAGAGAGGAAAAGTCTCCGGGGAGCCGGGCCGGGCCGGGCAGGCACCACATCACTGTTATGAAAAATTTATGTACCGTAATGCTGTTATTCTTGCATGACTCAGTGTCTGCGCGGCGGGATCACGTCGACGCCACGCCCCGCCACGCCACCGCCTGATGCACTGTGCGCACGCGCGGCCACGCCGTCGTGGCACTGCAAGCGGTTCACCTGAGAAAATATGTCAGTGTTTCGCAACAACATAGGTTTCCTACTCGCGGGCGCGCGCAACAGGCATGACCGCCGCCCTACCCACCGCCACGCCACGCCACCGAGTGCAGAGCAGCTTGGGAACGGACGCAACTCTATATAAGTGTAATGAAAGAACGGTGCCACACACACACACATGCACGCACGCACCTCCATCACTTGTGTGTGTGTCTGTGTGAGTACAGCACACACACGTTTGCCCTTCGCGCGGCCCTATAAGGTAAACACAAACGCGAGCAATTATTATGACGGGCAGGAATCGCCATTGTATGCGCAGCGCGCCCCACCCCACCCCACCCCACCCCGCCCCGCCCCGCCCCGCCCGACAAGAAGCAGTCAGTCATTCAGTCAGCTGGTCCGGTCCGGCCCGGCCCGGCCGGCCCGTCCGCGCCACGGCGCATTACATGCAACTTTGATTAAACCTGACGAATATATTATTAATGGAGCGTGGAATTGATATTCTGGCCCGGAGCGGAGCGGAGCGGTGAGGGCCATCAGCCCGGAGCGGAGCGGTCCAGGAGAGCCGGCCGGGAGGAGGAGGAGGAGGCAGCAAGAAAGAGAGAGGGGCTAATAAATAAAGTGAAAAGCCATGTCCTTTTCCGCCTGCCTAGGATTTATACGCGGCATATCTTGTCAACGACTTCGCCCGAGCGACGATAGGTCCCCCGGCGCGGCCCGGCGCGGCCCTGCCTCCTCCCCAGAGAGCTCAACTTTTCGCGAAACTGGGCCGCGCCCGAGGTCTTCAAGGGCACGCCGCCCGCCAGGAGGGGATCGGCCAGGAGTGGCCGGCGCGGCGCGGTGCGGAACCGCCGTATCTCCCGCAGCCTGTGTGGGCGGATACGGCCGCGGGGGGCCGGACCGCGGGGCTGCAGCGCGCACCATGGCGCCGCCCATGGCACCCCCGGCGGGGACCCCATGGCGGGGCCGGGCCGCCCCGCGGGCCGAGGCCAGCTGCATCTGCGGCCCGTCCCAGCGACCCGCGCGCAGCGCAGCGTTGCCTAGCGACGGCCAGAGAGGATGCAACCCCAGTCGGCCGCCCGCCCCGCCCCGCCGCGCCCGGGGCGCGCAATTATAGAACGCAGAGCACAGAGACCCCACCCCGCAAATGGCTGCAGTCAAACGGAATAAAACATGACCTCCCAGTCAGACTATGAGAGGCGCGGCGCACCCGTCTAGGAATCAAAAGTAGGCCTGCGAGCCGAGCCGAGCCGTCATCGCCCGCGTCGTTCAAGACATCACGGCCAGGGCCCCGCCCCGCCCTGTCCCGCCCCGCCCGGGGCGTTCCTCAGCTTCCACCGCCCGCCCCGCCACGCCCGGCCCCGCCCCGGGCCCGCCTGTCACCCGCTGACGGCCCGCTCCCCCAGAGGACGCCGGTCCCCCCCAGAGCCCGGCCCGGCCGCCACCGCGGCGACCACAAGACCAACAGCGTGCACGAGCGGGCCCCACCTCCTACTCCTCGCTCGCTTTTGCTCTAGGCCTTTCAGGAGAACCGCGAGCTGGTGTGGTGGGGTGGGGCGGGGCGGGGCGGGGTGGCCGGGCGGGGCGGGGTGGCGCGCGCCCCGCGCTCCGCTCAGGTTACGGGGCTTAGCACCGGGACATCGTACACCTCTCCCGGGGCCGCTCAAGGGCCGCGCGCGCGTTGCTCAACCTCTGGGTCGACGACCCCCGCCCCGCCCCGCCCCGCCCCGCGCAAAGGGGTTTAAATACTCGACGCAATTCGACCGGTGCGGCGCGACACTGTTAATGAACGCCGTCCTCTTCTCCTCCCTGTAGAGAGAGAGCCCTACCCGGCCCGGCCCGGGCCGCGCCTCCTCAGCAGCAGCCTCTTCAGCGCGGCCGGCAGGGAGACATTCCGCTCCAGTTCTGCCTGCTTCTCCTGCTCTTCGAGGATGCCCTTTGCCCCCAGCAGCAGCACAGTGCAGAAAGGAGAGGAGGCCCTCATGCTGCACAACCTCCACCTCTAGGTCCCCCGGGGCGGGGCGGGGCGGGGCGGGGCGGGGTCCCCACACACTGCCGGGCCGGCACAGCCGCACACAGAGCCGCTCGGCTCGCAGATGCGAACGACGCGACGCATTTCCCATTACAGGGCGACACTCGACGCCCCGCCCCGCCCCGCCCCGCCGCGCCCCTCAGCTCCGCTCCTCCCCTGAGCTCCCCCTACCCTACCCGCTACCCCCAGCCCCCCTGCCAGATCAAACAGCACGACACGACTGACGAGCTCGGCGAAAGGATTGAGGAGCGAAACTCATCAAATACTCTAGACAGCAGCGCAGAGCCGAGCGGAGCCGAGCGGCTTCTCTCGAAGCAACGGCAAAGCAGAAAAGAAGAAGTGAAAATAAAACCCGAAAAAAAGTCAATACCTTCTTCTTCTTCTTCTCCTCGCTTGCTTCTCCCTCAACGTCTCTCTTTTTGCTGCGTTCCTTCAAGGGGGAAACACACACTGGTACTGACCAGGCTCGTGCGCCAGATCACATTCCCACTTTGATGTATCCCTTTCTCGTACCGGGTCTGTTGTGTCTTTTGTCACTTGTGCCCTATCCCGTCGTCGCGGCCGCTCCCCTCCCCTCCCGGTCCGCACAGACAGGCCCACTCCCTCCCCCCTCCCCCCATGTTGTCTTGTTACCGACCCTTCCTGAACACACAAACACACACACACAGGCGCGCGGGCGCACACACACACACCGGCCGGGCGGAGCTCTCCACCCGATTGATCCCCTTGGGGTACTACTCGCAGCTGACCACGATAAAAACCATCATACCACGCGCACTGCGCTTTTACTCATAGCATCGACCAAATAAGCACCCACCCTGCCCCATCCTACCTACCTCTTTCACCCCTCAAGCCTGGTGCTTCAACCCCCCTTCCCCCCCCCCTCTTCACCCTGGCCTGGCACGGGGATCGCACAAACAAATAAATTAGTTGCCCACCCCCTGCCCCCCAAACCAACCCCCTGCTCTACACTCCAGAGTAGAGCCCCGCCCCCGGCCCGGTAGGCCGCCCCCGGTAGTCCCACGGCAAACATCCTGTGCCGTCTAGCCGCCCCATTAGGTGCTTCACACTCACGGGAGGCGGCGGGGCGGGGTGGGGCGGTCGCTGCAGTGCCAATGAGTCTGAGCCCCCGCCCGCCTCGCCCCGCCCGTCCGGACCGAACCCAGCCATTCCACCCTGCTGCCGCAGCCCTCGGCAGCCGCAACATTTTCGGCACTACTTTTCCTTTCGCGACGTCCGCGACACGACGCGCGCGACGACAGGCAGGAGCCAAACTTTTCCCCACCCAGCCTGTACACCCTTTTCTCTTATTGTCCTCTCTCTCTCTCTCTCTCTCTCTCTCTCTCTCTCTCTCTCTCTCTCTCTCTCTCTCTCTCTCCGCAGCCGCCGCCGCCATGCAAAAGTCCTTTTGCCACGACCGGAGCGTGAAAGGTAAGCGACCCCACCGGACTAGGGACCCTCGGTTGAAATTCCTCCCGAGAGTGACTGGCAGAGAGAGAGAGAGGGGGGGGGGACTTCCGGCTGCTGTCACAGCTATGGCGGCGGGGGCGGACGCGGTGGCGGTGGCGGCGCGGGGCCACCTCGCCTCGAGGGCTCCCTGGAGGGCTCCGGGCCCGGAGGAGGGCCCCCCGTGGGGACTGACCAGCTCCGCGGAGCGACCGGACCTGGCTGGGGTGGACTGGACTGGCCAGGGCCCCACTTGAACGCCGCTGACCCGGAGCGGCCCCGGAGCGGCCCCGGAGCGGCCCCGGAGCGCGGGCGGCGGTCCTGAGGTGTGCGGTCCTATGCAAAGCACTTGACCGACCGCCTCTCCTCCGCCCCGCCCCACCGCCACCTCCCGCGGGGTCGAATGGCACAAAAAGGGGTTGCCTACTCGCAAGGCGCCGCCGCCAGGGTGTGCGCCGTGAAGCCCGACTCACTTGAGCGCCCCGCCCCGCCCCGCCTGACGCTGAATAGGAAACTCGTCGAGAAGCGCAAGCCGGACCAGGATAAGCCGAGCCCGGGTCGGGCACACGGGAGAGTGTCGGTAGCGCAGCGCGCGCCAGTCAGGAGAAGGAGAAACCCCTGGCATTGCTGCTCGTGTTGGACGGGGGCGGGCCGGGGGTCGGCCAGTCCCTTAAACCAGACGGGAGCCAAAGCCGTTCAAAGCGACCTGGGCTTGGGCCGAGCGCGTACCGTCCCGTCCCGTCCCGCCAGCCACATCCCCTCTCTCCAAGCGGCTCCAGCCAGCAGCCGTGCACCCTGCTGCACAGGACTTCCTCGTACGGCAGCCCTAGCGGGGAACAAGGGAGGAAGGGGGGGGGGGGCTGGAACTCGAGGAGCTTGTAGCGTCAACCCTCCACCACTATAGGGAGAGGGCGACGGGACGCGCGCGGGCCGAGGCACGAGATTGAATACAGGGACAAAAATACATAGGAATGCGCCGGGGCTTGGCGGGGCGGGGCGGGGCGGGGCGGGGCGGTGCAACGCGAGGCGGGAGAGAGGCAGAGGGTTGTTGGGGACCGACAAGAACGCAACGCAGCGGATATGTCGGACCACTGCTGCCAACCTGCTGCCTTCTGTCCAAAGAGCTCTGTCAAATAACACAGTCGCCCAAAAAAAAAAAAAAAGAAAAAAAAAAGTGTTCTCGGCGCGGCCGCGGCCCCTTGCTGCACCGCGCGCCGCTGCCCCTAGCCGCCCACTCGACGCCCTTCACTCACGACGATCCCTTTTTAATCACACACTTTCTATGTAAATAGCGGAGGGACCCTCCTGCGGCCGCAACAGTGTGCGTATGATGCATTTCGTAAAATCTCATTTTCCCCCGCTCTTTCCCATTCATTATTTTTATTTTTTCGTGCGTGTGTGCGTGTTGCGGTTTAGGCGTGCGAGGAAGAAGAAAAGAGAAGCGCCGGCGATAACGAGGCCGAAAGCGCGCGATACATTCTATTTCCAATGCGGCCGGCTCATCAAGTTCGCGGAGCGGCACCATCACACGCCACGCAAAAAAAAAAATATTTATATATTTTAGGTCGGAAAAACGGCAACATTTCATTCATTCACATTTCCTCTCCGAATAAAACACAAATAACCAGCACCCTGCCGGGCCGGGCCGGGCCTGGCCTCCAGCCCTCTCCCCCTACCCGGACTGCTGTTGGGAATAAGGGCAATGCGCTCGTTAGCCGCCTCCGCGTTGGAATCCCGTACACGTCCAGGGTCACGTGAGCGCGATTGCCAAATAGACCGGTCGGCCGGGGGCGGCGGGGGCGGCGGTGGGGGCGGGGCCGACGGCGGGGGCGGGGGGAGGAGCAGCATGGCCGGAGGGGAGCGAGAGCAAAGGCTCCATTTGAATACCATTCATTACCCCGAAAAACCTTCCCGTGTTATGCTAACGGGGTAATCGTCGATGGGAAAGGAAATCGCGCACGCGCGCGGAGAGGCGGAGAGGACGGGAGGAAACAGAGACGGAGAAGCAAAAGTAGAAGGGGCGTGGAAGGGTTGTGTGCGGGGCGCGGAGGCCCGGGCAGTCACCACCCTGACAGGAGCTCGGGGAAGGACCAGCACCGCCACCGCTCCGCGGCCGCTAGCGTCACGGCCCTGCAGTGGCGGTGCGCACCTGTGCGCGTGCCCGCCCCACGCCATGCGGGCGCCGCCGTGTACACTTCTTGTTTCGCCCGGCCCGGCGCCTACTCTGCACTCCCACGGCTGTACAGTACGAGTGTTGCCCACCGCACCCCCAGGACGCCCCCGCGACGCCGCCGCGGCCGACGCCTTTGAGGAGGCGCCATAAGTTTTCGGTTCGTTCCCGTCAGCCCCGCCCCGCCGCAACGCGCATGCAGGCGGGTGGGCGAACTCCTAAAGGCGCGTCAAAGGCTGGAGGGAAGGGAAACTGAATGTCAAAGGCGCCGTCATCATAACCCTTTCGCTCGGCGCGCGGGGCGGGGCGGGGCGGGGCGCGGGTGTAAAACAGACGCGCCGCGCCGCGCCGGGAGCGTGGTGTAGTGTGATCACCGGGCCGCCTAATTCAGGGCGCGGAGCGGAGCGAGGCGAGGCGAGGCGAGGCGAGGCGAGGCGAGGCGAGGCGAGCGCAGGTGGGGGCGACGGGACGGGCGGCGCCCCTATGCGGGGCGGGGCGGGCACCGCGCCCGACAACTCCAACTGTACGGGGCCCGGCCCTCCGGCAGGCACATCATACAGCACTGTTTCAACGACACACAGGCCCTACGGCAGCAACACTGCGCCAACACCACACACACACACACTCAGGGCACAGCAACGCGACGTGGGGATTCGACTTTTGCAGCGTAAATGACCACAATTAAACGGGGAATGCAATTAATGAACGTTCATGGCGGCTTTTACTGCTGCTCTGGGCTGGGAGGGTCCCCGGGCCGGGCGGGGGGTGGGGGGGGGGGAGGCTGCTCGTCTCGGCGTCGAGGGGCCGTTTTATTTTCGCGCGCGAACCTCGCTGCCGCTGCTGCCTGCGCCCCGCCCGGGCAAAAACACTGCACTCTGTGTGTGTGTGTGTGTGTGTGTGAGCAGTCGTTGCGGTGGCTAACACGAGTAACTGCACTACTGCTGCACGGGGCCCGCCCCGCGGGCAGGGAGGGAAGACCGCAACCGCCAACGCGTAATTCAGTGCAAGAAAGAAACGAGAGAGAAAAAAAGAAGCTAACTGCTGCCACTCGCAGCTGGTGGACCGGCACCGGCGCGCGCATGTTGCTCGCAATGCACCTCGTCGATCTAACACGACGACCCGTATTTGCACACGACGTCGAGCCATCCGACAGCCATAACACTGGGCTCATAAACCGCCGCGTACGTACGCATGTACAGACACAGCTCGCGGCGGCGCGGGGCGGGGACAAGAGTCATTTAATTTCTCTCCTTCGCTATCGAACAAACCCTCTGCATGCGTACAAGACCAGCAGCAGCAGCAGACACGCCTCCCAGCGCGCGCGACACGCCCGTATACAGAGCCAGCAAAAACTTTTGACGGGCACGTAACGCACACACGCTCGGACCGCCCCGCCCCGCCCCGCCCCGCCCCGCCCCGCCCCGCTACGCACCCGCCTCCGCGACGCGAAGCGCGCCTCGCGAAATCATACCCCCGCACCCCCCCTCGGCTCCACCCCCACCCACCCCCACCCCTGAGCCACTATTAGGGAATCTTTGTGCGTTTTGCCCCGTGGCACGTGAGCCACATATTTCGCCCATGCACCAACCCCCACACTCCCCCTCCCCCCGCCCTCTCTCACCACCCTCCACCTCCTTCCTGCTCCTCGCCGCCCTCCCCAGCCATTTGCGGGATCGCCCCTAATTGCGGGGGCTCAGCCCCGCCCCGCCCCGCCGAGAACAGTCACATAGAATTTCGCATGTCTTTTTCGCCGCTCCCCTAGTGCTACAACCACCACACCAGCGATGTAACCAGAAGTACGGTCCACGCCTACAGATTCTTCAGCATGGTCCGATTACACCCAGTGCAGAATGTAAAGAGTTTTTGTGTGAGCAACGCGGAAAGCGTGACCAGACAGTAGCCACTGAAAAAGTTTTCTTAAAAACTTAATTCGAGTCGCAGTGTGCGTCGGGCGGACAAACCACGTGGTTTTATTTATGTGGGCCAAGCGCACCACGTGGCAGCAGGGGCCTAAAGAGAGTAGTCAGTGGCCGTAGGCGGCCATGCAGCAGAGAGAAAACGAGTGATAAAAGAAATTAGCGGGTCCGCGCCATTAGGGTCCGGCAGCGTGGCGCGGCGTGGCGCGGCCGCGGCGGGACGACAAGGAGGCCTTTACTGGAAGATATACGCGTCTTGGGGCACGCGGCCACATAATGGTCGCGCACAAAGAGCCAGGCGCCACTCTCCACAGTTTTCATACTTCACAGAGAGAGAGAATGATAGCGGCGCGCGGACGGCCGGCCGGGACGGGACGGCACGGTCACCCCCGCGATTAATCAGCGCCCCGACAATTATTATCACGAGCCGCTCTCCTGCTCGGACCAAAAAGAGAATTTTTTTTTAAATAAAAAGAAAACTTTTCCCGCATTTTTTTTTCTTTTTACAGCCCACCGTTTTGTTGGGGTGAGGAGAAGGTGGAGGCCTAACCGGGACCGGGCCTCTTGTCTCGGCGCGCCGCCACAAGATGAATCTGAAAGCGCTTGGCGGGCGCGGCTCTCGATTTTAATATTTCTGGGCTACGAACACACCTCAATATCCTCTACGCCCGAATAAAACCGCAAGCTTGCAAGCAAAAATATAGGGAGCAGGGAAAGGGGAAGGGGGGCGATGTGGAAGAAAAAAAATGAAAGCCGCGAAAGCGCCGAAAAACGCAAGCAAAGAGGTTTTCGCGGAACGGGTCTGTCGGTCGGGTCGGGTCGGACTCGCTCTCTCAAAGGCGGGCGGGGCGGGGCGGGGCGGGCCCAGGCGGCCCCGGCCGCTCTCCATCCCCCTCTCGGTACACACACGCAAATGAAGCCGAAACGCAAATTGAATTAAAAGGCTTGGGCCCCGACTGGCTGGCTGGCTGGCTGGCGGGGGGGCGCGGGGGCGGGCCGGGCTAGGCCGCGGGCCGGGACCTCACTGAGCGCCCGCAGCCACCGCCTTCTTGCCATTCACTTAATACGCGGCGCTGGTGGCACGACATAACTTTTAGCCCCGCGACTCGTCTTATATTCGCACGAATAGTGAAATGAATTCGCTCATGATCCACAGGTTCACACGACACGACTGTAAGAGCGCTAAAGTCTTTGCCAGAAAGTTAAATCGCAGAGAGGACAATGAAATCTTCCCTTTTACTGTAAGTTGGAAGCATTACATCCCTCCCTTACATTGCCCCGAACGACGCCCGCGTGGAAACAGCGCGTTTTGTTTCGCCAAATCCCCCTTAAGAGGTCTGCAAATTGACGACAGGCTCGTCCCACGGGGATATCCGCAAAGGAGCATGCGGCCGCCGCCGCCGCCGCCGGTGCAAAGGGGGCGGCTGCCGCGGCGGCGGAGGCCCGGGCCCCCAGGGGCCGTGAATTTCCCCTTATGGAAATGGCAAACTCGGTGTGAAGAGGCCGTGGATTGGCCCTTTGGCTTTGGCCCTGGCCCCAGCACGGCCCTGGCACGGCCTCGGCACCGCACGCAACGCAACACGCAGCGGCCCTGCGGGCCCCACCCCGCCCCGCCCCGCCCCGCCCCGGACCTCTGGTCAGGGAGAGGAGGAGGCGGGCTCCGGGCCGGACCGAGGGGGATGGTCAGGGCGCTTCCGGTCACGTGGAGGGAAAAGGGAGATAAGAGGAAATGACCCCTGGGGATAAGGGGGTGCAGGTCGTAATATAGACGGGAGTGGCGGGGCTAGGCGGGGCGGGGCGGGGCGGGGCGGGGCAAGGACCGGCCGAAGGCTCCTTTGAATGGCCATTACCGTGCGGTTGGCCGCATTAAGCCCTGCTGCCGCTGCGATACTAATTTTCCAGAGAGGCGCGCGCGCGCGGCGAGCAGCGCAAAATTTCCATTTCCAGCCGCGCGGGCGGGGCGGGCGGGCGGGTAGCCGCTGTGTAAAAAGGCAAAAGCACCGGCGCGTCGTCGTCCTCGTGAAATTTACCGAGCGGCCAATTAGAACTCAGGCGGCTTACGGGCAACACGAAGCAGGATTATCCCTTGCCTACAAAAGGTATCACACGATAATCCGAGCAAAAAAAAAAGAAGAAGAACATACGCAAAATGAGAAAATCACGTCGAAGTGAAACTGTCGCGCGGGTGGGTCCCGCGCAGCGCCGCGCCGGGGAGATTAGGCAACAACCACCACCACAGCCACCATTACGCAGATTGGTGTTCGCTGGCTAGCCAGGCCAGGCCAGGCCCGGGCCGTGCGCGCTCTAGCGGCCGCCATCAGTTCTAAATCGCTGACGCCGGCGCTCTTTCAGAGCAATTAAATCTCCCCAGCGCTGCCCCGGCGCCGCCTCCCCCGCCCCGCCCCGCCCCGCCCCACCTTCCTCCGACCCGGCCCGGCCCGCCCGAAACCCTTTTCCCCGCCACCCCAGCAAAGTTGGCAAACTACATCAAGCCATCCGCAGAGCGCCCCGCCCCGCCCCGCCCCGCCCCGCGCGCTGCCCACGCCGCACCCGCCCGCCCCGCCCGCCCAGCGGCTGCTGCGGCGCTGGTGGTCACCCTCCCCGCGCCCGCCCGTCCGGGGCTTAATCTAAATTTAGACAACACACAGACACGCGTTGGACAGCCCGACCCCGCCCCGCCCCGCCACGCCCCTTTTGCAAAGCAGCAAATCGCATTCGCCAACGTGATGCACCCATGACCATAACACACGCCCGGGCGGCACGGTGGGGCGGGGTCGGCGACATGCAAACTCTGTGCCTCACAAACACTGTGTGTGCACTTACGCCATGATGCAGAACCCGGCCCGCCTGCCACCGCCTCTAGAGACCAATTTTAGACCTTGGGTCGCTATGTGTGTGTCCCTGCAGCCCCTCCCTCCCCCTCAAATCCGCTCTCAATCTCAGCCATAGGGCCAGGTCTATTTGATGTGGTTTTGTCCCAGCTGGGGCGCGCGCCGCCGCGTCGCGAGCTCGGGGCGTGGCGGGGCGGGGCGGGGCGCCGCTGTTGTAATCCCGCGTAACGGCCGCCCCGCCCCGCCCCACCCCGCCATAAGGAAGTCGCCGCGTGAGGTGCTCGTGGCGTGGCGTGGCGCGGCGCGGCGCGGCGCGTAGCGTGCAACGACTCATCTATTCCCATCTGCTCTCTCCCACTGCCGTATTAAAAGCGCACTGTCCCGCCCCGTCCGCCTGGTGCCCCATCAGCCTCTCACATCGGATCCGAGGGACGCCGTGTCGGGTCGGGTCAGGGGCGGGGCGGGGCGGGGCGGGGCGGGGCGGGGCGGGGCGGGGCGGGGGCGGGGCGGGGGCGGGGCGGGGCGGAGCGGGGCGGGGCGGGGCGTCCTCCTACTAATTGACCACGTGATCGCACGCGCACGCTAACCGACGCATAGGCACGGCGCGCGGCCTCGGACCAGACCAGCGCTACACTCACAAAGACATGAATGTAACACCTTCATTTCTTCCACACACAATACGACAAACACAGTACGCGTGATCATGGTGCTGTGCTCGAGAAATAAATAGTCGCAATCAGATAGGCGCGGTGGACTTGAACGACACTCACACCGCGCACAATAACAACCCACTTGGAACAATATGAGGGACAGAAACACGCCCCCGGGGCCCGGGAGGGGGACGCCTACCCGCGCGGGGTTGCAGTGGAAGCGCTCAATTGTTTCCAATGAATTACTTTACACGAGAGGGAAGGCGGCAGCAGGGGCAGCTTTGTAATAAACACGATACAGCGCTGTGGCTCCGGTGGTCATTTCGGAGGGTCGCGCACGGCGACCACCAGGCGGCCGGGCCGGGCCAGGTGTGGCTCGAGTGGGGGGAGGCCGAAAGGCGGGGCGGGGTGGGGCGAGAACGCCCGGCCCACCCCACCCCACCCCGCCGCCCTGAGGGTAGATCCGCATGCCGCTCACGCGCCCCCTCGTATTGTGCCTCGGCACGCCGGAGTGCTCCGGACCAGCCCCTCGCTAACAATGTGTGTGAGAGAGGGCGAGAGAGAGAGAGAGAGAGAGAGAGAGAGAGAGAGAGAGAGAGAGAGAGAGAGAGAGAGAGAGAGAGAGAGAGAGAGAGAGAGAGAGAGAGAGAGAGAGAGAGAGAGAGAGAGAGAGAGAGAGAGGGCGTGCACGTCGCCCTGTGTATGTGAGAGAGAGTGCAGGGGTAGGGAAGGTTGGTGCAAAAGGAGATTGAGTAGTGGCAGGCAAACTACCCCCTTCAACCCCCCTGCTGTTCTCTTCCTCCCCTATTCGAATTTCGATCCGCACAGCGGCGGCAGAAGTTCTGCGTGCGCGCGCGCGCGTGTGTGTGTGTGTGCGTGTCTGAAGGTGCTGCCGCGGCAGAGAGCAGCGCATCCCCCGCGATACGTACCCGCGACTCTGCACACATATATCCGGCGCGCGCAGCAGACGCCAAAATTTCGCACAACGATCCGCACTCTCCCTCTACCGCCCGAGCGAGTTCATAAACCAGAGTCGTAACGTATCCGCTCGCGCACACACACACCGCGCGGGTCCGGTAAAATTAATTCTCCCGGAGGCTTAAGGTCACGTGACGGGGCGGGCGGGCTTTACGGCCATCAGCTCAGTCAGCTGAGCACCTCCCCGTCCCCCTCTCGGGAAAAATTAACCTCCATCAGTCAGACCCGGAGCCAAAGTGACAGCGCGTTTTAAAACGGCAAAACCGGATCGTTTATGGAGCCGCAGCTGATATACTCTCGCGGGCGGGGCGGGGCGGGGCGGGGCGTTAAACCGCGGCCGGCGGCCCCCGGCCCGCGGCCAGCACCAAACTCTTGAACAAGCTGACTCAAATTAACTACCACTTAGAATCGCGTGTTTGATAACCCTACAGGCCGGATTCGCAAACTCGTACTGCCAACACTGCGCGCTGCCGGCCGGCCAGAGGATTTTCAGGGACTTGGCTGTTTGAGTAACTCCCGGGGAGGCCCCCCACTCCCCACCCCAGCCCCTGCATTATGCGGGGACATGTGGGCGCGGCGGGCGGCTGATAAAGGGCCGGGTTAAAAACGGGGAAGGATGTTCAGCGCTAGCGTGTGCCGGGGCGGGGCGGGGCGGGGCGGGGCGGCGCGTCTCAGCCCGGGGCGGGGCGGGGCGGGGCGCTGGTCAGAGCGGCAGAATGTTGCCGCCCTGCTACTGGATCTTGCGCCGCCGAACTTGGTAAACGCGCCGCCGCATAATCCTACGGGACCGAAACCGCATTGCAATCCATGCGACATTTAGTTTGGGCTGAGCCGGGCCTGAGGGCAGAGGAGGGGGCTACGCACAACAAAACTTACTCTAAACCCACACCAGGCGCGGTGCTGGAGCGGCGGGCCGGGCCAGGCCAGGCCGGGGCGCTAGACTACTTTTTCACACGTCACTCCATTTGGATAACGCTGAGGAGGTTCGAAACCGATAAGGATTTGTGTGTATGTGCGTGTGTGTGGAGAAATTTGTCTCGTACTATGTCCCACCCTCCCACCCGCGCCCCCGCTGCACCAACTCGCGTACAGTACTCACGGCTGCTCGGCTCGCAGGCAGCGCCGCACCGCGCCGCGCCGCTGCAAGTAGGTGCCAAACGACTCTCGGTTCCGCGCCTTTTCCTCTTTGCTAACAGGAGCGCCGCCCCGCCCCGGGTGAACACCCGCACGGCTGCTGCAGCCCGGCGCGCCGCTACAAGCTCAGCCCGCCGCGCGCCGCTGTTCGCGATTCATGTTCCCGGGGCTGGAGCGGGCCTGGAGCGGGCCTGGAGCAGCCTGGAGCAGCCCTGGAGCGGGCCTGGAGCCGTGCGCCTGGAGCCCCCCGGAGCCCCGTCCGCCTTCGCATTCACTTCGGCTTCACCATGTTTGTCGAGTTGAGTTGCCCCGGGCCTGTTTGTGAAGGGAGGATTAACAGAAGGGCGAGGGAGCGGGGCGATAAGGGCGCAGGACCTCTTCTTCGCTTCTCTACCCCTCCCTTTTCCTATCCCTCTACTTTCTCTATCGCATTCTCTCTCTCTCTCTCTCTCTCTCTCTCTCTCTCTCTCTCTCTCTCTCTCTCTCTCTCTCTCTCTCTCTCCCCCTCCCCCCCTCCGCGCGGAAGGACGAATAAGAGAAGAAAAGGACGCAGCCATCGGGGGGCCAGACGAGACCCCCTGGCCATGCAGGGTAATTACCCAAACCGGAGGGACACACTCTCTCTCTCTGTCTCTCTCTTTCTCTCCCTCTCACACACACACACACATACGACGGGCTCTCAGGTAAGCCAGCTGCTGATACACTATCTCAGCAGGAAGCCACGCCACCGCTACCAAACCACTTACAACTCGGCCTGCTGGCCCCGCCCGCCTGTTTCTCCTCAACAAAAGTGCGCGGGCTGGTCTGGGCTGGCCGGCCAGCCAAGCAGCTACTCCTACCCGTCTTCACTCCCGTGCTACGCGCGCCACGCGTACGGCTGCCAGGTTATCCACTGGACTCTTAGAGCCTCGCTTTGCGGGGAAAGTTTCTATTTATCGGCGCTACCGTAAGTGGTGCTGTGCTACTCCCGGAAAAGGCACACGCTGCTGCACCCACAGACTCACAAACTTCACAAGAACAAAATTTAGAAAGGTATCGCGGGTTCAGTCACGTAAGAAAAATGACGAAAAACGACAGAGAAACAGTTGTTGCAACAAGCAAAAAATTAATGCAGCAGTATTCTGCGGGGAAGGTCCACCAAGAGTCGCGTCTGAGCGCACAGTGCGAACAGGCCAGGCGCTGCCAGGGGCACGACGCCGTGCCACCCACAGCTGGCCGTCAGGTACAACACAGTCAGGCACCTGCCTCGCACCTGTTCCCTCCTGCTCATCCCATCTCCGGCACCGGCCGGCAGCAGAGAGAGAGAGAGAGAGAGAGAGAGAGAGAGAGAGAGAGAGAGAGAGAGAGAGAGAGAGAGAGAGAGAGAGAGAGAGAGAGAGAGGAGAGAGGCAGGGCGCACACCGAGTGCACAAAGTGCTGCTCGACTGACGGCGGGGCTAAGAGGGGCTGATATATTGGACGGCTGGAGAGGCGAGGCGAGGGGCGCAGAGGAGGGGATCCCGATCGCAACCTGCACCGCCGCCCTGCACTGCCCTGGGCCTGGCCCTGCACCCTGATTAGAGGCGTCGGAGGCCCCCGCCCCCGCGCCACCCACACAAGGCGCCCGGAGGCCATCATTATCACGGGAAGAATCAGGCTACAAGTCACTTCGGCCTGCTACCTCCGGCACCGGGCCCAGCCTGGCCAGACCATTCAGGAGGGGCGTGCGGAGGCAGGCGGGCCGATAGGGCGGGATAGGGGCACCAGCCGCCGGCCGGGTGTACAAGTCGCAACATCGGATGGGATAGAGATATCACGGGGCTGTGATGGCCATTTTCTCCTCTCCCTGCTCCTGCGACTTTTTCCGAAATCTTCCTGCTCGCGCAGGGGCGATAGTGCGCGGCGGCGCTCGTCTCCCCTGATCCCCACGACGGCGCGTTTCGTTGGTTTTACGAGACGAAAATAAACGCGCGGCGCCCACCTGACGAAATGTCATCCTTTTCTCCTTCCGGCACCGGCGAGGTATTTGCTTTTGATCGGGAGAGGTTGGCTCTGGCGAGTGCGGCGCCAGGCCCACCGCGCCTGTGTAAGCCCTCGACAGGTCACGATGGCACGGCCGGGGCGCCGGGGCGCCAGTGCAGCGGGCGCCGCGACGCGCGGAGGGAGCTGAGCGGAGCAAGGCCATGGGGACCGAGAACACCCCCCTCCACCTCTTGTTTGAACGGGGGGCAAATACCCGCCTGCGCCCTCTGCTCTGTTGCCCACACTGACGCCGGCGGAAAGTTTTGATCCAGAAGGGAGAGAAGGAGAGGGCGGAAAAAAAAGTTCTGCGCGGCTACCAAGGAAAGGAAAATATGGCCGGCCTATATTTCCGGCTCCGCTGGAGGCTCGGCTCCTTGGCAAACACGCACGAAACACACACGACTACTCTTGGTGCCGCGGCCAGGCGTCCAGGGCCCTACTAGAAACAGAGCTCTGCGTCCGAGCAAGCAGCGGCAGAGCCGTCATGGAGTCATGGCCGCTGGCTGGTGTGGGGTTACCTGACGGGCTCCACGCGGCAGGGCTGGGCAGGCGGCCCCGACAGCCCGCGAAACGTACCTGCGAACAAACAGAACAAACGGCAACATGAGCAACACGTGGGACGGAAGAGAGACTGCTTGCAAAGACAACATGAATATGGGGATAGGGGAGAACAAGTAACTTCAAAACATATTTACATTGTTTTTTATTTTCTTTAAAAAAAAAAAATAATGGACGTAAAACTACGCTGGATATCCAAAAACCTTGCATCACGTTTCTTGAACTAGCAACAGGCCATTACCGCTTTCGGCGCCGGAAATGCGAAGAACGCGCAACCGCCGCTCACGGTTCATTTGAAATCGAAAGTTTGACGAACATCATGCTGGGGAAGTCAGTACGACGGGAAGCAAAGAAAAAAAGGAGGGCATACATAAAAACGAAAAAGAGAAAGGTGAGGTGGGCAGAGCAGAGGGGAGGCGTGCAGAGGCAGAAACAGAGGTCCACGAATCCAAACTTTGAATTGGATTCTCCAAGTGAAAGTGAACAGTGTCGCAATTTGAGTTGGAGGAAAAAAAAAGTTTTCGGTGAGACGCATGGCACGTGACGAACGCTGTAGGTGTTGCTAAGCCCCATCGGGGAGGGGGGCCAGGCCGGGCGCGGGGACTTCTTCACACCGTAAGACAACCAACTTTTTCCTCCTCTTCCTCCTACTCTTCTTATTTCTCCCTCGCTTCGGTGATCCGGAGCGAGCCTACCATCAGCCCGTAGAAATTAGCTAGCCGACGGGGAGGAAGGTCGGCGGGGGGTGGGAGGTGGGTCAGGTGCATGTAGCGACAAGGGCCTCTCATCAGTAGTCGCGGCGCACGCCACCCCCTACCCCCTGCCCCTACCCCCTACCCCCACACACAGCTGCAGGAAAGACCGCAAAATCCCACAGCGAATCAGATTCGGCGCGCCCGCTGGCCTGGTTCCGCCCGGTTCCGCCCCTGCAGCAGTGCACGCCCAACATTCGCGTCGCGCAGACAGAAGGCTGCAGGGCCAGTTGGCGCACAGCACGTGTGGCGTTCAGCTGAGTGAGTGAAAAAAATAAAAATCTTCGCCGAGGACAAACTTTGGATTTCACTCGATGGTGCTCCGCCATGGCGCCTGCGGCCCAAATGGATATGCAATCCAGCAGCACTAGCGTCTAGTCTGCTACACCCGGTACACAACTAGTCGAGACTTTCCGCAAGACGATAGTTCCGAGGGAAGTTCTGGAGAAACTATGTGTCGAAAGGCAGAACGGCAGGAAGATAAAGAGGGGAGGAAGCAGGCCGCCCTGCGCCCCCCGCCCCCTCCTCCTCCCCCTGACGCTGCTTCCGGCTCCGGGCCCACATCATTGAAGCCATAACACTCGATTTAACAAACTTTTAGATGTCCCTGAAAATCATCTCAGGGCTCCGAGGGCTTGCTCCACATGCGTCTGCGGCGCCTGGGCCGGGGCCGGGGGACCGCCCGGGGGGTTCTGAATCGCAGGGGGGGGGGGATGTGTTGGAGTTTGGGGAGTTAAGAGACTCCCGCGCGCTAACCCCTCCGCGTCAACTCGTCCACCCACACTCACGTACGACAAGGTCGGTTAGCACTTATTTTATCAAGACGGGGAAAAAAACAAAGTTGATAAATTAAACCCGTACAACCCCCACGGAAGCGAAATGGGGCGGATACGCCCAGCTTTAGCAGCCCAGCCCGGCCCAGCCCGGTCCTGCGGGCGGGGAGGGGCAGATGTCCATCGATATTCATTTACCACGCCTCGCCTCGCGCCCTGCCAGCCCAACCCTCTACCTGAAGGGCGGGGCGGCCTACCTGAGGGGCACCCCGCCCCGCCCCGCCCCGCCCCGCCCCGCCCGCACGTGGCCCTGAGTCATGCCTCAGCCGTCAACCCTCGTTCGTCGCCGCGCCGTTCCAGGAATAAAAAGGTAAAACACTTAATATGCGCCCGCCGGTGTGGTGCCGCGCCGCGCGCGTTTGACGTTTATGTCTTTTGACATCCGACAATAATGCAGCCCTACAGCCATAGGGGCGCGGCAGGGCAGGGGAGCAGATACATGAGAGATAGCGTAGTCCCTCCGAGCACAGAGGTACCCAGTGTCTGGCTCAGAGCCACCCGACGCTAAATCTCTCCCCCCGCGCTCGACATTTGCCGAAAAACTACGAAACGCGAGTGGCTGACCCGCGGGGGGGCACGAGCAGTCGTCCAATGCACTCGGCGCGGGGCGGGGCGGGGCGGGGTCGTCCGTCTCCACGAGCGTGTAACTCCTCCCGGGCATCACTCCACTCCTCAAAGTGCGTATTCCACTCCACTCGCTTGTCCGCAGCGCCGCGGGCCACAACACGCATAAAACCAAAGGCCAAGATGAAATGGCATCCTGCAATGCATGGCGAGATGAAGGAAAAAAAGACGCAAAAAATGAGGCTCAGCCCGGCACGGCCCGGCCGTCAGCCCGCGGGTGACCGACCGGGTGACCAGGCCACGCCCCGCTGCACTTAGCACCGATAGGCCGACAGATACGCGCTAAAAGGATGACAAAAGTGCGGGCCGAGTTGTCTCTTCCTGGGAGACACAAGCCGGTAACTCTCTATAATTTATTTATGTTTTAAAAAGTATACAATTTGCCCTAAACGCAACAATATACTGCCAAGTAAAATCACCCCGCGGTTTATTCTTTTAGTTGTTGCAGAGATGCTGTGGCCGCTCTGTCAGATTGCCGGCAGAGAAGACGGACAGCCAGACAGCCCTGGCAGGCACCCCGCCCCGCCCCGCCCCGCCCCGCCCCGCCCCGCCCGCGTCCACCACGCCACCAGCGCCAGCCGGGCCGGGGCCGGACAGCGCAAGCAGAAAACTTCGCAGACGCCCGTCATAATAATCCTCCGGCCGAAGAACTCCGCTGCCGCCGCTGTGCCCGGACCAGGCCGGGCTGGGCGGCAGGGCGTCGTAATAACACTACACTTCTGATAAAGCCAACGACATGTCGCGGCGGAAGGGGGCGTCGCGGCGCCACGGCCGGCCGAGCAACAGAGCGTCGCGACGACCAAAGGGCCGCGGGGCGGGGCGGGCCATCAGCCCATGGCGGCGCCCCCACCGCTCCAGGCCGCCAGCTGCGCGGCCAACTCGCGACCAGGTCATACATGCAGTTCAGTTATTGATTCGTTTTCCCAGATCTGATCCCCGGTACGTACAAAGTAGAAGAAACTACTTGCCGTCGCGTACGAAACAAAAATACGGTACGGGGACATACCGTGTTAGGGGGGGACTCATATGTGGACTCATATCTGAGCTGCTTTCCCTCGTATTCATTTCAGCTACTTTTTGTTTTTCGCCTTTTTCTCTCTCCCTCGTGCCCGCATGACGTGGGCATTCCGCCCGGCGGCAGCAGCACCAGTCCTGCTTTTGTTCGCACAACTTTGTTTCGCGTATCTCGGCGGGCCAATCGCGACCGTAAATATCTCGGCGGGTCGGAATGCGCCCGCGGCCCGGCCCGGCCCGGCCCGGTACTTCCAGATTTATACGCGAGGATTAGCCGCGTGCCACCTGCGCTGCGCAAGACAAAAGCCACTTGATCAACTTCCGTCCAGATAGTACTCCACCTCCGCACACATGCGCCACCACACGGCCGTCACCGGCAAACCAGCCAGGCAACCCGCACGTAACGAGAGAGAGGGGGGGAGAGAGAGAGAGAGAGAGAGAGAGAGAGAGAGAGAGAGAGAGAGAGAGAGAGAGAGAGAGAGAGAGAGAGAGAGAGAGAGAGAGAGAGAGAGAGAGAGAGAGAGAGAGAGAGAGACGAGATAACGGCTCACTGCGATGTTTGTCGTGCGTGAAATACGGCCCGGAGGAGCCACGTAGAAGTACATATAAAGAAAGGAGCAGGCACTTGCAAAAAGCAGAAGACACAAATACAAAAAAAAATTGTACCGTTTTCAAAGCCTTACAGACATATTGCAGCTTTCCGAAAAATAAAATCACTTACAGACAGTATTTTTTTAATGTTTTGCTTCGGGCATATATCAAAGGAGCTTCACCGCACCCACACCGTAAGCCGTAATTGTTTCTATATTTTTTTCTCCCCTTCTCACTGTGTTCACAAAAGGACACCCCACCCCCTTCCCCCTAGCGCGCCCCTAGGCGGCGGGGGTGGGTACTGCCCTGCACCACAATGCCGTGCGTCCCGGCAACAACACAGCACAGAGCTAGCGACACACGCACACACACGCACGCGCGCGCGCACACACACACACATACACACACACGGCTTTTGGCGCCATCAGTCGATTACCCGAGTGCGTGTCTGTGAGTCTGGCCTGGCGCTGTGCAGGGCGGGGCGGGGCGAGGCGGGGCGGGGCGGGGCGGGGCGGGGCAGGGTGCGACGGGGGAGGGTGCGACGCCCGTAGAGACAATGACAATGCGTTCCGCCCCCCGCCCCGCCCCGCCCCGCCCCACCGCTGCTCACTCACCCGCAGCGGGGCCGGCCCGGCCGCTGGCTCCACGGGCACCAGGTGTGGCGCTGCGCTGCGCTGCACGGCGCTGACCGCCACCCCGCCCCGCCCCGCCCCGCCCCGCCTCAGCTGACTGAGTTACCTAACAATAATTGATTTTTATCGCGAGCAGCAGTGGCGGGGAGGGGGCGCGTGCGAGCGCGTGCACGCCCGGGCGGCGGGGCGGGGCGGGGCGGGGCGGGGCGGGGCGGCCGCATTGTACCAGAAAGGTCAAAGTCAGACAGCGCGTCTGGTCTGCACACGCCGCTCAAGTTCGCAGAACGCAGCAGGCCTGCGGGCGCCTCTGAGGCGGGCGTGAGGCGCTTTGTCGTCAAAAGAAAAACTGCGCGCAGCAACCATTGCGTCAAACTGGTACTTCCCCGTAACCTACAGGCGAAATGTACCACAGCGCGGCAAAAAGCAAAAAAAAAGTTTCATGTAGTAAGTTTCGTTTTTTGTTTAAAAAAATAAAAAGAACCAGCAATACTCGCGCAATAGGCGGGCTGTCATGCGACACGCGAAAGGTCCTCGTCCGGTGTGGCCGGCCGGGCCACAGGCGGGTGGCGGCAGGGCTGCAGCCAGGCTCCGGCAGGCCCCGGCCCCGCAGGCCAGTGCCGGAGGCCAGCAGGGGACCGACCGGAGGGCGGCGGAGGAACTTCCGGACAGGCGGATGGATGGACTTCCGGTCCGTCAAGGACTCGGCGGGGCGGGGCGTGGCGGGGCGGGGCGGGACCGCACCACCATACAAGCAGAAGCTCAGCAGACCCGGAGATGCAACATCAACAAATCGGCCACGGCAGCAGCAGCAGACGACGACACGGCCAAGTGGAGTGGGCTGGCTGGACGTGGACGTCCAAATGTATCCCGCGGCCGCCCCGCCCCGCCCCGCCCCGCCTCGCCCGGACCACTCGCCTCCCCCTAACTTACTCCCCCACATCACCCTTCGCCCCCTTTCAATCCCGCACCAACAAATTTGGTTTGAGCTGCCAGCTCGCCCCGCCCCGCCCCGCCCCGCCCGAGTGGGGCCCGACCCGGCCCATCCCGCGGAGCGGAGGGGCTCGCCTCGCCAGCGAGACACCGCGCTGGGGCGGGGCGGGGCGGGGCGGGGCGGGGGAGACTAGAGGGAGGAGCGCCATGGCAAATGGAATTCGGGCGCCAATTCCGCGTCAAGTAGCCTCATCACAGGGGCGTCGCTGAGAAGAGCGGCAGCCAGCCGGCGGGTCAGTAAGTCAGTCACTCACTCAGTCAGTCAGTCAGTCAGTAGGGGGTCAGTGGGCCTGGCTGTCCGTCTGCGAGTCAGGCCCGCTCGAGCGGCCCGCGGGCGCGGCGGGGCGGGGCGGGGCGGGGCGGGGCGGGGCGGGCGCCACTGGTCACTTTATGAAACACCCCCTGAGGGCGGGCAGCGTCCCCCTCCCTCCACCGCACCGCTCTCCGCGACCCAATATGTACACGCACACACACACGAGCATGCACATGTACAAATACACAAGCTCGGCGCCAGGGGAAAAAAAAGTTAATTAAAATGAATAATGGACGCAAGACAAAGGGAAAAAATAGTATGAAAATTTTAACGAGCGCAGGTTTGCGCCGCCGTGTGTATGTGTAGGTCCATTTTGAAGCAATGCGTATGTCGCGATCGCACGGAATCACCGTCGGTCAGTACACACACACGCACAGATTTAGGGCGGTTGTCGTCACCCACTTTTGACAAAATAGCTTTGTAGAGAAACGACGGAAAGAGTCGAAACAAATAGAGAAAAAAACGAACACGTCGAGAACAGGACAGACAGACAAGGCACGACACGGAGCAGACCTTTAGCCGGCTGGCAATAACGCCCCGGATGTCCAGGCGAGTAATTGTGTCCCAATCGTGCATCATTTTTCTCAGTTATAGCGGCCAGACGCGCAACCCCTATACACCACCCAGCACAAGGCCCGGCCGGCGACCGACACGAAGGGTCACATCACCTCTCTCTCTCTCTCTCCCTCCCTCGCACACACATGACCACATACATCACACACACTCACACGTCAGCACGTCAATTTTTCCTCCACAGCCGCCACATATACTCGTTTTCAAGCCACCATAATGCAGACTAATGATGAGATAATGGCATAACCCACAAATGTCTTGGACGCACGCATGCAGTGCACGCCTGGGCGATCACACATGTGTGCGCCCGGCCCCGCACCGCCCCGCCCCGCCCCGCCGCCAAAGAGTTGCCCCATTTTCAAATTAGTAGTATATGAGAGTGTGGAAAGAAAAGAGAAATGGTGGCCGCCATACATTCCCCGCCTGTCAGCGCGCAGCGCAGCGCGCCGACTTCAGCGCCATTAACGCGTTTTGCCGATTGCAATCTCAATGAGACACTAATCCACCCCCTCGCTATACACCCTGCCGCTCCACTGTCCTTGTCTGACCGCCGCTATTTCTCTCTCTTTTTTTTATTTTATTATATTTTCTCTCCGGCGGGGATTCAACCCATGTAATCCCGGGTGGCATCCACGCCACGCTACGCCACGCTACGCCACGCTACCCAGTCGGTTATATTTTATTTCCCCACAGAAATACGAAGCCCGGGAGTCGGCAGGGCAGGGTCGCGCAGCAACAGGAGCCGGCCTGTTTGCGGCAAAACCTCCCCGGCCGGCCAGGCCAGCGCCACGCCCACCTCTCGATGCAAACTGCGATTACCACCAGCTCCTCATTTCAGAATTACAAATCCCTTTGTGCGTCAGAACAGGCCACCCCACAGCGACCAGCCGGCCGGCCGGCCGGCCAACCCGAGCAGGGCGACACAGGAAGTAACCGCCACAGCTACTTAGCGCGCGGAAACTAAAACTTTCACGTAAAAAAAAAAAAAAAAACATGCGTCGGCAACGTTTTGCAATGTGAAACACCTCCGCGTTTTTTCTCTGCGCTTCCTACGGATACCGCATCCTTAGTGCATCCCAGGGCCCGCTAAAACAGAGGCGAAGACAGAAGAGAGGAGAGGGCATCCCCTAGCGGGAGGGGCCCAAACTAACCCCCCCCCCCTCTCCCCCAGCCCGCGCGGCAGCAGGGGCCGTCGTGATAAATAGCGCCAACAGCAGCGCACCTGAGCTGCCCTGCCGCCGCCGCGCCGCCGCTGGACCTTCGCAGAGTTATTTATCGCACCTCTTTCTGCAGAGATTCGCAAGACGAGCGAGCGCCTCCTCCGGGCCTAGCCGGGCTCTGTGGTGGCTCCGGGAGACCAGAGGTCGCACACCCTCACACACACACACACGCACACAAGCACCCGCAGATCACTATTCAATTGCTGGTGTTTGCAGCAAGCACCCTGCCCGGCCCCGCCACGCCACGCCACGCCGGGCGCCAGCTGTTGCAGTCTAATCTCGTGTGTACAGTTTGAACGGCCACTTACACGCCGTACCGCACCGTACAGACTGTACAGTACCCGGGACGGCGCGCCACCCCAACTTGGGACAAACAGACATACACGGGTGTAATTGTCAGCGCTGCGCGGAGCGGCGGCAGAGAGAGAGAGAGAGAGAGAGAGAGAGAGAGAGAGAGAGAGAGAGAGAGAGAGAGAGAGAGAGAGAGAGAGCGCCCCAAGGGGGTGACGACGATAATGTCCTCCAGCCGCAGCCGTCCAGCCCGACTTGGCTCGGCTCAGCCCGGTGCGGCGCCCCACTTTTGGGCGGCTTCCCCAAGAAAGGGGCGGTCGAGGTGGGGGCGAAAAATGGCGACCGAACGACCGACCGGCCAACCGACCGACCGACGGGCGTCCTCTCTCTTGGAGCTGCGCCCGGCCCGGCCCGGCCCGGCCCGGCCCCATGATCTCGCCGGCCGATTGCCCGAGGTTATGAAGAAGGGGCTTAATCGAGCGCAACGCCCTGCGATATGTGAGCAGCGAGAACGAGCCGGGAGGCAAGAGAGAGAGGGGGAGAGAGAGAGAAAGAGAGAGAGGGAGAGAGGGAGAGAGGGAGAGAGAGCGAGGGAGAGGGAGAGAGAGAGACCGACTTCTCTATCGCGCCAGTGACATAATGCTGCGGTCTGCGGCTGCTGCTGCGGGGGGTCGGCCCCGGGCCCCGGGCCCAGGGCCCCATGGATCCCCAGCCGCGCGGAGGCCTTACAGGAGCTCCCCGGGGCCGCGGTGGGGCCTGCCTGCCTGGAGGGCGCCCCCGCCGCCCCCGCCGCACCGGCACGGGGCACGGGGCACCTTCCCTCTCTGCTCTATCTCGGCGAAATCGCAAAAAGGTTGGCGGCCACAGTCACCCCGCGGCCAGCCCAGCAGCTGGTCGCGGCAGCCGGGCAGGGCAGGGCAGGGCGTCCCCGCGGCCCCGCGGTCCGCGGCCGCCGCCAGTACGCGAGCGAGCGCAGGAGGGAGGCCAATCTCTGGCCGCAGATAAAGCTACCGGCCACTTATCCAGCGCTGGCCTCCTGCCCGCCCCGCCCCGCCCCGCCCCGCCACGCCCGACGAGCACCGTTCCGCCCGCAGGCCTCGGCCACGCCCACGACGCGCCGTTATTCGCACAACGGCAAAGCACACACACACACACAGGATCACAGAGGCACGCAGGGATACCACTTGGCTACGGCGAAATTCCAGGCCGAGCGCAGGCTAGAGCGCGCGCGCTCGCCCCACCGGAACAAGGCAAAATGCAAACGAAAGTGACTGGCCGACAGACAGACAGACGGCCGGACGGTCTGTAGGGAGGAGGCCACTAGGGCGCCATAAGGGCCTCGCGGGGAGGCGCCCAAACCCTGCGCGCGACCACCGCGTGCCGTGGAGGTTACGCCCGACCGGCGAACTCGTGTTCTGCATTTTATTTAGTCGGGGCCGGGCCGGGCGGGGAGCGAGAGTGGCGGCGCTTATTGAGGTCAACGTTCTCTCCCCCTCCCCACGGCCTTCTACCCCTTTCGCTCCCCCTTTCGCTCCCCGTCAGATATATGAAATTATTCGCACACCGGGCTTGCGAAACGCGCGCCGCCCCCCGCGTGGTCTGATGCCGCTACCCTACACCTGCGCGGGGCCGCGGCCGACCGCCCCGCCCCCCAGGCTACTACATAGTCCCGGGGGAACGGGGTGAGGCACGCAGCGGGCTTAGGCCCCCCGCGCGCGCCCGGGCCGGCTGACCTGCTGGACGGGATGATGACGAACTTGTCGTAAATCCGCGTGCGAAATGTCCGCGCCCGGGTCCGGGCGGGGGGCCAGCCCGCTCAACACGACGAGAAGTGGGCGGGAGAGAGAGAGAGAGAGAGAGAGAGAGAGAGAGAGAGAGAGAGAGAGAGAGAGAGAGAGAGAGAGAGAGAGAGAGAGAGAGAGAGAGAGAGAGAGAGAGAGAGAGAGAGAGGGTCCTGGGGGGTGGGATGGAGGCGAAACACACCGCGCCCGCGCTGTGGTCTACAGAGAGCGAGAGTGGGGAAGGGGAGCGGGACCGAAAAGAGCGTAACAATTTAATTTTTTTTCCACTCACAAAAAAAAGCGAATAACGTTTCCTGCTGTGCCCCGTTCATGAGCATTCCAACTAAAATATTACACTGAGGCTGCGCCCCTCGCCACGGCGTGACCCACCACCCCCACACTACACGCCGCGGACAGATGGTAAGCGCGGCTTGCTACGGTACCCACCGCGTCACACCCCAAAACCACCAAGTCCTCCCCCCTCCCACCCATACCCCCAGCACCCTCCCTTAAACTCACCCCCTCACGCCCGGCACCGAGCCCCTAAACGCGTCAGAATCTGTTACGCCCCTCAAAGAGGTATGAATTATCGCCGGGCGTTAACGGTTGTCCGTCACTCCGGAGGCGGACGATAACAGATAACGATAACGCCCGCCATCACCGGCAAACTCGCCATCCAGCCCCAACCGCCCCCCACCCCTCGCTCCCCGCTTTTGCACCCCCTGCTCCCCGCCCATCATCTCTATTTATCTCTCTTTCCCTCTCCAACTTCACCGCACTCTACCACCCCTCCAAAAATTTTTCGCACACATCAGCTGAGCAGAGCGAGAGCGAGAGCGAGAGAGAGAGAGAGAGAGAGAGAGAGAGAGAGAGAGAGAGAGAGAGAGAGGCCTCGAGGCGCCGGCCAGCACAGCCCCACGTTTTGTTTTCCTGCCGTCTCCTCCTTTGCATGCGGCCCATTTGTTTATCTCTCTCTCTCTCTCTCTCTCTCTCTCTCTCTCTCTCTCTCTCTCTCTCTCACTCTCTCTCTCTCGCTGGTTGCGCAGCCACGCGGGCCCGATAAAGGCCTCTGCCGCGAGGCACGCCCAGCCGATCGCCCCCCCTCCCCTCCTCCTTCACTTCCTCCCCCTGCCCTCCGCACCGCTCTGCCTCTCTCTCTCTCTCTCTCTCCCCCTCTCCACACCACGTCCGGCGGTCAAATGTTATTCGGTCATTGAGCCTGTTAGGCCGAAAATTTCGCTTGAAATGCGAAACTGCGCGCGCTGCTGCTGAGTGGTGCGGCCGCGGTGGCGGTGCGGGGGCGGGGGCGGGGGGGGGGGGGTGATTGGGGTGGAGGGGCGCTGCGGCGGGCGCGCTGGGGTTGGTGGTGGTGGTGGTGGGCAAGACTCGTGCAAATTCACAAAGGGCAGCGGCCCCGTGGCGCGGCGCTGTCAGACGGAAGCGGCCGACCCGATTCCTCCAGTTACGCCCTTCCGCCGCCACCCCACCTCCTCTCCCCGGCGCCCGCAAGGATCGCCAACACGGGGGTGAAAAACGCTCCAGTGACCGCGGCCCTCCCCGCCCCGCCCCGCGCCTGCGGTCCAGCGCAGGCAGGCAGGCAGGCAGGCAGCCTCCCTTGATCGGCCAGCCGCGCCAAACAATACAAGTCCATTCATTTCTTTCAGAGCCAGGCCGGCCGGCCGGGCCTATCCTATCAGCACGCGCCGCTCACGACAATCCCACGTGACGCGGGGAGTAATGGTCACTCGCCTGAGGGAAGGGAAGGCTCAATCAATTCCTCACCACTGCCAAACCCCCCAAAAATAATTTTCCGCGTTCTTTTTTTTTTTTAAGGTGAATGTTCACTGGGATTAATACTCAAAAGCAAACAAAACTCGACAATTCTACAGGCCCAAATTTCAGTGTTGTATTTTTTTTTCAACTGTTAGTGAGAGAGGTAGAGCGGGGAAGGGGGGCGTTGACTAAGTACTCTCCATACACTCTTGTGGGCCCCACAGAGCAGGGCGCCCCGGCCCGCCCCGGCGGCCGCACTGGGGCCGACGGCCGCCGCGCGCCGCGCCGGTCCAGCCATGCAAAGCGAAACGCGTCCAGGACGATAAATAAATTGCCCGGCAATTTAGCTTGTCATCCTTTGATGGATGTGGCCGCGAGCGCCCGCCGAGCCCCGAGGCCCTGCGCGGCGCGGCGCGGGCCGCAACTATATCGGGGGAGGGTTGGAGTTGGAAGGATGGGAGGTCAGGGATGGGGGAGGCTATGCGACCACTAATAACAGCGCCAGTTTGTTGTGTTTTTCTTTCCGTCGAAACAAACGCCCGTTCACTGGCCGCAGCCATGTTAAAAGCCCTGCGAATAACTGCGCTCGATCGGCCATGCGCGATCCCTCTCTGTCAGGGATTTTGGTCTGCAGTACCGCGGGCGGGCGGGCGGCGGCTCACTCGACATACCTTCTCGAAACGGAACTACTCGCAGCCTGGCAGCGACAAGACACCCACCTGGAAGAAAAAAAGAGAGAAATGAAAACAGAGTTATAAGGATGAACTCGACTACTGTGCTGGCAGCACCCGGCAGCCGGCACTCCCGCCGTGTGGCGGGGGCAGAGAGGCCCCCGAGGACATGGCTCCACCTCTCTCTCTCTCTCTCTCTCTCTCTCTCTCTCTCTCTCTCTCTCTCTCTCTCTCTCTCTCTCTCTCTCTCTCTCCACGTCTCTCCCCCTGACAGCAGCTGGGGAGCCCAGCGATAAAGTTGTGTCCGCGCGTTCGCACTCCACACCGCAGCCTGCTGCGCCCGGCCTGCGCCCCGCCCGCAGGCGCAACTCGTAAGGGAGCGAGGCCAACAAATTACTGACAAACAAAAATTAATAAATACTGAGCGGGCGGCGTGCGTTATATTGCAGAAATGATAATCGCCGTACAGAGAGAGAGGAGGGGGGGGGGGGGCTTATCGGCCGCCACCCGCTCGAGCAAGTCCCGCAACGGCCTCCAAAAAGTTAAACTCGCGAAACTGGCGGCGTGGCGGAGCGTAGCGTAAGCGGGGCGAGGAACGGACCACCGCGCGCCGCAAGAGTCGAAAAGGATGTTCGCAGCCGCGAGTTCTCGCGAGCGAGGAGAGAGAGACAGAGAGAGAGAGAGAGTCTTGTGGCCGGGCCGGAAAGACCTTGGCGCGGCGTGGCGAGCAGCGCCGCGGCGCAGCTCCATAGCAGAGACAGACTGCCGGGCCGGGCCGGAGCTCCGCGGAGTCGAGTCGAGCCGAGCCGAGCCGAGCCGGACCTGGGGTAATGGACCGCCCTGCCCTGCCGCGGGTTCATAAACCTGAACCTGGCCGGCCGTACGTACAAACGTACTCCGCCCGCGGCTACAGGAGGCCCGGCCCGGCATCTGCGCGCCACACGTACCCTGCCAAAGCCAGCCTCGGCCAAGGAGGAAGACAAAATCAGCATCCAGTCTATCCGAACTGATCATGCGGAATTGCGTAGTTTAAATAAAAAGATTTTCTCGATTTATTTCACCCGGAACACATTTTTGTCAGAGACGTGCACCGGAGCAGCAGAGAGCTGGCAGCACAAAAGAGGACCGTCAATATTAAAAAGGTACCAGGGCTCTGTAAGGCGCCCTGCTTCCAGGAGACAGGGCACGGCCCGGCCCGGCCCCGGCCCGATCCTTTCTCCGCTAGACTTGCTCGGTACGCACTCGAGTTTGCAGAGAACACAGGTCAGCCGGCGCGGGGCGGGCCGCCAGCCAGACGGACGAACAGAACGGGAGCAACGGCGTACTTCATCAGGATCAGCACAGCGGGGGCTCGCGAGGGGGCGGGGGAGGGAGGGAGGGAGGGAGAGAGAGAGAGAGAGAGAGAGAGAGAGAGAGAGAGAGAGAGAGAGAGAGAGAGAGAGAGAGAGCGGGAGAGGGAGAGAGAAGGGATGCTGACCCCAAGGCAAAAGGAACCGTGCGCCATGTGGCCGAAAGGGCGGGCAGCCGCAGCAGCTGCAACTGCTGCGGAGGTACCCCGCCGCCAGCCCCGTACCACCCCACCCCACCCCACCCCACCCCACCCCGCCCCGCCCCCGCCTCGAGACAACGTGAAGCGGATCACACGCATGGTACTTAGTCAAAGCGAGTCATGTTGTCTCTGGCGAGCCCGGACAGGGACAGGCGGGCCCGGCCCCGGCCGTGCCCCTGGTCCATTTGTTTCACGATGACAGTCCTTGCGCCCCTCGCTCAGCCCCGCCCCGCCCCGCCCCGCCCGCGCGGCCCCGGCCTGCATATGCATCAACGCATGTCGCCTAAGTACACACGGCAGGCACCACACGTTCCCACCTTTGTGTGGCGTGTCACATACGCCCTCCGTCTTCGCGCCCCTGCCGGCCGGGCCGGCGCGCCCATGGGCCATAGCGGCCTTTCCCCCCGGAGCCACGGCGAGGCGCGGCCCGCGGGGCCCGGCCGGTATGTGTGACTAGACCAGGCCGCCGCACCGCGCGCTCGCCGCTATGAGCCACTCTAAAGGGCTGAAAAGGCTTGTGAGCTTCATTTGAATCGCAAATACACGGCAAAATAATTCATTTCCCAGGACAAGCTCATATCTCACACCCTTCTACGCACGCCCCCGCCCCCTCCCATACTCTTCCTCTCTATCTCTTGCTCTCTCTCTCACACACACACACACACACACATACACATATAGGCCGCGCCGCGCGCCGCGGTCAGGCCGACGATTAATTCTTCGAAAGATAACAAATCATGACCGATATCAGTCGAATCAATTCCGCTGTGGATTGAGACCAACACCATATAACACAACGCTCCCCCTCCGGTTTGAGGGAATCTCTTTCGTAGACTCTTCAAAAACTACAGCACAGCACTAAACTTTAAAAGAAGATGAAATATATCGTTCTAACTTGTTCTGCACGATCGATATTTCGCGATGCGGCACGGTGACGACACGACGCCAGTACTGTACCCTCTGCGCTCTCTAATTGTTTCCCCTCCCTGTATGACTGCAGCGGCGGGTCCAGGCGGGCGGGCGCCACCCACCCGACCCTCGCCTCGCGCCCAAACCTCTTCAGCTAAATTGCTGCTGCAAACTCATTGGGCTGCGCTGCAGCAACATGAAAGAGATATGCAGCGCGACCAAAGCCCCTCTCACTCCCCCCCCCCCCCAAACCTCTCTCCTCCTGCAAATAATAATTGCTTTCAAACGTTTTTTCCTTCCTCTCTTTTTCGCGCGCGATATGCACGATGCTGCACCCCCCCTCTCCTCACACACCCTCTCCTCCATTCATGACCGCTTTTCCTCTCCCAGTCACTCCACTCGCGGTCCGCTTCTCTAATTAACGACCTGCCGGGCCGGTGAAACGAAACCAAAACAAAAGGAGACAGTCGAGTAGGCGAGGATTTGAACCCGCGCCCGCACGCGCACGTATAGGGTCCCATCAGCCTCGCGCATGTTCCCCGCGAGGATCTACAACCGTGTTAGTACTGTAGTCTCTTTTTTCGTCGTCGTGTCCTGAAATGTTTTGTGCTTTCACGTCCCGGGCCGCGGGCAGGGGCAGGTCGGTCCAGCCCTGCTAATGCAGTGCGGCCGCCCATGGCAGAGGCTACGCGAGCATCATCAAGGCACCCCGTGGCGCCCCATGGCAGACCCCCCCCCCCCCACCCAAACATCGAGTTCAATTAAATTCGTTAGAAACGGGACACTGTCAAGCAGCGTGCCTCTGCTGTCCTCCAATTAAACGCGTCCCCCAGTAACAACCCCACTGGGCTGCGTCCGGGTGGCTGCGCGGCGCCTACGCGCGGACCCGATCAGCCTGCTCCAATTACTGTACGAGGCGCCGACCCCGTGCACCCGGACGCAGCCGTCCCGGCGAGCAGCATCAGAGAAGGAAGAGGAGGATCAAGAGCTGCGCGCAGGGGATCAGACACCAGGTAGAAAAAAATAAATAAAAAGAAGACTCGAGAGTCAAAGGGACCAGGATGTGAATATAACAGAGCGGCTCCGGAGGACAGGCGGCCCGCGCTGCGCCGATATCGTGACATACGCGGTGCAGACGCCGATATATGGGAGGATGCATGGGGTACCACCCGCACGTGTAGGGGCAACTCTACATGTCTCTCTCGCACTCGCACATAGAGCCCGGTCTATCTCTCTCGCTTTCTGAAGAGCCGGCAGGAAGCCCAATAATATCGCAAGCGCGGCCGGGGGGTGGGGGGCACAGACACACTGATTGCATCGCTCCGCAGCAGGGCACCTAAGCTCCGCGAGAGAGAGAGAGAGAGAGAGAGAGAGAGAGAGAGAGAGAGAGAGAGAGAGAGAGAGAGAGAGAGAGAGAGAGAGAGAGAGAGTAAAAATATATATGGAGAAGTCGTTTGATCCAGACCAGACACATCGCCTGCATCCCGCTGCAACCTAAAGCACACCGGACCCGTCTCCCCGCTGTCTCACTCTCACGTGTCTATTGAAATGTCTTCGGCGCGCCGCAGAGAGAAAGAGAGAGAAACAAGTACTGTGACGAAGTAGCACGGGTGTAATTGATGAGAGAACAACTGTGAGCGTGCGCCACCCTCCCCGCCCCGGCGCAACGTGACGATAAAACAACGTGAGAAATCACGTGCTGGGCCTGAGCCCCCCACGCGCGCACCGACTGTACTGTACTGCGACACGCCCTCCAGCTCCAGCCTGATAAGAGATAACGGAGACATCAAGGGCCGCGCCGCTCAGCGCCGCTCAGCGACTAGAGATGTCCAAGATAGCGGCGCACATTGTGGCGCATGCGCGCGCGCGGCGCGGCGGGACCATCTGGCGTCTGGACTCGCGAGGACCACGCGAGGGCGGGACAGGGACATGGGGAAAATCGTGTAATGACACAATAATGTGTCTTTGGATGGCGTATGGGCGGGCGGGGCACAGTGCGCCATTACAATGGGACCGCGGCGCGGCGGGGCGGTACGGTTCATCTGCATGCGGCCGGGCCGGCTATCTGCATGGAGTATGTATGCACCGGCGGAACTGCATCTCTCTCACGCAAACTGCTCTGCACCGGCCGGCCGGGCCAGAACATCGAGTCCATTTGCTCGCGTATGGTGGGAGGGAGGTGGATCAGCGGATAGCAGGTCGGGCGGAAGTGCCGTGGCGTGGCGCAGCGTGGCGCGGCGGGGCGTGGCGGGGCGTGGCGTGGAGGACGGTGCAATGAGGTGAGGATCCTCGGACCCGGGTGGTAATTGGGAGCCGCACCACTCACTCACTCCAGGGCGGCCCGGCCCGTCCGCCTCAGCGGAACAGAGAGGCTTGGGCCGGCCGGGCCACCTGCCAGGGCCGAGCCCCTCCGCGCTGCAGGCGCTGCAGTCCGCCCCGCCCGCCCACGCCACGCTCGGACACCGGCAATGAATGAAAGGCGACAAACGCAGCGCCATGGGCGAGTGCGAGGAAGGAAAGTACCGGCGCGGCGCGCCGTACCGTACCGGCAGGAACGCCATAAATTCCACGGCCGAGCGCAGCTGATGGAATTTGGAGCGACCCCCCCCCCCCTCTCTCTCTCTCTCTCTCTCTCTCGCTCTCACACGCGACCCCCAGAGAGGCTCCAGCCCAGCCACCACGTGGGCCGCAGGCGCAGGCTGGGCGAGGCCCCTGGCAGCCAGGCCCCGCCCGCCGGGCCCCGGGCCCACTGGCCAAACAAACTCGGCGGCTCGACACATAAATCAAGCAGATAGCAATTGAAAATCCTGGCGGCGATACTACAGCGCGGCAGAGCAGCCAATGCATGTAGTGCAAGCGGCGCGCACACACACACACGAGAGGAAATCACCGAGTAACCCTAAGCGCCGCACTGGGAATAGATCAGAGCGGCACGGGTGAGTGAGAGAGAGTCCACAGCGGCAGCGCGTCGCCTCCGCCTCGCGGGTGTCGGAGGACATCCGGAGCCCGGCCAGCCGAGCGCGGTGCCGCCCCGCCCCGCCCCGCCCCGCCCCGCCCCGCCCCGCCCGGCGCAACCCGAGTCACCCGCGTGCGTACGTGTCACCAGAGGTGCCCGTCATACCCGCAGACACGAGCCGCGCAAGCAGTGCCCAGCTGATCTCCTCCACCTCGACGGCTGAGGTGGCGCCTGGCTGAAGCGCCCATCACCTCGGCGCTGACCCTTCTCCAGCCGCACGCCGCCGGGGACCCTGAGGGTCCACCTCAAAGTGCTCGGCCCGGGGCGCGACGTGCCCGAGCACAGCGAGCGCCGCGGCGCCACGGCCGTCCAGCCCGCCCCGCCCCGCCCCGCCCCGCACACACAGACATGCCCCGCTGGCTGGCCTGACCCGTTTTCTCTTACAGCGTCCCTCTCTTTTTACCCGCTCTTTCAGCAGCCTCGTAGTCGTCGCACGACGACGTTCCCCCAGTTTTGCAGCCGCCCCAAATCATTTTATTTTTATTCCTCCCTCCTCTCGCAAGTAGTAATCTCTTGCGCCCCACTCTCCTCCGGCCCTGCCCGGCCCGGCCCGGCCGCCTCCGCCTCACAGAGGAGGCCTATAAAGGCCATTTTACAGCCGGCGACTCATCGTATAACTCGATGCGACATGGCCAGAGTATCGCAGGGAGCAGCAAGGCCGCGGCGCCGCGCTGGCGGCCCGGCCCGGGGAGTCAGTCGGGCGGGGCGGGCGCACCCGCCCTGCCGGAGAAAAGAAAATGACTGTATCCGTGACGGGCGGACTGCTGGCCTGGCGCGGCCCAGAGCGGAGGCAGGACGGCGCAAAGCCTCTCTATGGAGTACGCCCCACCAATTTGGAGATCGCCTTCTCCGCGAGGCAAGGGCGGCGGCGGCAGCAGCGTGGCGTGGCGTGGCGTGGCGGAGCCGGAGAGACGCCTTCGTGGCGCGTAATGTCGGTGCATTCGGCGCACGCGATCACGCGGTGCATGCGTGACGCAGGACGTGGCGGGGCGGGGCGGGGCGTGGCGGGTACGGAGGAACGATCCTGTGAACGGGACTCCGGGAGGCGCAGCAGTATCAGGCCGCGGGCGCATGTCGACGAAACATCCCAAAGCCTAGCGCGGCGTCGACTCCCAAAAGAAAAGGATTCCACGTACATAGGCAGCAATTACGCGGGCATGCATACTAACAACACTCGCGCGTAATTACCCAGCCGTCTCCCTCTCTCTGCAACCTCTATATCAGAGCTGACCGCGCCGACTCCCCGCGGAGGGTCAAACAGTTGTAAACCAGCAAGGAAAAAAAAATATTGTGTGGCATTAGTGGTACATCGTAACGACATTACACTGCATTCAGCTCGGGTGTGCATAGTACGTACACCACAACTGTAACAAAATTGCCCCAGGTCATTCATATCGAGTACACGCACACACACACGCACGGTCACTTTATTTGGGACACGCACGGCGACGGAAATCGTATGGAAATTGATGACGGCGCGAGCAGCACAACCCTCATGGCTCCGCTCCGGTCCGAACGCTCGCGGTGGCGGTGATGGTATGCGGGGCGGGGCGGGGCGGGGCGGGGCGGGGCGGGGCGGGGCGGGGCGGGGCGGGGCGGGTCCGGTATGCAGCCGGCGGCGGGGACAACAGGACGGACACGCGATGCGCACTGACACTCAATACAGCCCGTCACCATGACAACGGGCGGGACGACGGGACATCCATACCGCCGGGCTGGACCGGGCTGGACCGCGCGGCGCGCTCCGCCCGGATGCGACAGATCTAGCTATCTCTACCCCCCCTCCCCACTCCAACCCCTTTTTCTCTTCCATTTTTCCCCGCGCACCGCCCGCGGCTCACACCTCGGTAAGCACGACGCGCCGGCCGCTGACCCGCCCGGCCTTGAGCCCTGAGGCGCATGTGCCAAACCAACGGAAACAATACACGAGTTGATCGAGGGCACAAATGCACACGACAGCCTTTGAGGAAAATCACACTTTTGTTGTTGTAAAAGTGCGTTACTGGTACGTCACATTTCCGGGTGATTGCAGTTTGTGCCGTTAGCAGTAGCAAAGCAGGCGAAGGGCTCTGCGCCTAGCCTCTCACCTCACCTCGGCAGGCCTGATGGGGCGCGCTCGCTATGTACCTCTACCTACCGGCCAGTGCCCCGGAGGTAAAAGGGTAGAGGCGGCGCCGACAACAACGAGAGGACCAGGACCTGCTGTGCCCTGCTGGGTACACAATTAAAACAGGGCCATTCAAGCGAAAATCGCAGCGCCCGAGGCGGTGCGGCGCCGGCACCTGCCGGAGTGCGGGGCGGGGCAGAGCCTCTCTCTCTCTCTCTCTCTCTCTCTCTCTCTCTCTATCTCTCTCTATCTCTCTCTCTCTCTCTCTCTCTCTCTCTCTCTCTCTCTCCGGCGCCTCTCCCGGGACCGCTCGGCTCGGGCGGGGACACTGCACTACGGCTATGGGCTGGCTCACGCGCTCACGCGCGCCCGCCTCTCCTCTCTATAGGTCCTTGCACCTCACACGACGCCACGCCCCGCCACGCCGCGCGAGTACAGACTACTGTACTGGATTTCACAGCCGGCTGAGCGCCGTCATTGCGTGGGAAGCAGGTGCAGCCGGTTCGCTATCCGCGCGGGGCGGTGCGGGGCGGGGCGGGGCGGGGCGCAGGGTTGTACAAGGCCGAATCGATGACAAGAACACAGGCCGCGGGCCCGGCCCGGCACAATAGAATTGCCAAATCATAGCGCGCGTGTACAACTACTGCTCCTGGTGGGCTACTCCCGCGAGCTCAGTTTTTCTATTCACACGCACCTTTATGACCCTGCACACACACAGACGTCAGTTTCCCCTGCTGCTGCGACACTGCGGTCGCGAGAAATCTGTTTCTGCTGGCACTGGGGCATGCCACCCGGCCCGCGGCCCGTCCCGCAGGCTGCCGGCTTATTGTGATGCGACTCTGAGCGAGCCAAAAAAACTTCAGAGTTGAAACAATAACAGCGCGAGTTCTATACTGAAATGAAATAAATAAAACAAAATTGCCAACTTCCCCTGCCGGTCAAAAGCGACGATCCACCGCCACCCTGACACTCCCCCCACCCCCACCCCATCGCAAAAACCCACTCGAGCACAGAGGTGCGCGGCCCGGCACGGCACGGCCCGGTCGAGTCGAATGTCCGCTGCTGCCGCCCAACTCCGCGCAACAAAGTCTTTACATTCTCCGACAAAGCCGAGTACATACAATACGGACAGCGAGGACCAGGGGACCGGAGGGACCGGCGCGATGCGAGCTGAACTGCCGTGAAATGCGGCCGGTGCCGTAAACCCGTCCGGGACAGGTAGTCCGGGGGATTATTATTGGTATGCAAAACGGCTTCGAGCACCTGAACAAAAGGGGCCGAGAGAGCGCGCGCGACATAGAGAGGGAGAAAGAGAGAGAGAGAGAGAGAGAGAGAGGGAGAAAGAGAGAGAGAGAGAAGCGCTACCGGCGTGGTTTGAAGCATCGAGGTGACAAAGGACAAAAGCCCGACGACATCGCTCAGGGGCCCCTCGGGAAAAATATTGGCAACTAGGGCAGGAGTCGACCGGTAGTCCTTTTGCTTCATTTCCTTTTCTTTTTATTTCTTTTATATTATTACATCACGCAGGATAAATCAAACAGGAGCGCGCAGAACAGGGCACGGCGTGGCGGGGCGGGGCGTGGCGGGGCGGGGCGGGGCGCTCTGACAGCGCAACTTTCATATAACCGTTGTCTCAGTGTCAATCACCGTTGGCCCGGAGCCCCGCAGCCTTGCCGGCTGCCGGCTGCCGGCTGGGAGGGGGAGGGGGGGAGGAGGGGGAGGCAAGGAGGTTAAGGGGGTGGTCTCGACCCGACACCGGTCTGCTGGCAATATTTGGAAAGTGCCATTCATTCCGACCCCGACCGAGAGCCCCACAGGCACAGGCCCCAACTTCGAGGTCGACTCTCTCTCTCTCTCTCTCTCTCTCTCTCTCTCTCTCTCTCTCTCTCTCTCTCTCTCTCTCGCCGCTCCTTACCACCCCGCTGGCCAGCCCGGCCACCCCATCTGGCGGGCAGCCCTACAACACGGGCAGGGCGGGGCAGGCGGGGCGCGGCTGCTGAGCGCGTCGAGGGGGATTTGTATGATTTCAGAAAGCAGCGCTCGGCGCGGCGCGTGGTCTCAGCGAGACATAAATAAATGCTGTGCGGACTTCATAGCGTGGAAGGAGCTTAAACTTAAGTCCGAACGCGGGGGTGGAGTGAGATAGAAACGGGACGTAGGTAAAGAGAGAGAGAGAGGGAGGGAGGGAGAACGAGTGGACTGCGAGGAAGGGAGGCGGAAGAGCAGGGATCGGAGAGAGCAAACGAGAGAAAAGGACAGGCGAGGTAGACTGGGAGACAGAAAAAAAGGAGAAAAAAAAGAATGACAAGGGGTCGGGGAGAAGGTGGGCAATTACCAGAGAAGTGCAAGTGACTGGCGCGATCCACGCCAAGATTAATTTCTTTCGGTCGCCATTTTTCATTTGGATTAATCAAAGGTGCCAATCGGATTGCACGCCGATCACTGACACCGAAAAAAAAAAAATAAGGACAGCGCGTGAGCACTCACACCACCGGAGGCCAGAGGGCAAGAGGAGGGAAAAAAAAAAACGCCGTCGATGTCGGAGACAGTTTTGTCGTGTTCTATTTGTAATTCACATCCACATCAGTTGTTTTTTCTACACACACCACCGGGTAACCCGGAGGTGTTTGTCACGTCAGCATAGGACCCCAATGCAGTACAAGAAATCAGAGGGTAAAGACATGGGTTACTATCATCACTTACGGTGGGTGTACCCTCGATTTCATCATAAAATGAAACTGACGTAGCATTTTTATTTCTTTTCCCCAGATTGGGGACCCCCCCAAAAAAACACAAAAAGGTTCACCTCAGCGCACTCACTCACACATACACTGGCGAGCGTACCGAGGAGGATGGCGTAGAGAGGCTCCTTTATTGGCCGCCTCGCCTGTCCTGTCCCCAGGCCGGCCCGGCCCAGCCTATACGACTCCTTCACATTTCTTACCCACCCCCCCCTTCCTCCGAATAACTGCACTTTACTCAGCCGGTACGCCGCCGCCAGCTCGTCCAGATGCCGTGCCCCTCTCCCAGCCACCGCCGTAAGCGAGCCCAACAACGCAGCCTCCAGCACTTGTACACAGTACCCGTGAAAAAAAAAGAAAAGAAAAAAAATAAAGACAAAATTATGCTCGCTAAAGGCGGCGGCGGTCCGATGCTGCTGCTGCTGCTTACGAATCGCCGGAAGGCAAAGGCTGTTGCTCCCGCGATCGTCAACTGCTGTTTAATGTATGTATACGACGCGCCAGAAATTAATAAAAAGAACGAAGGAAACGATCCCGACGCGCCGGGCCGGCCAGCGGCGGACCCTCCCCTCCCCTCCACCCCCTGGCTACTTTAGCACACACACACACACACACACACACTCGCACACACAATTGGCAGTCTCATATTTTTTTAAATTAATTGGAGGAAACGCAGAACACACATACACCACCGCCCCTTACACAGACCCACACATATATACACACACACACATACCCTTCCCGGAAAGGCAAGACATTTTAAATATTAAAAAAAGAAAAACACTTCCGTGCGGGCGCCGCGGGGGGGGGGGGGGGACACTTGAAAATATGTAAATTGCATAGCGTGTGTCGGCGCGGGGCGGCGCGGGGCGGGCCACACACGGCAGTGCTGCTGCTGCGCGACCCCGCGGCGGCGCGCCGGCCCAGGCGCAAATTAGTAGTGCGCGCTGAGTTGCAGCCGCGTTGCCGACGACGTACTAATTAATTTCGGGGGTCGCCCCCCCCTCCCCCCCTCCCCTCCTCTCACACCCTGCTCTGTCTCACTTTCTCTCTACCCCCAACACACCCCCTTCCCCTTTTTGCTAACGGCGTGTACTCAAAGCGGCGCGTGAACTTGGCGGTACTAATCATCAGATAAGAGCGCGGGGGAGGCGGGTACAGTGGGGGAGGGGGGGGGCGGGAGTCCTGTATTGCTTTGCAGTCCCATGGAGTCAGACAGCAGCAGAGATGACTCGGACGCGATTAGCCCCTCGTCTCCTATCAGCCCCGATAAAACGACGAATAAAAAGAAATTAAGGAGGTCGAAGGGAGAAGGGGGTGGTGAGGAGAGAGTAGAGGGGAAGGATGCGGGTCCCCCCCCCCCCCTCCCAATCCTTCCTCACATCACAGCCACGTCGACCCCGTCGGCGCAGCGCGGCGCGGCGAGCCCCACGACATTTTGGAAAACGACTTTGACAACAGAGGGCGCACTACAAGGCGCGCGCCAAGGCCTGGCAGAGCGAGCTATCGAGATAGAAGAAGAAAACCAACGACGAGAGGCTCATTAGGAGCGACACATGTCGATCAGCAGCACGCTGACCCGGCCCGGCCCGGGCGCCCCGCCTTATCGCCGTCACACACACACACACACACACACACACACGCCACGCACCGTATGCCGTATGTGTTAGGAATTCCATTCGGCACGCCATCACGCTACTCGCCCCGCCCCGCCCCGCCCCGCCCCGCCCCGCCCCGCCCCGCGCGCCGCGACCAGCGCACCTCCAACACCAATCTGCCGTACGCATACGCGGCATACGTGCGTGTGAGCGTGAGCGACTGTGCGTTCGTCTGTTTGTTTGTTTGAGGGGATTAATGGTTTGGGGCAAATTATGGAAATCGCCCCGGTGGTCCATTACCTAAAAGTGACGCGACGCTCGCGCACGCCAGGTATGGTAATGTGTGTGTGTGTGCGCGCGCGCGCGCGTGTAGGTGTGTGCCTGTGTGCCGAGCGGAACCGTGTGCCGTAATGATGGAGTAAGCCATCTCGCTCCACACGACACGCGGCCTGGGGGACATCATCATCGTCATTACAAAAAATAAAAGCAGAGAGAGAGAAAGAAAGAGAGAGGGGGGGAGAGCGAGACGGGTGAGTGTGGAGGGAAGGGAAGGACCACGCGGAGGGGGAGGACACTCGCACCGCGCCGGCGGGCGGCACAGGGGCGGGCAAGAAACCGAGGGGCGCTACGGAAGTTGGAGTTGAGGGAGAGACAGAGAGGACGAGAGAGAGAGAGACAGACAGAGAGTAGTGCGATAGAGAAAGACACGGGCAAAGCATGACAGAGCATGCGGGCTCCAAGGGTGCCCCCTCCCTCTCGCCATGCACCACTGCACTCTCTCTCCCTCTCCCTCTCTCTCTCTCTCTCGTACTTCCACTCTCTCATCTCACGCCATCCGTCCCATTCCTTTCTCTTTTCTTTTTCTCTTCCGCTGTTAAAAGACGAAGATCGAAGTCGGTCGAAGAACTTTTACCCCCTCCTCCCGCGAGGTCAGACTGATGATGGCTTTGGCATGGCTCTGGTGGTAGCAGCTGCAGACGGACCCGCAGGGCGATAAATTTCCAGTCGGGCCCCCGAGGCAAGCTGAGGGACCCCTCGGCCCGGGGCCGGCCCGGGGCCCGGGGTGGGCCCCCGCGAGATAGCCTTTAAAGGACGCGGCCCGGCCCGCGCTGCCGCCGCAAATCGCGCATAAGTGCACCTTGGCAAAAATAAAAGCGAGCCGCGAGTTTTACGCGAAAAATAAAAATCGTCTGGCTGTAAAGGGCGATTTTAGTCTCGGCCGGCCGGCGGACATTGCTGGCGGCGCGGCCGGGCCGGGCGGGCCTGCATATGTCTGTTCAATCATGCATGCGCCGCTCCGCGCCGCGCCGCACCCCGCCCGCCTAAAACTACTCAACGAATAATAATACCGTACGAAACGCGATATCGAAATGAAACCCGAGCCGCGGCGCGAGGGCGCGTAGAGTTGTTCCTATTAGTAGAGACTGACTAGGGCTCAGTCTTATAGTCTGGTGCTCTGAGTGCTGACCCACACGGCCCCATCCACACACACACACACACTCACCTGCTACTGGAGACAGTTTCCTCATGACACACCAGCGCCACTTCCACTGCAAACACACCAAACACAGGGTCATTGTCGAGTAAAACAGGGCAATATATTTAGTTATGGTTAAAAAAAAAGAAAGTAAGCCAATAACCCGGACCGCAAATATTTTTTTTCGCTCGCTTTGTCAAGGGGCGTGGCAAAGTGATCGTTCGGGGTATTTCTCGAGCGCAAACACACGCCCTCTTTTCCGGCTCCACCTCCACACACAGCCTTATCGTTTAGCCTGGCGGCCTTTACTCGGAAGCGGAAAGCAAATCCTGCGCGATTCCTTATATTTCTGCACCGCAAAATAAAAAGTGAAACAAATATAAAAAGGTAAAGAAGAATTTTTAAAACAACATTTTCTTTTCAAAAACCCCTATTGATCTCTACCCTACACTCCCGAAGGGACAAAAATATTATCCAACACGTACACACACATTTTGTTTATTTTCCAAAAAATATAATTGGTGGCTGTCATACAGTGACGACAAGTTCGTCCCGCCCCATCCCGTCCTGCGACCCGCCGTGATTTGATTTCTCGCATGAATACGCTCGCCGCTAGAGACACGGCGCGTCTTATTACTGTATATGTTATCGGTAAAACGTATCGAGTTTGTCTGCAGCCGCAGCGGCCGGCCTGGGATCCTGCGGGAAGGGTTGAAGAATAAGGAGCAGGCCACCGCGAGGCAAGACCTCCTGGCCATTCATTGGGAAAGGGTACACCACCTATCTACACTGCCATAAAACTCGTCAGCAAAGAGGAAAAAAAATCAGGCAGAGAAAAGAAATGAGATGCGTATGGCAAGCCCGGTGGAAAACAGTGTGTGTCACTTTCACAGGCGTCATCTTATATTGCAATGCAAATATTTGCACTAGGGCCGTGCTGGGCCGGGCACTGAGGTGTGGGGGCGGGGGAGGGGGAAGTCACGTGGTCGACAGGTGCAAACCAGCTCGTCGCGTGACGCGAGTAAAACAGAAAGGAAAAGTACTCGGCGCAGACAGACGTCGCGAGGGCCTACCAACGCTATTCAATGTGACAGCCCCCCCCCCCCCTCCACCCCAGCAACACGACCTCGTGAAGCGCCTTATTCCCGTTCTCAGGTTAAAAAGAAACCTCCTCCTGACCGACATTTATTACAACGATTTCCAAAATAGAGGTGTGCGTAAATGCTCGTTTTTACTTCCGCATGTATGAACCGTTTTGCCTGCCCGCCCCCTCCCCTACATAATACTGTTCCGGCTTGTCCTTGCTCTTCTCTACCTCCCCTCCCTTTCCTTTCTCCCCCCGGACTATGAGAATGTGACGGAAAGAGCAGCGAAAACCGCTCACGTCTTGGCACTGCAGGCCCACCCCTCGTGCCCTTTGAATTCACGGTCCGCGGTGCGTGCCTGCCCCCACCTCCGGTTCCCCTCCACCTCACCTTCCCCTCCTTTCTTCTCCGCGACGTATTGTGGGATTCGGGGCGAATCTGACCGTGTGCAACTTCTTGCCGCTGCAGACACACACACTCCCCTGAGCTTGCAATATCCTCCTCCCCTCCAACTCCTCTTTCGCCTCCCCTTGCCCCCTCCCCCCTCCGGCCCCGCCAGCACCAGCACCACTCCTACTCTTCCCTTAACTTCTCACACGAAAGTAAGAAAGAAACAATTCTTGCCAAGTGTCAAGTTGTTACACACCCCTCTTGATAATGTCTTCCCTGCTGAGTTTGAAGAGAGGTGGGAATGGGGCGGCGAATACGTGCCCGTTCACACCGGTGTTCTGCACTCTAGATCAAGGACTCGGCGCGTCAGCCCGGCTTCCTCGACGGGGACGTCGCAGTGCGTCGTGTCTTTCCAGCTTTCGCGTATTCAAGAGCCTAGCGGCGCAGCGGCCGGCGCTCAAGCCGAGGAATCAATGAACGGAAACAATCAGGCCGGGTGCGATGCCGCACTGCTCCGCCCCGATCTCCAGGCTCCAGGAGGGGCTTTACGCTCCAGGGGGCAGGCGGGGGGTCCTGCAGGACTCGAGCCTGGCCTGCGGTCGGACCCGACCAGCTGGCGGCAGAGGGACGGGAGAGAGGGGGAGGAGGAAAAGGGGGGGGGGCAGGGGCGGACGAGGAGTTTCCATGAATTCTGGAGCAAAGGCGTCGTCGCTCCTCGTGCGTACCTGCCAGCCCCGCCCGCCCCGCCCGCAGCCGTCGAACTGACTGCCTATGCCTCCCCCCCCCCTCCTCCTCCTCTCCGTCTCTCTTTCTTGCAAGAGCGTAGCAGATTGGAGGAGCGGGAGTGCGAAAGAATGAATGCCTTGTCCTTCCTTCTGACCTGGCTGCCGGCGCGGCGGAGGGGACGGGCCGGGACGGAGGCTGCGATAGCGTAGCGTGCAAGACTCCCTCAGACCCGGCCCGGGCCGGGCTGGCCTGCCTGGCAAGGGGCTTGTTTTGGTCGCCCACCGAAAACAGTTCTATTCTTATAATATTCCCCTTCTGGCGAGCCGAGCGGAGTCGAGTCTAGCCGAGCGGGCCATCTATTCCCCGGTCGAGCCGAGTCTTTGCCGCGTCGAGGCGTCTTCCTTGTACCCCCGCCCCCTCCCTCCTATCCCAACCCCCTATCCCTTTACCGCTTCATAGACACGATGACGGACCTTTTGTTGTGACCTGAGATTTATATTAATCTAACCTTTGATACCGTCCAGGTCGGTCGGCTATATTGCTTATCGCAGGCCGCGCGATACAAAAAAAATGGTGCGTCGGGCGCACGCATGCGCACAGATATGGTAATAACGAAATGTTATTTCAATATTGCCGGCCCCGCTCAGCTCCGCTCCGCTCGGCTCAGCTCCGTCCAACCCGTTTCACTAATCACGGCCCGGGCCGTGAGCGCTGCCGCTTGGGCGCGCTCCATAAAGTTGGCCGTAAGATAAGACGCTGCCGGAGCTCAAGACCACCGTCGACCAGTCGGCGGCTCGTCCTCCCCCCTCCCCCGCTCACCCACACGCCCCCTCCCGACCCCCTCCCACCCCCCACCCCCTCATCTTTCTCTCCGGTAAAGTCACTTTCATCCCTCTTGCCGGAAGATTTTACCAGGTCGGCTTAGAGTCGTGTCGCGCAGGACGACGATGGCAGAGGTGCAGAGCGCTGGTTTGGAAAATAATTATCGGAAAAGGGGTTTATTGTCCAAGTCCCCGCTAAGGCCTAAATGGGACTTCCCCCTTCCCCCCGCCCCACCTCCCATTCGCGGGAAACTCAACGGGTGGTCTCCTTTACCACGCCCACCGACACCGAGTGATAAGTGAAACGTTTTTAAGCGCGGGGGACGTACAACGCAAAAAAATGTTAGCGAGTTGAAAAATAACAAATGAATGAGAGAGGAAGAAAAAAATGAAATACACGTACCTTCTTTCCATCGCGGAACTTCACCGTTCCCTCGATGATGCTGTTGGTATCCACCATGGCTGAAGTTCACTGTAAAAAATCCTTTGCGAATATCTTGCAGAGACACCTGGCCGTCAAATCCTCTGAGGCACTCAGGCGCGCACTCGCAACATCACCCGGCACTCGTAAGCGCACTTCACTGAACCGATCGCACTTCACTACTATTATTCTGATTCCTCCTCTCACACAAAACGACTTTGACTGCGAGCACTGTTATCACGGCGCTCAGTCGGAGCCGAGCGCACTGGCACGACGGCACACACACACTCACAAACACCAGGGGGCACAAGCACACACAGACGTTAATCCTCGCTGTCGCAGAAGAAGTTGAGGTCCGTGGACCCGTAGAGTGATGTCCTGGCACGGGCGTGCATCGTGCCTGGCACGCACACACACACACTCACACACGCGAGCAGAACGCACTAGATGAGCACACACACACACACACGGCGAGCTAGAGTACGCGATCGTGTCGGCCCAGCGAGCCGCAGGACGCGCCGCGCCGGACCGCAGCACGAGGTTCACCCCACGACTGCCTGAGCGAGACTGACTGCCGGCGCAGCGCGCGCGCGCGCGCCGCGCGGGGGAGCCGAGCCGAGCGCGGAGCAGGGTGGTGCCGTGGCCCGGCTGAGCCGAGCCGAGCAGAGTCGCCTGCGCCCAGAGCCTGGGCCCCTGGCGAGCCGGTGCGGGGCGCTCTCCGCGCGCGCACGCGGAAGGATGACTGTGGCGCGATCTCTGGACGGCGGCTGCAACTCACGGTGCTCCTCCAGGCCCACACCTTCGCACCCGCCCCGCCCCGCCCCGCCCCGCCCCGCCCCGCCCGTCGCATCAGATTTCTTTCTACACGCGCAACGACATGTCGGTCGGGTCTGCGATGCGATGATCCGCACATTATCCTGCTTGCGGTGCCCCGGTGTCGATGGCCGCCTGTCGAAACTCGGCGAGGAGGAGAAGAAGTAGGAAAACATGACAAAAGGCGGCCGGTGGTATGTGAGCACGGCGACAAGTGAGTGTGCGGAAACGTGACACCAGGCGGCGTCCGCCACCAGGAAAATTATTGTTACCAAGGGCATCGATCAGACTTCGGGGCAACAACGCACGCCCTCCCCTCCCAAAATTATAAGCAGTAAACACTGGCATAACAGAGAGTTGGAGAACAAACTAACTAAACAGTTATCAGCAAAATGAGAACTGGGATTTTTTTTTTAAAAATCATAATACTGCAGCTACATAAAAATCCACCTCCTAAAAATGACCATGAATAAATCCAGATTCCGAATGGTGCCTCATACCCCCGTCCCTTTTGTCGCGGTAGGATGTCCTCTCCAACAAAGACGTGCTCGGCCCCTTCTCTGGTTCCGACGAGCGGAGCAGGAGCGCCCCCCCCCCCCCTTTGGGGCATATCTCATGCGTGTGTGTGTGTGCGTGCGTGTGTGTGTCGCAGTGAAGGAAACAAAACCACAACGACCACGACGACTGTGTCTTTCTTTGCCGAGCGTTACATCCTTATTCATGCGAGGGGGACCCCTGCCGCCCCGCCGTCACCTCCGCCCACGTCAGGTGCACCAACACGAGAACAACAAATGTTGCACTTTATTTATCGTCGGCTCCATGCGGGGCGGCTGCGATAGACGGCCATAGCCGGCCGGGCCGGCCAGGTCCTACAGTGCACACACTCTGTCGTCCGTTACAAGTGCGTTACACATAAAACGGGTGCACGAGGCCTAAGGGCCGTAACGCGCCGCCCCCCACGTCCTCTCCTCAGGGGCAAAACAAGATACACAAAAATAAAATCATAACGGCGAGGAGAAGAAAAAGTGTGTGTGAGAGAAAGAGAGAAAGGGGTCCGTATGGGGCCGAGTCGGATATCATTATTACAGTGTACAGAGAGCCATACTGCGCCCGCCGCCCCCGCCTTGCCTTGGGCATTTACCATTCAAATGGAGGGCAGGGCGGAAGCGCTGTGGACAGCCCGAGGACGGGGCGTGGCGTGGCGTGGCGCGCAGCGTGGCGTAGCGTAGCGGGGCAGCGCAGGGCCGTTCCCATGAGCCCCTTGCGTATACCGTACAGTTCAATCACGCAACCCGTGAGGAGGTGGGGGGAGGGGAGGCACCTATGATCCCGGCACCGTGACGACGCGTCGTAATTGAATTGGGATCAGGAGGAGGACGGCGAGGACGCGATAACGATCCCCGCGCTGATGACATCGGCGATGATGGTCCGCGGGGGATTCACCACGCTTATTGGATCAGCCGGCCCCGGCCGCGCCGCGCCACGCCACACCACGCGCCGCCACCCCTCCCCGTATACATACACGGCCGCGCTTTACGAGCCGTCTCCCTGTTTCTGCTGCGCAAATTTTTCATACCCGGCGTTCTGCCCCGCGTTACATATGCAAAGGCAGCGGCGGCGCGCGTCAAAGCGGCGTAGAAAACTTAGTCCGCGGCGTGGCGTGGCGCGGCGTAGGAGGAGAGGCCTCCTCTCCAGGGCGCAAATCCCTTCATTTTGCCGGGATGGAAGCTGGCAGCAGAACCTTGGCGGGCGCAGCGGCGAAAAGCGATCAATCGCTCTGCTGAAAGTCTCATCCTTTCTAATCCCGGCCGGGTGCGGCGCGGGGCGCGGGGCGCGGCGGCTCCCGAACTGCACGCTGCCGGTGATGACGGATCTGACGGGCCGGACGGACGCAGCGGCGCGCGGTGCCAGCGGCAGCAGCGCCCACCCGCGGAAGAGTATGAGAAATTACAGTACTTATTCGCCACGCTGCCGCGCGGGCCTACATTAGTTACAGAACGCGATTATTTCAAATTATTATTTTTTTTTCTGAGAAAGAAAACAAACTGCAACATGAAAGGGAATTCTCCCCAGCTTTCCAAATTAAAGCAGCATCCCCACGGCAGATAGGTTTACTCATGGCAGGGCGGTGGGATTATGGCGTCCACCCTGTCAGTCACCGCAGCGCGCGGCGCGGAGCCTCCCTGGAAGTTTTGAGATTCTCTGTTCTCCTTTCCCACCGGCGCGGCGCGGTACAGACGCCCCCGCCTGGCCCCGCCGGCTTGTGCACTAATTGCAGCGCTTGTCGCCAATCCGACCCAATCAATCTTAAAGCCCGCGGCCCCGCCAGGCCCGGCGCCCTCTCGTCTCCCCTCGAGCCCCATCCTCCTCCTCCTGCTAGCTCTTCATCCTCCTCAAGGAGGAGGGTCGTCTGGGGACCACACCAGACCCGGGGCGTGGCGTGCTGGACCGCCCCCGCGTCAGGAGGAAGCTGTCGCGCCCAGCGTGTGACGCGGCGTGGCCCCCGCGCCGCTCCGCTCGGCGATTATCTGCTTGCAGCGAAAGACGCCTGCTCCGCCCCACCCCGGCCACCTCTTTGGCGCCGCCGCCGGCTGGCCGCCCCGCCCCGCCCTGCCCGGCCCGGACCCGATCAGAAGAGGGGCGACGACGATCCTCTTCCAATCTCGGATAAGCGTTGCATTGCAGTTGCAGTCCAGCGCGGCGTACGGGGAAGAGACCCCGATCTTATTCAGGCGAAGGAGGATGGTGATACCAGAGTGGGCGGGGGAGGGAAGGAAAGAGAGAGGGGCAGCTACAGAGGAGGGTTAAGAAATCTCGCGATGCTAGTGGTGCTGCTCTGCTCAAGTATTCGAGGCAAAAAGGTGCGCAGTTGTTGTCGTCTGCGCAGAGGCGGCGCAGCGCGCGGGGGAGTGGTGGTGGTGGTGGTGGCTTCGAGGAGGGGTAGGGGGTGGGAAAAGGGACGAGAGCCACGGGGCGCGGGGACCGGGCGCGACGCAGCGGAAACGCGGCGCGCACAGACGCGAAATAATTTTGAAATAATTTCCAAAGTTTTCATAATTCATTCCGGGGGATGAATGCGGGCTGGGTGGGGTCCAGGCGCTTGGCGCGTTGAGCCCCGCCCGGCCCGGCCACGCCCCGCCCCGCCCCGCCGGCTCGGGGTGACGCGCGCGGCCGGGGCCAGGCGGGGCCCTCGGTGGGGTCCGCGGCACGGAGGGGAGGGGGGGGGCAGGTGCGCACCCCCTTATCCACGAGACCCTCACGCCCCTGGACGTCACGCGGGGGCGGCGGCCGCACTGCGCCGGACGCGAAAGGCCCAAACAGTAATCCCCTTCCATAATTACAGGACAACTTCTTTAATGCCACATACAGCGAGGCGTGGCGGGGCGTGGCGGGGCGTGGCGGGGCGTGGCGGGGCGTGGCGGGGCGGGGTGGGCGTGGTGCGTTGGGGCCTGTCAAGCGTGACAGCACCCCCGGGCGACCACGGGGCACGGGGGCCTTTGGCACTTGCCTGACTGGAGCAGCGCGCGGTGGCTGCGGCGCGCGCTCTCGACCTCCTCCTCCTCCTCCTCCTCCTCCTCTCCATCTCCAGGTAGGTCGGCGCGGCGCTTACCTGCACAGACAGAAGAAAAACATTATTAGAGAGAGAAGAGAGAGTTCGCGCGCGGTTCCTTGGGAGAGTACACTTCACTACAGTAGTAAACAATAGACCGCTATGCGTCATCTCTGTGATCGCCGTAGGATCCGCCCCGCCCCCCGGGGGCTACTCATCGTCCTAGGACGGACGTCCTTCAATGGAGTCCGCGTCCTCCCTGCGGTAGGGAGAGAGAGGGAGAGGGAGAGGGAGAGCGGCGGAGGAAAGAGAGCGAGAGAGCGGCGGCGCGCGCGCGGTGGAATCTGCCTGCGCGGCAGGGGGAGAGGAGAGGCGAGGCGAGGCAGCCGCTTTTAATTGCGACCCATTCGTCCGACGATGAAGAGAGACGTCTGCAAATTTTAAGACAGAAATGCGGTGTGGGGACAAAAGGAAAGCCGGCCTGCGCACACAATTAATAGAGGGCCATGAGCAGGGGAGCGAGGGCGTATACATCTGGACGGAAGCGGAGAAGAAGGAGGAGGGGGAGGCGACGCAGCGACCTGGAGCGTGCCCCTGGCGCAGCCCTGTCCACTCGACTCGACTCGACTCGATGTCCACTCGGGGCGCCTGCACCACCGTGCGGTCACACAAACAAGAAAAAGAAGTAGCAGAGGGAAAGAAACTTTTCAAGCACTTGTCCGAAGTCGATATTATTGTTTTGTCCGTAGCAGCAGCAGCAGAGAGCGCGGGCGGCGGCTCCGCCAACACGGGGAATATCAACCCAAGTCAAACAAGAGATTGCACTCGCTCAAATAACCACTTCACAACCTTTCTGAGCAGAAAGATGGCCATTCTCCCTTGCATAATTAAAACTCTCTCCTTCTCTTTCTGAGCGGCTCTCCCCGCCCAGGCGGCGCGAGCCCACCCTCCGCGCGACCCATCGTCTAAATCTTCTAATTTCCTATTCTTTTTTTCCCTTTCCATCCTGCGCCTCTTTCGCGCTTAATTCCTGTAACTCGTCTCACTGTCTGGGACGGAACGGCGGGGCGGGACTCGGTGGTTACACTGCAAGATGGACCGGCTCCCCCCCCCCCCCCGGGGCTTTCATTTGCGCTTTCCCGGATAAGACCAAACGCAGCGGAGGGGCGGGAGAAATACATTTGCATTGCCGAAAAGGAACAAAACAAGATATTATGATGAATTAAATATCAACAAAGGCGAGGCGGGGGCGTGGCGGGGCGTGGCGGGGCGTGGCGGGGCGTGGCGGGGGGCGGGCGCCGGACGGCGGATCCTTATGCGCAAGTGACCGGGGCGCGCAATATCATGCTGGTACGAGAACAAAGGGGCGGGCCGGGGCGCCGCGGCGCCTCGAGACGGGCCGGGCCCTGGCGGGGGAAAACCTTCATTACTGCAATGATCGGGATGAACCTCAGGCACGCAATTTACCATTGCAATTTTTCCTGCTGCTTTCCTCCCCGCAGCAGACAGAGCTAGGGAGGAGCAGAGGCGCAGCAGTGAATTCTTAATGCTGCAAACACACACTGTCAAAAACATTGCCCCCTTGTTTTTGTTTTATACGGTTAAAAAATTTAAAAAAAAAAAAATATTTTATGCGGGGGCAAACTGCCTACACTACAGCGGGCAGCACGGCGCGTCCGCGGAGAGCCATCTGTTTAAGTGCCCGCCCCGCCCCGCCCCGCCCCGCCCCGCCCCGCCCCGCACTTTGAATAATTTGGCGCGAGAGGCGCGCGAGGCGAGCTGATGACCACATGTAAATATAGGGGCGGCCGGGCCGGGCCGCGGCGTGACGTCACGGGCCTCAGATAGAGCGTGATGTATCCTCGCTGTGCATCATCTGCTCCGCCGGTCAGCAGCGGCGCGGCGCCGCCCCGCCCCGCCGTCACACCCGTGCCCTTATCGTCACTGATAACGAAACAATCCCCCACCCCGTCACACTCCCGCCAGCTCGCCACCCCCTCCACTAGAAGCAGCACCAGCAGCACTACCCAGCTCGTCGGAACTTCTCATGAGACTTTCAATTAGGAACAGATTACGACTAGTGGGCTTGGTGAAGTCCTCTGGGATGTGGGAGGGGGGAGGGCGAGGGCGAAGGCCAAGGCGCAGTCTGTGGGCGGAGCCCTTACATCGGAGCAGGCCGGGAGGAGAGAGAGAGAAAGAGAGAGAGAGAGAGAGAGAGAGAGAGAGAGAGAGAGAGAGAGAGAGAGAGAGAGAGAGAGAGAGAGAGAGAGAGAAGAGTTTATCATAACGTCTTCGGCAACCATACGCATTTTACGTCCTGCGAGGGCGGCCGAACCAGACCACGGATTTGTCTTTGACAGCCCGCACACATTTCCTCCTAGGGAAAAAAAGAGAAAAAGAAAAAGGGAGGAGTGAGGGGGGATGACAGGAAAGGACACGGGGGAAGACAGCGACAGGTGACTGCTGTCACAGGGGCCCGGGTGGGGCCGGGTGGTGGGCCATGGGCTGGAGGGGAGGGGCGGGGAGGCGGGGTGGCCGAGACCTCAGGACGCCCCCTCCCCCTCCCCCTCCCATATCAGTATGACTGTGAACGACAGGGAGGAGAGCGCGGGGTGTGCTTTTTATGTGGGGAGGGCGGCCCGCTGGGCCCGCGGCCCTGGTCTGCAGCGGTGGGGGCGGCCGGGGGCGGCGGGGGTGGCGGGGGCGGCGGTCTGACCCAGAGCAGGGGCGACTCGTTTATGGGTCGGCAGGGCGTAGGGGGAGTATCACTTTCAGCGCACATTCCTCCTTCCGCTGCCACCCTTCCCTCTTCTCTCTCTCTCTCTCTCTCTCTCTCTCTCTCTCTCTCTCTCTCTCTCTCTCTCTCCCGCAGCCAGCAGCTCGCCCCAGTCAGAAACGCAAGAAATGTCAACCCTGCGATTCTCTCCGTTGCGACAAAAGCGGGGAGAATGCAAGGGAATCTTTGGAGTCACCTGAAATGCCTTTGGTCTGTCTCCAAAACTAACCCCTACGACACCACCCCCTGGCAGAGGCCAGCAGCTTTTTCACCCCCTGCGCCGGGCGGGGCGGGCCGGGCAGCGCAGAGGTGACCCGCCCCGGCCGTTGCGTTGAGCAAAAGCCAGCAGAGCAACATCACCAGCGCCGGTCCGGCCCGGTCCGGCACAACCCGGCCAGCGCCAGAAAAACGACACATTTTTTCCCCAACGCACCGCAGATTTCCCCTGCTTGCTCATTTGGGGCGCGCGCTTTGAAATGCTCTCCGCGTAGAGTCGCGCATATCGTGCGAGGGCGCGCGGGGCGTGTGCACGGTCCGGTCTGGCCCGGCCCGGCCCGGCCCCGGGCAGGCACTTTCTAATCAACCAGATAAGGATCCAGGAGAGGGAATAATGTAAAAGAAAACGAGGACACGCGGCGTGTGGTCCCCTGTGTGTGTGTGTGTGTGTGTTGTGCACACACCCGCGCTGTGGTGTGCCGCCCATGCATTCGTGTTCTTTTCATTTCGCCGCCAAGTGTTGATAATCTAGTGACTTTCATAACACAGATGAGTCGTAGCATTCCATATATTTAACTTTTTTTCTTCGTGTCACTGCAAGAGTAAAACAATTTAAAATTTAAAAATTCAGGTGTAAATTTATTGTTCAGAGTTGGGTCCAGCCAGAGTTTATTTCTTTTTCCCAAAAGTACTTGTATATTAAAGGTAAGCGGTACCTGCCCCGCACGCGCGACAAGGCGAAGGTGTCGGGCGCCGCAGGGGGGCGGGGCTGGCCGGGCTGGTGGCCTTTCTGATACGGAGTAATGCATGCGCGGCAGATAACACATGAGCGAAAGCAAAGGCCATTGTACGGCGGAATGGGATCTGTACCGAGAGAAAGAGAGAGAGAGAGAGAAAGCACAGCAGGGAAAGAAAGACCTCGGGACGGGGCGGGGCAAAACCACACGCCCGGCCCGGCCCGCCGGCGGATAATTTCCTCCGCTCTCCTTGTACGCACCACTGTACTACTCTCGTGGCTCTTCATTATATTTTTTGCAATCTCTCACTTTTTTTTCTTTCCTTTCTTTCCTAAAAAAAAAGAAAATTTCTCCCTCCTCTCGGTGGACTTAGCCGGGCCGGCGGCGGGGAGGGGTGTGTTCGACTGGACCGCGCCGCCACGATCATTAGTTCCATAAAATAAACAACGCGGTACTCATTAGGAGACTTGCCGCCTCCTTGTTAGCGTGCTGGGGCGGGGGCGGGGCGCGTGGGGGCGGGCCGCGGGGGCGGGCCGCGGGGGCGGGCCGCGGGGGCGGGGCGCGCAACACGGAATAATGTGACTGTGACGGTATAAAGTTAGCTCCGACTGTATACTTTGGGTAAAATTTTCCCCCCTCCAGCGAATCACAAAAGCGGCAGCTGCAGCACACCTTCTCTTCCTCCACCGGGAAATACACCCCCCGCCCCGCCCCGCCCCGCCCCGCCCCCGCGCGCGTAGAGGTCACCCAGTTACAGCAAGGATGAGCCGCGCACTCGTCAGCCCGCCGGCGGCGACACGCCGAGTAGCAGAGCGCAGTAAGTAAGTCGAGAACTGGGACGTTGAGGAACAAGAAGCGATTGTTCTACCCGGCCCGGCCCGGTGCCCCGCGTCGCCGCCAGTCCCTCCCGGCTGCTGCTGCTGCCGCCGGGGCCGGGTGAAACTTTTCAGCGGTGCAGCGCAGTGTGTCCGTGTCTGCTGCGGGCGCGGAGCCATTGCGCGGTGCTCGGGGCTCGCGGGTCAGGTCGCGGGAGGCAGCACACTCACTGCCGCACTAGCTCACCGCTCCCCCGCCCGGCCCGGGGCGGAGCTCTGGGCGCCGCCGCCGCACCGCCGCGCCGTCACTCGTCTTCTCCTCCGAGCCGAGCGGAGCAGGCCAAGCATGTCATTGTTCGGCTGCTGCAATCAGCGCGCGCGCGTGGGACGCCAGCCGCGTGCCGGCCGCGTGCGGGCGGGGCTATCCCTGCACCACCCTCCTCCCAGCCACCCCCGCGCGGGCCAGCGCCGCGCCCGCCCCGCCCCGCCCCGCCCCGCCCCGCCCCACCACGCCCCGCCCCGTACCGCCACGCCCGCGCGTAATTTCAAAGCACACATTCTTTATTCTGCGTGAAATGGCTGGCGACGAGATACGCGCACGCGCCGGCCGGGGGGCGGCGATGGCAAGCGCGTTTCAGTTTGCTCACGAGGCTAGGGGTAGCAGCGCCCTCTACTTTCACATTCGCGCGCAATTAGAAGCGTGGCGCGACGAGGTACTCCCATGAATATCGACACGCACACGACCAGTCTTTTTTTCGCGCCGTGCGCGTGCCCGTTCGCGACGACCCTGAGAGGTATGACCCCGAGGCCGCGAGAGGTCGCGGCGACCCCGACCCACCGCCCGGGGTCCCTACTAGTGCCACGATGAACCTTACACTGCGACCCTTAGTCCAGACTAGCAGCATGGCCTTCAGAACAAGGACCGGCTGCGCGGTCGCGATGTCACGCCGAGATACACCACCGCCCCGCCCCGCCCCGCCCCGCGCGGGATGTCCCCGTCGTGATTTGTGGCGCCGGTCTGCGGCGGGCAGTAAGAGGCGCCGCGCTGCGCTACGCCACGCCACGCCACGCCGCGCCATGGTAATGGGCCGGACCGCTTTTTGCATGCCGTGTATCGAGCGTGTGTCCTTGTCGCGTCCCTCTGCTGGTGGCAGTCCAGAGAGCAGTGAGTGAGAGTGGAGAGGGAGAGCGAGAGAGAAAGCGAGAGAGCGAGAGGGGAGTGGAGAGGTTACGGTAGCGCAGGAGGGGTAGCAAAGCAGGCCATGACGCAAAAAGCCATGGGCGCGGCGGCGGCAGCGGCGGTGGTGGACACACCAGAGACAAAGCGTGTCGTACATAAATGCATAAAGCGCGGGTTAGATCGGCTTGGCCTCTACCCCCCCCCCCTCCCCCTTCTGCCAAATGTCGCTAGAATTGCGCTATCAATTTTTTTTCGGGATGCCCTCTTTGGTCCCTCCCACCGGGCCTGAGGGCAGTTTGTTGACGGTACAAAAGAGTAAGTGCGCACTGTGAACATGCCCCGGACCACGCGACCCCACCGCGCCCCACCCCCCCCGCCCCGCCCCGCCCCGCCGGAGATCGACCGTCATTACCGCTCTCTGCGGAATCTGCGAGCGGAACAGGGACCGGCGTGGCGCCTGGGGTGAGCAGGGGAGCACATCAGCCACCCCTACGGTGCGCACTTCACCCCGCCCCGCCCCGCCCCGCCCCACCACGCCCCGCCCCGCCCCACCACGCCCCACCCCACCGGGACGCGGCGCCGCACCGGCCACCAACTGTCACCACCCCATCAGCGGCCGATGACATAACTAGCCCGCTCCTCGCCCCCAAACCCTCCCCAAATGGCTGCCACCCTCGCCTACAATTTTCTCATGACCCTACCCAAAGTACAGTCGAGGCGGCAAGCGGCGGCGGGGCTGCTGAGCCAGGCGACGCACGGGTCGGAGTGTAGACCTCAAGCTGCAGCGAGAAGCAACGTGCCCGACTGGCGTGTACTTTTTGCCTGGACGGTACACAGGCGCCCCGCAGCTCTGACCAGCGCGGTGCGGACCGCCCCCGATCGCCGCCGTTTCTTGTAAATTGAATCCTCTTCCAGAATTGCATTTGCTTCCCCCTCCACGCACTTTTTTTTATAGCGCGTGGACATTTTTTTGTTGTATATTTTTACGTCTCTCACTTGCACTCACTCTCCGCGTTTTGCCAGCGGTATTCCCCCGCCTCTCTCCCTCTCTCTCCCTCTCCCACTTCCTGTCCACTCCCGTCGCTCTCCCTCCAGTCCGGCGCCCGCGGGCACGAGACATAAGCCTCTTAGCGCGAGCCAGCTTTCCACGAAAACTTAGTGACAAACATAACCGCTTCCAGCCAAAAGAGGAAAGGATTCCTTCAAATATGCAGGACGCTGCAATCTAGAAACCTTGCATAATATATAAAATCAATTTCGAGATAAACGTAAAAAAAAAAAAATACTAATTACATCTGGCCTGGGGGTTAACCACCCCGTGTGCACCGCGGCCCGACAAGGCGCGCGGCCACGCGACCTCGTATGCAATATCCGCACTTATCTCGATGGGCTTTAGCGCCCCGCTGCGCTTTTGTGGAGCGTGTCTGCACGATATAATTCGACTTACGTCCCCGTCCCATCCTCCTCCTCCTCCTCCTCCTGATCCTCGTCCTGCTCCTCTTTTTTCCTGCGTCCCATCCCCCATGTAAGATTGCTTCCTCCCTCCTTGCGGTCCGCGGAGCGAAAGAAGCGGCTGTGCAGGGAGCGCGAGCGGCAGCGGCAGCAGCGCCGGCCGCCGCGCAATTTCGAATTCCGAGAGATGATTTTCGATAATCCCCGATAAGAAAGCAAAAGCGCCCCCAGCCCCGCTTACAAAAGCGGCAGGGAGACGCGAAGGGCGCCGGTAATGAATTGAAAATGACGGTAACACAAGCCCCGCGGGCGGAGCTGCGGCCAGCGACGGCCACCAGACACCGCGCGCGGCCTCGGCGGGGCGGGGCGGGGCGGGGCGTGGCGGGACACCGAGCAGCGGCAGTAGAGACAATCGTCGTGGCGCAGACGAAAAGTGATACACAAATCGGGGCGGGGGTGGTGGCGGGGTGTGGGGGGAGAGGTCGCATTTGCACTCGGCTGTGAGTCATAAAGAAGCATATCGCATTTCAATTTGAGGGTCGCGCCGCCAACGCACCCTACAGCGCCACCCCGCCCCGCCCTGCCCTGCCCCGGCCGGCGGCGCGGCGTCACCCCCACACCTACTCTACAGCGCCACCCCACCCCGCCCCGCCCGCCCCGCCCCGTCGCACACTACATCAAAGAACTAGCATCATCCCCCCTGCGCCGAGCCGCACCACCCCCTGTGTGTCTTATCGAAGCGCCACACCAGCCCTCCCCACCCCCGCCCGCCCCGCCCCGCCCCGCCCCACCCGCCGCTGCTGCACCCAATAGCCCCGCCCGCCCCGCGCACACCAGTGATCCGACGTGTAGGGAAGCGATTCCTTGCAAATCCCCCCCTAATGACTCCTCGGCCCTCGCCTCGCCTCGCCTCGCGGCGGCACGGCAACACACTCGGTTTACTTTCTCCAATATAACAAGACTTGTTCCTTTAGGTTAGGGCCGTTATGGAGCCGCTGCGGCGGGCCGGGCCGGGCCGGGCGGCATGGCATGCAGTGCGCTGAGCTGAGCGAGCTCCCCGGGGAGCGCGCCGCGACGCCGCGGGGCCAAGTGAAAAAGGTCCCCGGGGACGACACGGCGAGTGAAGAATCGCTTGGGCCTCACTTCGTCTCAGCGGCGCCGAGGCGCACTGACTGACCAGCTGGGACCGCAGGCTGCACAACTGATTGGCTATACGCGGAGCTGCTCAATACAGGCTGAAGGGCAACGAATCACTGTCACGACAAAAAAACAAAAAAAACAAGCACGTGGTGTGCACAGACAGGGTGCGGTCGCGTGCGAGAGGGGGAAAAATGACCATTCTGTCCTATTTAGAAACCTTGTGCGAAAAGTGTCGCTACGTACTTTGCGAAGGCTTAACATCAAACAACAAGAGGCTCCATTGCTTTACCCGCATAACGACAAGAACAAGGGAAAAAAAAACGAAGGACTTATTTGTCGGGGCGGGGCGGCTGCCTGTCTCTGATTGCTCGACTTGCGGCGGCTGCGCGCCCTAATCTGCGCGGCCCATGCCGGCGCACGGCCCGACAGTGCGGGCTCAACCGCGGTGTCGTTCTACGGCGCCCCGCCCCGCCCCGCCCCATCGCGGGCGTTCGAGACACAAGTTATGACGGCGAAAACTCCCCACCCAGAGAACTGTTTCGTAATGGGAAATATTTGCTCCCTGAGCTAACATAATATCAGTTGCCATACATCCAAACATTTTTCTGGGTGACCGCAGCCGTCCCGTCGCGTGTAATGCCGCGGTGATTACGACCGCGCGCCGCGGCGCCAAGGGCGAAAATGTTTGTATCTATAATTGGTGGTGCGGCACCCGCCCCGCCCCGCCCCACCCCGCCCCGCTTGACGATAGTGCCATATAGTGCGGTAGCAGGATTAATCAATCAAATGGTCTGCAATCGGATCAGCAGGATCAGCTGACCGCGCCCATATCTACCTGGTCGCCTAGCGCCAAGCCCCGCCCCGCCCCGCCCCGCCCCGCCCCGCCCCGCCCCGCCCCGCCCCCGTCGCGCCCCGTCCGGTCCGGTGCGATACGCTCTGGACTTCCCTCCCCCATCGGCCAGGAGCGGCCCGGGCCTTTTGATAGAGAGGGAGGGGTTTCGGCCGGACCTAATTCCCCGCGAATCAGCATACACCTAGCGCCGCGCCGCACCTCGGGGAATTCATTCAGATTGACTGCAGGCAACGCGCCGCGTGATAGACACAAAGAGGAACAGGCGAGTATTTTTCTGAAACATTTCTTCCAAACTCTCAGTTAGCCGACAGTCATTTTTCAGCTTAAGTTTTGACACGAGGTTGAAAACAAGTCGCGGAAAAATTAAAGCAATGGTAGGTCGGGTTTCTCGAGAAATCTGGGGCGCAGGCACCCCGGGGCCGCCCCGGGTATGCGCTGTGCACAGCGGTTGGCAACTCTTGTCGCGCGCAGTCGGTCTCACTCCAGGGGGTGGCAACCGTGTACCCCGAGGCCAGCCCAGCCCAACCCAGGCCAGGCCAGTGATGAATGGATTGCATGATCATTACTACCGCATTCCCCGTCGCAGAAAGTAAGTCGGCCCGTCCGTCCACACCGCCCCGCCCCCCGCCCCGCCCCGCCCCGCCCCGCCCCGCCCCACCCCGCCACGCGCCGCTCCGCCCCGGGGATTCGGCAGCAAATTGGCAACAGTGTCGGCCGCAGTGGCATAGCCCGTCGGCGGCAGCCATAGCCGACCAAAGGGGATTAAAAACGAAAGCGATGAATAAAATTATTACTTTAGGAAATTAATTTACCAAATTGCCGCAATTACTGAAATGGCTGGAAATGACTAATGAAAGAGGGGCAGTCGCGGGCGGGGCGGGGCGGGGCGGGGCGGGGCGGGGCGGGGCGGGGCGGGGCGGGGCGTCGCGGGGCGGGGCCGGGCGCGCTTGATTTTGCCGCGCTACTCGAACGGGACGGACAGAGAGCCGAGCGATGAACAGAGAGGGAGAGAGGCAATTCAATAACGACATCATCGAGTGCCACCGCCGCGTCACACCACACCGCCGCGCCCGGCCACGACGTGACGAAAAATAAAATACGCTGCAAAAAGAAACAAAATGGGGGGCTTTCTGCATAATACATAGAATCCCCCCTCAAAACAAGAGGCGCCATCACTTTGCTTTCCCCTCTCGGCGTCGGCACCAGGGCAGCGAGGGGAAAGACTTACGTGATAAACAGGTCGTACTCTGTACACCAGATGTACATGGGCGGAGAAAAAAAAAAGGAGTACGCGGAATATCGCAGGCATACTATTGCAACTATGCAGCTAACGCGCCAGTAGTCCAGTCTCGGTAATTTTCCCCTCTTGATTCTGTTCCTTCCGATGCAGTCTAGAAAGGAGGCGGAGCTGCGGTGGATCAGCCAGCGGCCCACCCCGCTATTACCCGCGCTTCGTTAGCTCACTGTGAGCCTGCGTCACAACGGCAGTGAGACAGGGTGCGGCGGGGCGTGGCGGGGCGTGGCGGGGGGCGGGGCGGGGTGGGGCGGACCGTCCGCGCGGCGGGCGTATAGCCGGGGCCGCGCGGCGCGCATTGAAATGCAGGACAGCTCCGGAGCCGCACTCGATGGTAATTAGTCACCGAACCGCAATTCCCTTTCCCTCATGTCCCTTCGCGCCGCGCCACGCCACGCCACCCTTTCCTCCCGGGCCACCCCCGCCCCGCCACGCCCCGCCCCGCCCCGCCCCGCCCCGCCCCAAACCACCGCCCCCAGGCCCCGGGCTGGCCAGCCCCACCACCCCCAGAACCGACTACGTAGTACCCTGCGCGCCACACTTTATACATATTGTATATATTTCATCCACCGTAGGAGGAAAAAAAGGCTGCTCAGTAGGATCACATCAACATGTGTAAACTCACATGCACACATGCTTTCGTTTCTCAGCTCGCGGGGTGAAACAAAGTCAATACGGCCTTTTTATCTGACACACACGCACACACAGAGTGAGGGATGATGACGTTCGGAAAATAACGGCCGATCGCGGATCGCACCGCTTAAAGCGGGGTTGAAATCAGTTAGCGGGCGCGGCGAGTATTTGGCCGCGGGGCGGGGCGGGGCGGGGCGGAGCGGGGTGGGGTGGGGCGGGCACGGGCGGCGCGGGCGGGGCGGGCGGCGCAAAGATAACGGCGGACCAGAGAGGCGCGCCGCGCGGCGCCACGCGGCGGGCATACTAATCGGCCATCGGACGCGTGACTGCCCCGCCCCGCCCCGCCCCGCCCCGCCCCGCCCCGCCCCGCCCCGCCCCGCCCCGCCACACCCCGCACCAGCCCGGAGCACTGCACCAGCAGAGGCGCTGTACAGGACAATTTCATTTACAGCGCGACTCGCCCTGCACCACACGTGTAGCGGGGCGGGGCGGGGCGGGGCGGGGCGGCCCCAGTGCTCCACACCCAGCGCCCCTCCCCACTCCACACCCCCGCCTACCCGCCACCATAGGCGAATGGATATCTGCTGGCCCGGCAAATACCGGGTTCCTCTGAGTTTTGTGGCCTCGCCTGCCTATCCCCTGCGCTGCTGCAGCAGCTTGCTCGCGCCCTAATAGGAGGCGGTGTGGTGGACCGGGCCGGACCGGGCCGGACCTCGGGGGTGCGGTGGAGCCACCCCGCCCCGCCCCGCCCCGCCCCACCGCGCCCTACGGGCCACACCACATCAGCCGCAACCCGCCAGCCCTTCGGGCCGACAGCCACCCCACCTCGCCCCTCATCGCCCCGCACCACCCCGCCGCGGCCGGGTCCTGCCCGGCCCTGGCCGCCAGGAGATTTCACGGGTGTTATCTCGACGAGATTTCCCTTATTGTTCCATTCGGGGCGGGGCGGGGGTGTAGGGGGGTGGGGGCGAACGCCCAACTTCGGTATTGTTCGGCAGCTAGAGCTCCGCGGTGGCAGCGATGTGTTGCGGTACGGGGGGCCCCAGGGTGCGGCGGGGCGGGGTGGGGCGTGGTGGGGCGGGGCGGGGCGGGGCGGGGCGGGGCGCCTCGGCCATGTGGGGGTGCACGGCGCACAACAAAGCGCAACATCAAAGCAGGCCAAGCGAACGGGCACCGCGCGCGAGCGGAGTGGAGCGGACAGTCGGGGGCGGGGCGAGAGAGAGGGAGGAGGAGGAAGAGAGACGGAGTAGAGGATCACGCAGTGCAGGGCCGGGCAGGGCCGGGCAGGGAGCCCCTACACTTGTGGGGGTGGGGGAAAGTCGAGCGCCGGCCGGGGCCGAGGTCATTGCAATCAGCAGTCGGCACACAAAAAGCGCGCCCAGATACCCACCCGCAAGGCAGCGCCCCGCGCCCCGCGCCCCACACCCGCAAGGGCCCAGAGACCCGTGTCTCCCGCTCTCTCTTCTCCTCCATGTCTTGTTCGCTCTCTCCTTCTCCCTCTCCCTCTCTCACTCTCTCCTTTCCTCGTGAATCCGCCCTCTGGCGGGGGGTGTTGTGTGAGAGAGAGATTGATTGATTGATCCGACTCATCCACGTGCACCCAAGCATCTCTCTCTCTCTCTCTCTCTCTCTCTCTCTCTCTCTCTCTCTCTCTCTCTCTCTCTCCCTCACTCTCTCGCTCACCTCCCCTGGAGGCGCTTGCCCCCTCCCACCCCTGTCTTGTCCGCCATGACCACGTATCCCCCCCCCACCCCCGACTCCTCATGCCGCCCGACGGACACGCTCTGATTCAACCCGCTTCCCGGGAAATGTGCTGACGTGGCGTGGCGAGGACCTGCGGGCCCGCGGGGAGCGGGTGACCGGCCCCGCCCCACCCCGCCCCGCCCCGGCCCAGCACGACCTGACAAGGGTTTTAATAATGATGTCACGCTATCGTGCTACAGAACCCTGAGCCCCGGTTTTTCGCCGGCCGCGCGGCAATTCCAGTCGGCCCGCCGCGCGCGCCACCGGGGATGACTGCTCGTCCTCACTCCGGGGAGAGAAAGAGAGAGAGGGAAAGAGTGCCTCTTCCTGCTCTCCGCGCCTGTCTCTTCCCTTTCATCTGTTTCTCTCTCTCTCTTGCTCTCCACCGCCCGTCTTTCTCAGCGCGCCCCGACAGTCTCAGCTCCTGTCCTGGATACGTTCCCTTCTGTTTCCTCAGCGGAGAGCCGCGCTCGACAGAGACCGCCCCGCCCCCGCCCCGCCCCGCCCGGAACCAGAGCGCCGTTAATGCAGCTGTCATCAAACGCACGGCACCATTACTCATAAGTCGAGCCTTAACGACCTCTCTCTCTCCCTTCCTCCCTCTCCTCCCCCTCCCCCATTCCCTCTCCACTTCTCTCTTACTTTTCTCGGGGGTTCAGAGAGCTCGACCTCCCACGCGCACAACCGACGAAATTTCATCGGTGACAACCTCGCCCGACCATACGGCCTGCGGCGAGGCTAGCCAGCCAGGCGGGACCGGGAGCGGTGTCCGCCCGGTGGGTAGGCAGCCCGGGCGCACGGCTACGGAGCCGGCGGCCTATCTCGGGACCGCGCGGGGCCGGCCACCGCCCACCCGGCCCAGGAGTAGGGAGCTGGGATGGGAAACCGTTTCAACGGATTGCTATACGGATCATCCACTCCACGACACGATTACTGCCCGTCCGTCATGCCCGCCTGTCTGTCCGCCCGTCCGTCCGTCTGACGTGTACCTCAAGAACAGCCCCCGGGGCGGGTGTGGAGATGATGTGATGAGATATACTCTCTCCCCCGCCCCGCCCCGCCCCGAGCAGCAACAAGCCCGACAGCAGGACGTGTTCATCAATTCATAGAGTTTGCGCAGCAGAATGGACAAGACATGTGGCGTGGCGCAGCGTAGCGCAGCGCAGCCCCGTGCTACTAATTGTATGCAAAGCAAGGAGTAATGGCCATATTGACACTCCTCCCACTCTCTCTCTCTCTTATCTCTCTCTCTCTTATCTCCCTCTCTCTCCTCCCCCTCTCCCTCTCTCTCTGGCGGCGCTCTCCCGCGCGCACTCACTCCCCTGCAGCACGCCCGCCCCGCCCCACCGCTAATTGGCACAAGATTTGCATGGCGATGCCGCCCATAATCCGTATTGTCATGAATTCAACGCGCGGACCGACTGTCACATAAAAATGAACGCGCCTGCTCTCCCCGCTGAGCTCTCTGATCTGCGCGCGCGCGCGCGCTTCGCGAATTTCAGATATGCTTGAGGGGGGGGGGGGGGCGCCAATGGGGTCACGTGGTCGCACGCAGCCCGCGTCCAGCTGTGGCGGGCGGCGGCGGCGCAACCACTTCACTCACACGGAATTATTCATGGAGCCGTCCTCAAGTATTTAGCAGCACATCCACCAGGGACTAAGGGGGGTGCTGGGTGGTTCGGAATGCAAGTCCCAGCAGTCCAAGTTGAGCAAGGCTCACTGCTGCTGCTGCTGGAGCTGTGACGAGGCAGGTCACGGAACGCTGTCGTCAAAGGGGTTGAGGCCTTTGGGGGGAGGGGGAGGGGGCATGTTTTATTAACCAAGCTCTCAGCGGGCCGAGGCCGAGCCGGCCGCCGCACTTGGGCGCCGATGTGATGAATGATGGCCGGCTGGGCTGGGCTGGGCGCTCATTACGAGATCCGAACCCCGAGATTATTGAGATGTTCTTTCAGAGACAAACCCGACTGCCTCCGGTAGCAGACCGTGCCTGCAGGCTCTCTGCATTACGAGTTTTTGCCAAGATATCGGTCGGTGGAAGTATTACCATTTTTTTTTTCAGCACTGCTAGATAATAGATTGACGCGGAGAAATAATATTTCCTCTCGACTAGCGCGCGCGCGCGAGGCGCCGCGGCGCCGGTACTCGTTAACGCCAACTCGCTGCGAATCATAATTGCACGCCCTATTAACCCCGCCGCGCCCGCCCCGCACTAATGGCGCAGTCGTCATCTGAGTCATCAGCAAACACAGTGAGTGCCGATCAGCGCCGATATCACATCTCGAAATATAATCAGAGAGAGAGAGAGAGAGAGAGAGAGAGAGAGAGAGAGAGAGAGAGAGAGAGAGAGAGAGAGAGAGAGAGAGAGAGAGAGAGAGAGACAAAGCACTGCAGGGCCTGCCTGCGCGTACTGCTTGGTGCTTGGGCGCACAAGCCCCTACGCTGCTGACGCCTCCATCGAACGCCACGCCACGCCACGCCGCCCTACGTCACGAGTCACGTAAAATATTATACGAGATAGGAAGATGGGCGGCACGATGTTTATCAGTCGTTGCGAAATCCTTGACAGAAGGCTGGGTGGAGTGGAAGGGGGCGTACAGGCCGTCATCAGCGCCGCGGCAGAGTGGATTAAATCGAGAGGGATGGGTGAGGGGTGGGGGGGTAGGGGAGGGTTTACAGTGTATTGAAATAATCTTTCGGCATGTAATTCGCAGGCGTGACCTTTCACACAAAAGCGGGCAGCACGCGGGGGTGGGAGGCGAGTGGGGGCGGGAGGGGACCTGCAGATATCAAGAGAGAGTGAGGGAGAGAGGGGAGAGGGGAGGGAGGAGGAGGAGGGGGGGGCGGGGGAAGGGGGGGAGAGAGTATTCGTGGGTGCGAAGGAGCGGAGGACGGGGAGCAATTTGGATGATTGCAGCGTGTTAAATCGGGAAGAGGCGTGAAGCCAAGGCGCCACACCGACAGCGCCCCGCCCCGCCCCGCCCCGCCCAGCCCCACCCCGCCCCGCCCCGCCACCTCCACACCCCCGCGCGAGCTCTCACCCCAGCTTGACCCCTTTCAACACCCCTGCCCGCCTGCTCTAGTTGGGGTAGGGATCAAAGTGCAATTCCATTCACAGTCGGCTCAGAATGCGGTGCGGGCGCTGTGCGGGCGCTGTGCGGGCGCGCGCGCGCGCGGTGCCTCCGGGTCCCGCGGCCGGGCCGGGACTCACTGCCGGAGAACACAAGCCAAAACACACAGCGCCGCGGCGCAGCGCGCAGCCCGGACCCAAATCGATTTCCTAACATGACGCGACGGTAAAGGCCCCGCCCCGCCCCGCCCCGCCCCGCCCCGCCCCGGCGCCACCACGCCCCAGGGAGAAAACGGCATTCAGACCGCAGAGAGATGAATACATGAGGTAATAGGAGGTGGCGCGCCGGGCATCCCCTCTGAGGCACGACTGCGAGTTGTGAAAGGATAGCGGCGCTGAACGGGCGCGCTAAATCCAAGCATAAAATCAAATATAGCGATTTTAGCGGGGGCACTTGGAAACTGAGCACCGTCATGAAGGGCCCTAAACCTCTCGGCGCCCGGGGCGACGGGGACGGGCGGGGCGGGGGCGACCTCAAGATCACCTCCAAAGGGACGCCGTAAAGGCACACCCCAGGGGACACGACGGCCACCTGCCCCGCCCACCCCAGCACAGCACGGCCCTCCGAGGACAATGTTGCTGGACAGACGGCTGGAGTGGTCAATGGGAGAGGACCGGTACTGCCCCGCCCCGCCCCGCCCCGCCACCCCTTTGCACCCGCGTCCGCCCCCCGTCCCCGTCCGCGCAGCACCCTTCCGGGGGCCGCCCGGAAACGAGCGCCGGAGCGGCGTGAAAGCCCACCGGAAGGCGTGGCGGCGGCGGGGGCAGTAAGGGGCGGGGGCGGGGCCGGACAGCGAGCCTCCAGTATTCTCCAGGAGCACGGCGCGCTGTGGCGGCGGTGCGGGGGCGGGGCCGGACAGCGAGCCTCCAGTATTCTCCAGGAGCACGGCGCGCTGTGGCGGCGGTGCGGGGGCGGCCGAGGACAGCGAGCCTCCAGTATTCTCCAGGAGCACGGCGCGCTGTGGCGGCGGTGCGGGGGCGGCCGAGGACAGCGAGCCTCCAGTATTCTCCAGGAGCACGGCGCGCTGTGGCGGCGGTGCGGGGGCGGGGCCGGACAGCGAGCCTCCAGTATTCTCCAGGAGCACGGCGCGCTGTGGCGGCGGTGCGGGGGCGGCCGAGGACAGCGAGCCTCCAGTATTCTCCAGGAGCACGGCGCGCTGTGGCGGCGGTGCGGGGGCGGCCGAGGACAGCGAGCCTCCAGTATTCTCCAGGAGCACGGCGCGCTGTGGCGGCGGTGCGGGGGCGGCCGAGGACAGCGAGCCTCCAGTATTCTCCAGGAGCACGGCGCGCTGTGGCGGCGGTGCGGGGGCGGCCGAGGACAGCGAGCCTCCAGTATTCTCCAGGAGCACGGCGCGCTGTGGCGGCGGAGCGGGGGCGGCCGAGGACAGCGCGGCGGATCCGTCATTCATCCCCGCGCACCGACTGACTCCAGCAGTGGCGCCGCCGTGCCGCCCCGTCAAGACTCCTCCCGGAGCCGCGCGGTGAGGCACCGCTCCAGCTCCAGCCCGCCTCCAGCCCGGCTCCAGCCCCCGCTCCAGTCGTTATCGGCTGCTCGTTAAAATGATTTGACGGCTGCGCTGCAGAGGCCGGGCCCCGGGCCTGTGCTGCTGAATAGCCTGAGCCAACCCGACCCCGCGCCGCGACCCCGCCGCGGAGTGAGGGGGAGGAGAGAGGGAGAGGGAGAGAGAGAAAGATGGAGATGGAGAAAGCGCGCGCGCACTGATAAAACCTTACGAGGACATTTTCTTTGTAGCGTCAGACGCACAAGAGTCGTACTTTATCAGCGGGGAGAGAGTGAGGTCGCGGCGCCTTATAGACTGATGCACTCTCGCGAAGGAGTCGCCCCGCCCCGCCCCGCCCCGCCCCGCCCCGCCCCACCCCGCCCCGCCCCACTCCGCCCCGCCCCGCCCCGCGTGACCTCACGTCAGGAAATCGCAGCTTAATGGTAGTTATCACTTTGGGTAATTGAAAATGCACGCTAATGGTCGGAGCTCCGGCGCCCTGCCCTCCATATCAGAGGAACACCCCCCACCCCCTCCTCCCACCCCTCCCGCAAAGTGTTTCCAGGACATAAAGCTCAGCGCCCGCCCCGCGCCGCCCCGCATCGCACCGGGCGGGCGATGATGAAGCTCTGAGGAGAATAATGTCCCCGGTGCTGCGGTGGCGCCCCCCCCCCCCCCCCGCACCTCACGTAACAGCAGGCCGGGGAGGAAAAACACCAAGGACCGGGAGGAATAATAAGGCGAGAGCAGAGCTGAAGACCGGGGCGTGGCGACGCAGGTGGCGCCAGCAAAGACCCACGATTAGGGTGAGTAGGAGAGAGAGAGAGAGAGAGAGAGAGAGAGAGAGAGAGAGAGAGAGAGAGAGAGAGAGAGAGAGAGAGAGAGAGAGAGAGAGAGAGAGAGAGACCTGGCAGCGGCTCCTCGAGCGGAACGGGCCAGATAGAGAGCCGCAGCCGCGCCGGACCGCACCGGACTGAGGCGGGGCGGGGCTATCGCATTTGGCAGCCGCGGGGCGCGGGCCGGTGCAGTGAGCGAGTGTATGCACACCGCCCCGACCGGCGCTCTACGTTAACGCCATCATGCTGCGTTTGCTCCATAAACTTGTATAGCAGCCCACCCGACGCGGAGGTGCGGCTTTATGACGGAGCTTATTCAATTTGTGGCAAACCATGACGAGAAATACACATTTCTACTTTCGGGATGAATATGAAAACGCGCCATCGCAGATACGCCCCCTTTGAGGTCGCGGCGGGGAAAATTTTGGGGGCTCAGCTTTTCAGTTCATTTCTTGCCTGCCAGCCAAACGGGTTCCCCACGGGTATACACAACACAAGCAGCCCAGCCGCAGCTCTCTCGCGCCCTGCCCCGCGAGGGCCGGGAGCCTCGCAAAACGAAACAAAAAAAAGGGACACAACAACAAGAAGGGGGGGGGGGGGGGGCTGCAAGTCCGTCCCGTCCCGCCCGCGCCCCTCTCCACCGATAAGCTTTCCCCTCCGTAATAACATCCCGCGCCGCGCCTGCAATGGCCTTATTCTGTCAATTCTATTTATTCTTCCCTTCTCTGCTCCTCTCGGGCTTTCCTTTTCGTCATCTTTCGCCGCGAAGTTGCGCCCTTGCTGCCATATTGCGGGCGAATATTTACGCGCTCTCTCTCGCAGTCGCTCTGTCTCGCTCTTTTATTTGTATTCCCCCCTGGTTTTCGCCGCCAAATATTCGCGGTTTTACGGAAAGCCGGTCGCTGAGGGGAAAAGTGGAAGGGGAAGTTTCGGAACGGAAAGGAGTGAAGGGCGGGCGGGGGCGGGAGGGAGGGAGGGAGAGGGACTGGAAACGAGGCGTCTTTCAATCACATATTTTGCTATGCCGAGCCGTGTTGACATTGGCCCTCGTATGTGGGGGAGGAGGAGAGTGAGGGCTGCACGGTATTGAGAGAGGGGGTGGCGAAAGTGAAAGGGAGTGCGCCGGAGAGAGAGAGAGAAAGGGGGTGTGAGAGGGGAGAAAGAGAAAGGGGGAGCAGCAGCGGTGCGGCGGGGCGCAGGAGTGCGGGAATATATACAGAGTGAACAATAGGATATACGTTTCGGGTTCAATGCTCCTCGAAGCGCTCTATTCTATAGGGAAACAGGACGCGCCGCGCGGGCCGAAATATAAGCGATGCCCGGCCGGGCAGGGCAGGGCCGCCACCATGACGCAAATAAATAACACAAAACGCGACGAATTTATTATAAACAGAACAACAAATAACACGCGGCGGTGGGAGAGCGGATTAGGCAGCGGCGCGGTCAGCCGAGGTTCATTCAGGGGAGGGAGAGCGAGCGGGAGAGAGAGAGAGCTGGAGAGAGAGCGGGAGAGAAAGGGAGGTGGACCGGGCGCGCCGCGTCAGTGCGGGCAAGCAGCAGGGAGGGGGCGGGGGTCGGGGGCGGGGGCGGCCCTCCCCCGACGACACTGAATCTTTGCCAGCGCGTAATGCCTGTCCTGTCAGCCTCCAGGCGGCCAGAGTCCGCTCCGCTCATCCAGGACAGGGGGCGGCGTTGGGGGCGGGGCGGGGCGGGGGTGGAGACCAGGGCGCGGGCCCAGGCCGGCCGACTGACACTTCGGGATTAGGGGCGTAACGAAGCTGTAATGCGGGTTCAAAAGAAGGGGCAGGGCTAGGACGCGAAGACCATCCCCCGCAGAGTACATTAATTACTCGAGGAAGCAGCAGCAGCAACAACGAGAACATCAACAACAACAGCAGCAGACAGCACCGAGGGGATAAGTAACGGCGATGCACACGAGTCGACGAGGAGAGCGAAACAGTTTTGTTCTAACCGTGTCCGCTCGCACACACACACACACACACACGTGCAGTGACACCTGGCACTGTACTTTTCTTTGCGACGAATTGGGTGAGGGGCTGGCCGTTCTGCTGCTGTGAGTTGTAGTCGTCGTTGTGATCCAGGGAGGAGAGGGGGTGGCGTGTGGAAACCTGGAACTAGTTCTAGAGCGGCCCGGCCCGCCCCGGCAGGGATCACTGAAACTTGCCCCGCCGCCGCGCCGCGAACACTCGCGTTAATTGTCTCTCGAATCAATGCGACCGTAGTCGTCGAGTTCTAGAGGGACCAGGGAGGAGGGGGGGGGGAGGGGAGGAGGGGGAGGGGGAGGGGCAGGGGAGGAGGGGCGGGGAGGGGCAGGGACGTCATCGCGTATCTCCACCTGCGCTGCCGCCGCGTCGAACGATGTCGGTGAGGGACAGACAGGGGGTGCGAGGAAGCCGAGACGATTTACTCGTCGGCGGCTGCGATTCGAGAGATATCTCCGCAATCAGCAAAGCAGCAGCAGCAGCAGCAGCAGCAGCCGGTTTTACTTGTAACTCCAACTCCGGAAGCCATCCTCCTAATGGGGCCGAAGCCTCGTACACAAACCGCGAATCAGTGTCTCCGCACCCAGCGAGTTTGCGTCGGCCCCTCGAGGGGGTGCAGAGGTGGTGGTGGTGGTGGGGACGGGGGGGAAGGCAGGCCTGCCCACGGGGACTTGGAGAGAAGGAGGCAAGTCGAGGAGAAGCCCATCAGACAAACAGGCAACCAGCCGCCCGCGGCAGAGCGAGGCGACGCGGCCACGTGTAAGCTGTCAAACCTTACCTCGCTGGTTAAGAGAAACGCTTACGAGCGGCCAAAGCAACGTGTACTTAACGACGGGCAAGCAGACAAATTTGTAAAAGTTACTGAATTTTCGAATGTTACGATGAATAAGCTAGGTAAAAGTTGCATAATTTCCAGGCATAAATTCCGCAGGGTGGGATGCACGTTAGTGGCGCGCAACACGCGGGGCGCGGCGGCGGGGGCGGCGGGGGCCCCCAGCCGCCCGGCCAACGCCCCGCGACTGACAGTTAAGACCCTTCTCTCTCTCCCCGGCTACTTTCACCCCAGTTCTTCAAGACCTCCGTTTCTTTTGAACCGGCCGCTGGGGAGTTTCCGGGAGGAGCGCGGGGCGGGGCGGGGCGGGGCGGGGCGGGGCGGGGGGGGAGAGGGGCAGTTGGGGGAGAAGGGTCGAGAGACACCGCAGCGCAGCGCGGCGCAGGCCACGCTCGCCTGGGCACCTGGTCGCAGCTGTGGCTCACCCTCACCCGCCCACCACCCTGGCCCGGCCCCTGCTAACAGTAGCATCAACTTTTCCCGCCTCTCTCGGAGTCGGCTGAGGCCTGAGGCTGAGGGTCACTCCCCCCGAAACCTAACCCACCTGACAACAATAAAAAGCACTGTTGCGGCCGCAAACGCCACAAATCTCGAAGGAAAAAGATTCGCGGAAAAAAAACAACCAGCTTCAAGGGTATTCTGCAAACACGAATATTCGAGGTCCAATACTTAACAATTCAACAAACAATGCTTACAAGCCAAAATCCCTTTTCTTTTTTTCAGCCTAAATGAAAATGCGCCGTGAAAAATATATAGAGGCAATGCTCAGCTTCTCTGAACTGACGCCTCCTAACGATTCCGTCAACGAGCCAACTCCGCTGGCCGGGGGGATGGGGCGGCGTGGCGCGGCAGGGAGAGCTCTCGTGGGGCGGGGTGGGGCGGGGCGGACGTCAACTCGTCAAGCAGAACGACGCCGCGGGGCGTGGCGGGGCGGGGCGGGGTGGCAGTGGTCTAGAAGGAAGAGCAGGGGCCGTGGTGCTGAGGCCGTGCTGAGGCCGTGCTGTGCAAGTCTCTGCGTTTGGAAGTTTGTCGGCCGTTCGTTTCACCCCCTGTCACCCGGCCGAGGGGCGGGGTGGGGTGGGGGGTGTAGAGTGGAAGTGGGAGGTTATATGGAGGAGGCGGGAGAGGAGAATGTGTGTGCAAGTACACTGTAAGAAGCCGGACTCATTAACTCCGACACGCGAGACGCGACGGCAGGAAGCGTCGTCGCCGCGCCATATCCGTTACCAATTTCAGTAGCAAATTAACCACTCGGGGAATAACCTAACCTCCAGCCCGGCGGGGCGCCGGGGGCCCCTAGCCGTACACTTCCCCCTGGCACTAATCCACATGCACCCCCCGGGGGGTGGAGGGCGCCAAACCCAAAACTAGGGCAGGTTGTGCTCTGCTTTGCAGACAGTTTGAAATTTTCATCAAGTTGGCAACACGCTGGTTCCGCGGCAGGCGCGCGGTGGCAGGGCTAACAGGGCCTATCAGGGCGGGGCGGGGCGGGGCGGGGCGGGGGCGACACGACACCGCGCGCGGCGCGCACAGTGTACGGAGGAGAAAACTACGCGACCGCAGAGAACCTGAATCTGACACCTGGGCGCGAGTATCGCCGCACAAAACGAGGCAGAGAGAGATAAAAATTTACTTTAAAGTTAAAAGGGGAAAATGTTGTTTTTGTCGACGAAAATTACTTTGCCGAGTAATTTGCGCTGGTGGGCCTGGTGGCGTGCTTCACTCTGCGCTGCGCTGCGCCGCGCCGCGCCGCTGCCCCGCTGCCACCCCACGTCCCCACGAGTGTAATTGCAGCTTGTTGTGCCCCTGCTGCTACAAATCGCGAGGCCCCCGGAAGTGGCAAGTGAAGGCCTGGCGGGCGCGGCGCGGGCGGGGCCTGCCCGGGGCCACTTAGCGTGTGTAACTACTTGGGGAGGGTGAAGTCATTTGCCACTTTGTCTCTGGCACTGCACAGGTACCCCCGCCCCGCCCCGCCCCGCCCCGCCCCGCCCCGCCCGCCACGCCCCGAGGCCCCCCGGCGGCGGTGGCGGCGCAGGCAGTGCCTCGCCCACCCCTCCAGAGACCAGGCCCACCGCGCCCCCGGGGCCCCGCCGGGGGTGGGGAGCCCCGCGAGGGGTCGCGGCAGCAGCCGCCAGCAGCGCCTCGGTGTGACGGAGATAAAACTTATTTCTAAGTTAGACTCGCTAATGCAGTGCTGGCAACGTACAAATTAATAGCACTTTCAGTTGGCAAGACTGTTTCGGGCGCGGACGTAACCCCAGCCCCCAGCTCGCGGCCCGGCCCGGCGTGGCTAAGAAGTCGGTACGCGCGACAACCCACTTGGGGCAACTTTGTTCGCGCGACTCGATCAGCAGCCAAACCCGCTCCGTCCAGGCCAGCAGTGCTGGGCACTGCCTAAGAGCAGGGCGCGATGTGGAGTGGAGACTCGTGCCGGCCGGGGCGCTAGTCCCGCCGCACCACTCTGAGGTCTAAATGTTTTCTTACAGCCGCAACTCAAACAGCTCCGCTCCCTGGCTCTCCGCGACACATGCAATTACAGGGACACTTTCAAACTCCTTCTATACTTTTTGCCAGGAGGGGAAAATGAGGTGGAAAAATCTCAATCCGTCATTTCGAAACTTTTTCCCATACTTTTATTTTTTGTTTCTTTCCTAACCCTCATAGCGACCAGCGTGGCCGGCAGGAGCAGCAGCAGCAAGACTTTTCGGGAGGAAGGAAACGAGACAATTACGACGACTTGGGCTTCAAGAGCCATCCAGCCAACCAGCGCATTTAAAAGCGAACGCACTTGAGCCAGAATAATTTTAAAGTTTCTATCCGCCGCCCTCCCGTCTCGCCGCGCGCCGAGCCCCTTGCGCCCCGCGGCCCTACGACTTTATGCCTCTCCCTTCCTGTCGCTAAAACCGACCCGCTTCAGTCTGCGCGCGTTTTATTGCCGTGGTCCCCGACGGCTCACCGCCGGGGGCGTAGCGGGGCGGGGCGGGGCGGGGCGGGCCGAGGCGCCCCGAGGACTTGTTAGTTACGGCCTTCTATCAAGCCAAATGTCACGATGTAACGGATTACACACTGACGTAAGCCCCGCCCCGCGTCCAGAGCGCTGGCCGGTCAGAGAGAGAGAGAGAGAGAGAGAGAGAGAGAGAGAGAGAGAGAGAGAGAGAGAGAGAGAGAGAGAGAGATCCCACCACGAGCGTTAGAGAGATGAAGGGGGCGAGAGACGCGGGCGACTGCGAGAGATATGAAAAGTCGGATGAAAATGGTATCATCGCTCGTGGCACAATGAAATACGCGCTCGGCGCCGTTACGCGGCCGCGATAGCCCTGCCCTGTCACAGTCAGCGGGGCCCCCGCTTCGCTCGTATGCATCGCACCGGGCCGAGCCGAGCCGGGCCGGCAGATCTGTGGGTGAAAAAAAAAAAAAAACTTCGCCGCTCCGGGGAGGATGCCGATACGTTGATAAATGAAAATGGTCATGAATGCTGTCGGTAAATCTTATACATAGGCAGCAGCCAGCGCACTCACTCACTCAACCCCCTTGTCAAAGTCTGGGGTATCGCCAGCCGTGAGCGCGGCGTATTTTCTGCACAGCAATACTCCACGGCGCTAGGACTCTAGAAACCACCCCACGGGGTGGGCGGCGGCAGAGGGCGGTGCGGGGGTAGGTCCTCCAGCCTGCAGGGGAACGTCGCTACTCCAGCGCCGTTTATACCCCTCGCTCAGAACGCAAAGTAAAGCGAGGACCAGGGAGGCAATGTGAGAGACGCGTCGTAAATACTTTGGCTTCTTAGTATGGGGAAAGCGATAAATAAAGCCTATTGATGATTTTTACACATCACAGATATTTGTTTGTAGTTGCAGACATACGTAGCGCAGTGGTCGTTTTAAGATACCGCTTTTAAGGAAAATTTTCAATGTACCTTACAAATTAAAATCACGCAAGAAACTTGGAAATAATTATGCTATTATTCCTTCCAACTACTCCAACTGTTCCATCTAACTGTCAAAACACAGTGCGTCAACGTTTGAGGTGGACCAAGGCACGCTCCTCCGGGTTCACCGACCTCCTCACCCCTAAACACCACGTGCTGCCACCCCCCCCTCCCCCTCCCGCCACTTCCTAGTCGTCCGTCGTAGAGGACTTTGGATAAAAATAATAACACAGCACCCCCATATTTTGGGTCACTCTGACCACTCGTCTGTGACCAGCAGGGGTGGGCGTAAACGATGCGAGATAGGGGAGCGCCCGCCGGGGAGAGGGGTAAGGTGCGGGAGGCGCAGGGTGGAGGCGCCTCGCCGCACCGCGGCACGGGCAGAGGTGGTCGGTGGTGTTGCGAACTAGCTGCTCTCGCGTAGCAGAAAACATTATTATAACCTTATTCATTCAAGAGAAGAACACGGCTTGCAAGACCGTTGAACGAGGCGTGTCCGTCTCCAGAAGTCCACAAGAAGAGATCTTTCGCGCGGAGAGTAATTTCCGAAGAGATTCCTTACCTATCCCGTCCCTTGTCCCTCCCCGTGGGTCTTGCGGGTGGTGAGGTCCACGCACCCGGGGTCGACTACCCCTCTCTTCCGCCCTGTACGCAGTGAGCCGGGGCAGCCCGGGCCGCGGCCCAGCCACCCCCTGCCCAGCCCCGCCCCAGCCCCAGCCCCGCCCCTAACTCGCCGACATTTGCATACCATGAATCGGACTGATAGCAAGTTATTACAATAGCCTTTTGGCGTCCGGGACGTGATCGGCGTGGCGGAGCGCGGGGCGCGGGGCGCGGGGCGCGGCACCGGACCGGCGAGTGCGCGACGGATTGCCTACTCGCAAGGGGCGCACATTCTCCGCGGCCTGGACCGCAGCAGCGAAAAGAGGGAGAGTGAAACAAACCCTCACCGCACACACGCACACACACACGCACACGCTAAAAAAGTCGGGTTATCTTGTCTGTCCTCATGCAGAGCAGAGGAGGGTCGCGTCGTGGGGGGTTGCACCGCATAGCGGTCGCGTCTCTGTCGCACTCACAGAGCGCGCCCCGCCCCGCCCCACCCCGGCCCCACCCCACCCGACCCCGCCCCGGGCGGTAAATGATGACTCGGCGGGAAACACTTGTCGTAAAAATTTCTATTAAAGCGGCGCTGCGACCCGCGCGCCACCTCGCCCCGCCCCGCCTCGCCTCGCCTCGCCCCGCCCCGCCGCGCCCCCACCACCACGCCCCGCCACCCCCCGGCTCCGACCTGGTAAACATGCGGCGCTGCTACGGGTTCATCGGCGACGAGCGCCGCACCGCCACTGCAAACAATACGAGCCCTGCCGCATGAACGTCACGCACTCGTAGGTGTGTGAATGGGAATACGCAGGATTGGGATTCCACTGGACTTCCCGGTATTGTCGGGTCTTTTCGTGGAAAAATGTCATCTTCAACAATGATTTTGCACGGCTTACCGCAACCCCAACCCGATCCTTTTACCGTCAGCGGCCTGCGGGGCCGTGCGTACTTGCGTAAGTCTGCGGCGGGGTGCTCCGCCACCAGCGCGGCCGCCCGCGGACCGGGCCGCCCCCGAGAGGGAAACATTCACATTGCAATTCATTACGTATTCTTTTGTCCCCCGGGGGCCCGGCCTGGCCCGGCCTGCTGCAGCATCCGCAGCAGCTCAGCTCGGTGGCGGCCACCACCACGGCCGGCGCCTAGCCTAGCCTCCCTCCTCCTCCTTCCCTTCCGGTTCCAAACGCTTTACATATTAATCAGGAGAGTTTGTACTCGCGAGCCATAAACTGACAAGGATCGTAAAGCCTTGTGGCGAGACGGAGCGAGGAGCGGTGAGGATGGGGGAGAAGGGGTTGGAGTCGTGTCTTGAGTTCGCACAGCGCGCGGTGCGGCCCGTCCCGGCCTGGCCGGCGGCTGACCGGGCGACGCCGCGCCGCGCCGGCTGGCTGTCCTGGCTGCACTACACCCCCCCACCCCACCCCTTCCCTCCCCAGATTGCGCCGCCGAGTCATCCCCGGGGTTACGCGTGCGCCTGTAAAGTGGGCCTATATTTTGCGTCACAATTATGCCGTGTTAATACGGCGGCGCTGCTGCTGCTGCTACTTGGCGGGGAGGCGCGCGCAGCGAGGAGAGTAGGGGGAGGGGTGGGGAGAGGAGGAAGAGGAGGGGTGGGTGAAAGGGGGGAGGGGGCGACGGGGCTCCAAATCAAGATGGGGCCATCGCGTAACACGTGGGCCAAATTGTACGCGAGGCGTCCGAGTATGTCTGCCTCTCCCCTCCCTCACACTCGGGAGTTCCTTTACCCTCCTCTCTCCCCTGCCCCTCTCTTTCTCTCTCGCTCTCTCTCCCACTCGCTCGCTCTCTCCCCTCCTCCTCCTCCACCCACTCGGTAGGCAGAGGGGCCGCGGCGGGCCGCTTCCTGAAACATGGAGTAATCAAGGGGGACAATTTCACGAGCAGCGTTTAATCTTTTCAAAAGTGAGCATGTGTGTGTAAGTGCGTCGGCCGTACGTGCAGCGGCGCCGAGCGAGTTAGCAGCACGCCCCGCCCCGCCCCGCCCCGCCCCGCCCCGCCCCGCCCCGCCCCGCCCCGGCCTGCGGAGTGGGGCTGGCTGCTCTGACTGAAGTTTCACTCGAAACCAGGAAATGATACAGAAAGTTTGGTAAAATTGAATTGAAATGAGCATAATTTTAAAACTCTGCGTTAGACTTTTTATTAGCTGCCTGCCGTTGCTTGCTTTATTTTTCTAAAGTTACGATATGCAACGTGAGCATGTCTGTTTAGCAAGATTTGATTTTGACTACTGCTGCCGTCAGTACAACACACCTGAGCGCAGCCACCACACGCAAAAAAGAAAAAAAAAAAAATAAACGCACTAATCCCGTTTTCGTTGAAGCGTTCATTTTTTTAAATTTTTTTTTCGCAAACGGTTGACGCAATTTCAGTGCGCCGAGGCGGGCCTAGCGGATCAATTACTCAACAGCACGTAACGACCGCGACATTTAATTTCATGTTGCGGTGCGCAATTATGGGGGATAATGAGATTCGTACAAAACCACCTCCCGGCCCGGCTCCGACCCCCGGCTGCCGGCTGGGCCACAAGTCAAAGGATAATTACTCGTTTTTTTTTCAGTATCCTCCCTTTGAACATCCACAGGGTTTTCGGCATCACGTTTTCTTTTCCTTGTCGCGTTCGAGCAGCCCAGTCTCACGGTGTGTAGAGTAATTCGATGGCGGTGAGTCAGGCTGGGGGAGGGGGGGGGGGGGCGCGGCCGGCCAGGCCCCAGGCAGGACAGCAAACAGTACTGTACTAAGTGGCGGTGATCGTAACTGGCGAGGTGCGGTCAGCAGGGGAGGGTGGGGTAGGTGTGGCCGGCCCCGCCCCGCCCCGGCTCACCCCTCACCCACCGGGCCCGGCCCGGCCCGGCCCGGCCTGAGCGCCGCTCTCTGCTCCCGCCGACCATGTTCTCCGTCTCTGTCGCTGCTTTTTAAGAAACGTCCATCAGGGCTGAGCAGAGAGGGCAAGGGCGGAGGAGGGGCCCCAGTCGACTATAGAGGGGGGCTTCCGGGAGTCGAGAGGAGGGCAAGGGGACCAAGAAAAGAGCGCAACTGGGGGGGGGGGGGGAAGGAGGATGGGGGTGGGGGTGGAGGGGGCAAAGTGGACCACCAATTAGGATAATTCATTTATCCATTGAGACGAGTAAAAGAGGCATCGATCAATCACACGCAAATTCATTAAATTAAGTTGAATATTTTCGGAAGGTCTTCTACACCGACCGCGCGCGCCCCGCGCCCCCCGGAGAAAATCGCGGCAAGAGAGAGGGAGAGAGAGGGAGAGAGAGGGAGAGGGAGAGCGAGAGAGGAGAGACAAGGAGCGCGAGTGAGAGAGAAATAAATTAATGGACTCGACGGGGGGATGCTTCAATCAACAGGGTAATTAGGATGGAAAGCCAGAAAAGAGACGCCGCGCGCGTCTCGCCCTTTTTGAAGAGAACCGTCGAGATTCCTTCCTCCATTTTTTTTTCTTTGGGCCGAAAGAAAGAGAAGAAGCGGATGCGGACGGCACGAGAGCGAGAGAGCGTGAGGAGAGGAGGGGTAGGGGAAGAGGCGGGGTGGGGCGGGGGTCAATGGACCGCCCTGGTTGCGGCGGCGGCGGCCACGGAAGGGCCTTACCTCGACCGCAGCGGCCGGCTGGGCTGGACGGGGCCGCGGCGCTCCCCCTCCCCTGCACACGTACCTGCAAACACAGAAACGGCGTTTGTACACAAGAGGATATAGCATTGGTCGCGGCTGAGGTCGTTGTCCGGGCCGGCCTACGTCATACGTGGAGTCCTCGAGCTCCAAAAAGCAAGATAGCCTCACTCACAGGCCGAGGCCGCGAGGGGGAGGGTGCCCGGTGCAGGGTCGGGGTCCGAGGCCGCACACCGCAACGGCCAGGGCAGGGCCTCGGCTGAATGGGCCTTCATTGGCCGGCCGCGTCCAGGCCTCTGCGGCCATAACTCCGAACAGGGCCGGGGCCGGGCTGAGATAATCCCTCTGATCAGCACGTGTTGGCCTCGGCCGGCCCGCCTGCCCTGCACACCCGGGGTGTGCCGCGAGAATTAAGTGGGCGTAGTACAGCATTTGCTATGCGTTTCTTTCTGCACTGTGCTGGACTGTGCGTTACTCGCGCGCTTCTACAGGGGTAGCGTCCCTCCCTCCGCGGCGTGGCGGTCTGCCAAGCGAGCCGGTCGAGCCGATCCTGCAAATTAGTCGTGTACGGGCAGGGCCAGGGGGCCGGGGGGACAGTGAGCCCGGCGGACACACCTACTACACCGGCCGCGGACACGCTACTAGCCGGCTGATGAATGAACAACCAGCACACGAGTTCGTAGTAAGTGGAGAATGTCGAAAGCGCATCAGAGGTTTATATAGTCTAAAAAGTACTTTACACAGAAACTTGACCCTGAATGGCTTCACAAATGACTGCGTCTCGCTGCCCCCGGGGCAGAGTGTTGTGGACTGGGGTGCGGGTAAGGGTAGGATAGGGCGTACCCCCTCGGTATACAGGGGGGTATTAATTTTCTTGGCGATTAATACCCCCCGGTATTACACCCCTAGGGGTCTTATACCCTCCTCGGTACAGACAATTAATACGCACAGGCATAAAACCCATGGGGATCTTGTACTCGGCGAATAATACCCCCCCCCCCGGTATAAAACGCCTAGGGGTCTTGTACTCCCCTTGAACCTCCCTGGAGCCGTGCGGGCGGGCCGGGCGGCGCTACCCCGCGCCACTAGCACCCCCAGCGGCGCTCCCTGGAGCACTGGCGGGCGGGCGGGTGCCACTTCCATCCTGCGCATTAGGTATTCGCCGCGCGGCGGAGGAAGAGTCACCCTACCGGCGCGGCGGCAGGAAGGCGGCAGTGGTGAATGAATGTCCACGTCAGGGCGCAGCGTGGCGTGGCGGGGCGGGGCGGGGCTTCCGCAGGTCCGGCGGGAGAGAGGTCGGCTCAGCTGCCTCTGAGCCCAACCCGCCAGTGTCGCAGTCGCTATTAAAACACTCCCAAGTGTTCGCCTATAAAAGTTAAGGGCGCGCAAAAGGAAAATCTGACACACATTGTCCGCGGTGGAATGGCGCGCAGGCGCTTCCAATTCAGGATCGCGAAAAAAGACTTTGACACTCTTGATCAACCGAGACCGGCCGCCCCATATCACAGCGGCACCATCTGTTGGGCGCGAGTGTCAGGCTCCAACACCCGAGGTCGTCTGCCGCAATTTCAATTACGCAGTTTAGTAAAAAGGTCGTCCGAGAAAGAGAGAGGGCTGTAGCAGGCGCGTGAGTGTAAAAAGAGAAAGGAGTGGGCAGGTGGGCGGCTATCGGGCGGGGTTAATGAGAGGAGAGGGGAAAGGGGTGGCCTGAGAGGCACTGCGATAGGCTCACACTCAATGGAATCAATGCCCCACCAGGCCGGGGGATTGGGGGCTCCGCCGCCCCGCCCCGCCCCCGCAGCCGGGCCGGGATCACTTCCCGGGGAGAAAAGAGAGAGGCCAAAGGCGAGTCGAGTTTCAGGTCGGCGCGAGCGTGGCGCGGCGAGCGCGGCGGAGTGGAGAAAAGCAGCCATCAGTTGCCTCAACAATTGATGGTGCTGCACGCGATACCCCGCGCCCAACAGAGACGCCTTCTCTTCCTCTCTTTCGCACTCGAAAAAGCAAAGTACAATTGACTGCCGCCGTGTCGAGGAGTGGGGTATCGACGACCATTTGTTTGCTGCTCGAGGGCTGCTGCTGCTGCTCCGGGCGCTGCGCCCCTTTACAGGTCGACGAGGAGGTACTTGGTATTCTGCGGGGGTGATTACGGGCATCACAGGCGGGGCGCCCTGGAGTTGGAGCCTGGAGCCTAGAGCCTGGAGCGCGAGGAGGTTCGCTGATCACCGCTTTGTGAACGCGCAGGGGGCAACTACCTGCCCGGCTGGGCAAGGAGGCGCGGGTGGCCCAGGGCGTCGGCGGGGAGCAGCGGCGCGCCGTGGCGGGGCGGGGGGGCGGGGCGGGGCGGGTCTAGCAGGGGGGCATACGTATGGCGACCATTCCGTGGCCAAGCACCGCCCCACCCCGCCCCGCCACCACGGCCAGGAGAGCCTCCACCTGCAATCGGCTAATGGGCAGGAAACAGTTTGCTCTAGTCTCGGGCGGGCGGGCGGGCAGGGCCGGGCGGGGCAGCCGCGGTGGCCGCACCGCACCGCGCACTCTGTTGGAAGTGGGTCGAATTCCTCCAGCAGGCCGCCCACTCCTGCCCGGCCGGCGAGTGCGTCGAGCTCCGCGTTTCTTTTTTCGAAAAGGACAACGAGCAGTTGAATGGACCGACATTCCAATAGCGCCCTGCTGTACAGACACGTCACCCCCGGCCCGGCCCGCTCTGTCCCCCACAAAGACAGACACTCAGAGCGCCACTCAGGGGGCAGGGCCAGGCGCCAGGCGCGGTGGAGGGCACCCCAGCGGGCCGCCGCCCCCGCCGCCCCCGGGGGTAAAACAATGCCCCGGCGTGGAGTGTGACGGAGGCGAGTGGACCAACAAAGCGAGGCGGGTGTTTTCGCGCGCCGAAGTACCACGCCCGACCACGCCACGCCACGCCCCGCCACGCGCCCCTGTCCACACACGCGCAGCTTGTCTTGCAGCTTCCTGCTCATGTTCACCTTTGTGTGTTCACGCTCAGCATGTATTTATATGTTCATCCCCGTGTTTCTGCGCTGATCTCCCCTTCATGTCTCTGTGGCTGCAGGGTCATTCATTTCGTTTCTGCTTTGCCTTTGTACATCTCTCTCTCTCTCTCTCTCTCTCTCTCTCGCTCTCTGTCTCTCTCGCACTCACTCTCAGCCGCCCATTTCTCCCTGAATGAAGCGGCCAAATGGACGGCGCCGCGTGTATTTCTTTCACCCCTTTTGCGCGGCGTGGCGTGGCGTGGCGTGGCGCGGCGCATGGAATGCCCAACCCGTTTTAATGGGCCCGTCGTGCTGCCCGATGGATTTCCGCCCCCCGGCCCGGCCCGGCCGGCGATACAACATCACTCGCCATAAATCACGGTTCGGCCCAACATCGGCGCATCGCGCCCAGCCTCGTGGAGAGCATGGAGTAGCAGCGCTCGCTCGCTCTCTCTCTCTCTCTCTCTCTCTCCCCCCGGAATATCATGAGCGCCGCCAACAAAAGGTCATACAACGCAGCGGGCCAGGCCGCGGGCCGGGCGGTATGACCGCGAAGGGCACTTTTACTTTGCGTCGAGTTTAGTCCGACCCGCGCGCGCACCTCGATAATCCACATCAGCTTCATAGAGTACCGCGGCGCACTCCACGGAGCGGCAGCCGCGCGGTTTGACGCGCCGCCAGCACCGACCGGGGCGCCTCTCTGGGCCAGGCACACAGCTTACATCACTTAACACCTCCAAAAAAGTTACACCGGGACTGAGTTGCGCCGCACAACTAAAAATCATTCTTTTTTCATGCGAGATTTATACTTTAAATTATGTAAAACCGGCTACTTTTGAAAGGTACAAATACGGCTCTTCTTTACTGGTACCGGCTGCAGACTCGCTGTTGATTTCGCCCCGCTCAGCGCGGTATGCTCGGGCGCCACCAGCCAGGCGTGCCTTCCTTTGAGCGTCAAATTGTCGGCCAGCCTTGTCATTCTCTCTTTTTGGCGCGGCCGCCGAGCGGGCTACGGCCCGGCCCAGCCCTGCGCGGCTCACCGCCCATAAGGGCCAACTTTTTAATCAACTACGGTTTTAGAATAATCAATTAACACCGTTGCCCTATCCCGCCGCCATCGCCTATCCTTTCATTAAAACCAAAAAAAAAGCAAATAAATGGCGCAAGGCCAGAAGGGCAGAGCGGCGTCGTCTGGTCTGCGATGTGCAGGCGACGCATGAACGGCGGCGGGCCGGGGCGGCGCGCGCCAGCCGATTGCCTATTTTATCAGGGAGTTTCGACTCGGTTCAGTTGGCGCGACTGGGTCATCACCGCGCTGATGGGAATTCCTCCCGCTGCGCGCGCCGTGCGCCCCGAGCAGGCCGGCGCGAGGCTACACGGAGGACCGGGCATTCCGCGCCGCGAAACGTAAGAGAAATAATATATCGTTCAGACCCGGGCGTCTCACACAATAATGAGGGGCGACAAAATAAATACGAATGGGATAAAGAAGGCAGAGAGAGAGAGAGAGAGAGAGAGAGAGAGAGAGAGAGAGAGAGAGAGAGAGAGAGAGAGAGAGAGAGAGAGAGAGAGAAACAAGACAGCTTTGAAATGTCTGTTCAACTTGAACGCGACCCCGCTGATCCCTGACGCTTCGCATCGCGCGAGCCCACGCCGCAACGACTTGCTAATCCCCCCCCCCTCCTTCTCTCTCTCTCTCTCGCCTCCTCCTCCTCTTTCGTCTCACTCTCTCCCTCTCCCGCACGAAGGGCCGCAGAAGGCACAAAGGTCCCGGCCGGTGCATTCTCACAGCCACGCACTTAATTCCGAGCCCCTCTCCGTTACAGTTAGAAGCCCCTCGGCATTACTTATTCACCCGTAATCCGCATCAGCGCCCCGCCCCGCCCCGCCCCGCCCCGCCCTCACCGCCCCGCGGCCGCGCTCGACACTATAACCAGCACGGCCATGCGAGAAAGAGCGAGAGCGAAAGAGAGTGTAAAGAAAAAAACAGGTTGAGGAAATATACCGTCAAGTGCATCTCGGGACAATTGGTGTGTCTCCCCTCCAGACGACACGGTCCCCCCTCCCCTCCACCCTCCGCACGCCATGCACTGCTTCTTTCATTTTCGCCGCCAATGGCTGCCGCGGCACCGCTCTCCTGGGTCCTGGGGCCGCCGAACTGCATTCCAAACGCGGCGGGGCGGGGCGGGGCGAGGGCCGGAGCAGCGCAAAGACACGGGCTGCACGGCACGCGATTATATTATGTGCTTTACGGCGTACAGCTTCAAAATTATTGCATTTTTGGGGGGAGGGGAGATAACTTTGCAACGCATACACATCTCGAATCAAAATTTATAACTACTACCCGCAACATGAAATTGACCAAAAAACGCGCCCCCGTTCTTGAGAAGAAAAATAGTCCGAGAAGCCGGGTACGTTTGGTGCGAACAGGTATAAATAAGAAAAGGGGGTCGCATGAGCGCGCCCGCGGCACTGCGCCCGCGGCGCGGCGGTACTTCTCGGAAAGCAGCCGTCAAGTTGTCGTCCAGGGCGGGGCGCGAGGCGCGAGGCGCCGCCGGGGTGGCGCGGGCGGGCTGGCTCCCTTATGCATAACATATTGCGGTGGGGTGGCGCTCTGTTGCGCTCTGCGTAAGACGCTTCCACCTCCCCGCCCCGCCTCGCCTCGCCCCGCCCCGCCCCGCCCCGCCCCGCCCCGCCCCACCACGCACGACGCGATCCAGTGCGCGCCGCCACGGCACTACTGTGCGGGTCGCTGAAATGAGGACAGCCAACCCACCACACCGTAGAAACACTTTGAAGAGTGCATACAGTAGTTCGTTATGGCGCGTATTCACAATCTCCTCTCCCCCTCACACTCTCCCTGTGTCCCGTGCAGCAGCTGCTTTTCGCAAATACTATTTTTTCCCCTTCTAGATTGATACAAGACGGCCCCCTCCGCGGCGCCCAGCCCCTCCACTGCTCCGCGTTCTATTCTTTTTAAAATGCAAAAGGGCGCGGGGGTGCCGGCGGCACGCTGGGCCGCGCCGGGCTGGTCCAGAAGCCCGCGCCCTGGCTTTCTCAAGTGACCCGGAAGATTTTTCAGGAAGCCCTCCTTACCCCCTCCTCCCCCCATCTCCATGCTCCGGCCGCACCCCCAAACCCTCCCCCAGCGACCGTGTCCCCGCTGGGAACCGCCCCCCTCCCTGCTCCACCCCGCCCGGCCCTCCCTAGCGCCACAAGCGTGTAAACTCCCAGGCGGGCGTATTTCACTCGTGCCGCACAGCTAATTAAGATAATTCTTGCAGTGTAGCAGAAACCACAGCCGAACATCATGCTAGCTGAGGGCTGCAAATGAAATTAGCATCCCTCCTACAGTCAACGTTTCATTTTTTTTTCTGTACACTCCCTTTCTCTTCCGCCAATGTTTGCCCGCGTATTTGCCTTATAAAAAAAATATCAGGTACACAATGCAGTGCTGTGTGTGCAAGCGCCCCTGTGCGTGTGTGTGCAAGCGCGCGCGCACGCCCGGGGTTTGCACAGCAGAGAGGGGCGGGGCCGGGCCGGCCTACTAATTGACATAACTCCCGCTAGAGCCACCACCAAATCGTTCGGCATCAGACGCGTGCAAATAAAACACGCCGTGAGGCAGGCGAGGCGAGGCGAGGCGAGGCGGGCCGCGGTGGGAGCGCAGCGGAGGGAGTCCTCTTTGCAAGGGCCCGCCCCGCCCCGCCCCACCCCGCCCCGCCGGCATTAGGATCGTACGACGTCTACTCGTCTCGCCCTACCCCCTTGTCATCTCGCGGACAAACTTGCAGGAATTCTTCGTGGCTGCCGCGACCTCCCCGCGCGCGGCGCAGGGCCTGGCCGAGGCCGGGGCCGGGGCCGGGGCCGGGGCCGGGGCCGGGGCCGGGGCCGGGGCCGGGGCCGGCGCGCGATCAAAGGGACAGGGACATGTCAAAGGGACGAGCGGGCATTTTAGGCATGCATATCGAGCAGGCGGGCCGGGGCCGGGCCGGGCGTGGCGTGGCGTGGCGTGGCGCGGCGCGGCGTGCCGCACGCAGGCCCGGCCCTGCCCCGCGGGGCCGAGCCGAGCCAACCCGTATGAATACGAAGGAGCAGCAGCTCATGATCAAGACGTCATTGGGTCCCCAGGGAGAGCGTCTCGGCTCGAGGTATGCTGTATAAGGCCGCTTCCAGTGTCGACGCCAGGCCGGTTCCAAACACACTGAAGATCCAACAGTGAGCGCGCCATGCACATGTGCATGGCCATACGGCAAGGGGCGGCCAACTCATGTATTTCTGTGTACACTTGCCTTGTATTTCTTGTATTTCTAATGTATTTTTTGGTATTTTTCTCGTATGTTTGTTGAGCATTTCTATGTATTTCTGTGTATTGTAGAGTATTTTCTTGTATTGTTAGTGTATTTCTAGAAGTACAGTGGTATTTCTGTGTACACGTTTTTTTCGAGTTGGCCGCCCCTCGCCATACGGCGAGCTGTCACACACTTTATGTCATACACACACTTTGTACTGTGTGCAATGCTCACTTTTGGATTTTCAGAGTGTTTCAAGCGGGACAAACTGCGGTACCTTGAAGAGCACTCCTGTCTCCTTCGTCAAGTAAAACGATCAAGCATTTGATTACTTGAAAATAATCTCTAGAGGGATACGAAAAGTCACGAACGTTGTCCAGGCGGCATCTCAAACCTTTACTCGACGTGCTGCGAATAATGCGCCGCCGTTATTCGCAGCGACGAAGCGATCACGGCGCGAGAGCGGCGAGGCCGGAGGCGCGCGGAGCGGGGCAGGGCGGGGCGGAACGGGGCGGGGCGGGCGTTACAAACGGCAGAGATTGCGCCGCCGGGGCCCGGCCCGGCCCAGCCCGGCCCACTCCACTGGGGACACGGGGCGAGTGAGTGATAGCCACGGTGTTCCTCGCAGCGCGGGGCGGCGCGGGGCGGCGCTACGGAGTCCTCCCGGTACGCAAAACCTCCCTCCCTCTGCCCCGCCCAGCCGACCCTCACTCCCCAGGTTCTCAGGCGAGAGCCTTGGAGCACGCAGCTATTTGTTCGCCTGCATCCTGCACTCTGTGCACACGGCTGGGCCGGGCAGCACCTGAGCTTTGTAGCTGTCGCGAGCTCACACACGCTGTGTTCTGTGCGCCCCAAACCGGGGAATTTGATTTTTTGTGTGTTTTTTCCCTATTATTTTCTTTTACATTTTTAACAGGTATAGTGTTTTATAAATATTTTAAGCCAATCCGAGGACTGACGTTGGACCTTCCGTACGTCGTTTGACCGTGCTCTGTTTTTGACACGTTATGAGAAAACAAAGACGGCATTTTCAAATTTAGACTCCTTTGATCTACCGCTTGTATTCACTTCGTTGAGTTTTTTCCCCATAAGCTTTCCTTTTCCTCTCTAATACGGAACGTTGCTTTCTTCCGATCTCACACGCTGACCCCCTCCCCCTCCCTCCCCTCTTCTTCTCCCGCTCATTTCATATTCCGCGTGCAATTACAGTTCCAAAGCTAGGCTGCTCACCGCGTTCAGTGCCTGCCGGCCGCACTCCGCCAAAGAAGTGCGCGAGGAAGCAAAGAAAATTAAAGAAGCAAGAAAGAAAAACACATTGTGAGGCGGGGAATAAACAATACTAGGAGGGATGAGGCACGAGTAACGATGGAATTACAAAAGGAGAAAACGGCTTGGTAAGACGCGCGTGGCGTGGCGTGGCGTGGCGCGGCCAGATGAGGAACGGACGGTCGGACCGCCCTTCCCTCGTCGTAACATTAGCAAAGCAGGCGATTTCTATTCCCGGGGCGGTGGGGAGGCGCGGGGAGGAGGGTACGCTGCACATCCTGTCATTGTGCTATTTACTCATCGCGGCTGCGCCATTAGCGCGGCGGCTGCAGCGCGCCCCACCCCACCCCACCCCACCCCACCCCACCCCGCCCCGCCCTTCCCCGCGCTGCATTGAGAGCAAGCGGAGCGTTTAGACGGGCAGACGCCACCAATTAATAGCACAGGAGCATCGGCAGCGAGGGCGAGCCGAGCCAGAAGCGGGGAAACAACGGCCGTCCTGGTGCCGCCCACGGACAACACAACACGCACTGCTCGTGCTTCCTAATATAGATCGCAAACAGCGCCGACACTTTGCACTTTACTGTGCAGCTTGTTATACACACACACACACAGTCGACCGGGTTCGGGACTAGGACTTACGCGACCGTGTGGGTAGTACCTGCCGGCCGGATCTGCCCGCCGACCCTGCGCGGCCGGGGCGGGGCGGGGCGGGGCGGGGCGGGGCAGTGGGTGGCACGGCAGAGGGTGTCGGATGAGCTCGACACGCTGGGGCTTATTTGCATTACATTTTGCTGCGCCCAGACCCCCGGGGCAATTCCCTTAAAGCCTCCGCCCCACCTCACCCCGCCCCACCCCGCCCGCCCCGCCCCGCCCCGCCCGCGGACCAGCCCGCCGGGGTCCGGTCCCATACCGACCCGGACCCGACCGAGCAGAGAGGACTCGACAGTGAAAAGGTCATTTGAGCCTAATCTACCGATCAGCCTTTATAGCCAATTAGTGGTTTCGAGGGCACGGCCGGCGTTTTAACTCGGACCGCATACACGCGCGCCGGCCCGGGCCGGAGTGCAAAACCTGGCAAATCGTTATGCAGAAGTCGGTTCGCACGTCGTTTCACTCTTTAACCTTATTTTTTAAAAAATCTTTTGTCTGCTGCCAGAGGAGCAAACGTCCCTGATTCCCACCCACCTTCCCTCTCCCCGCCCGACGTCCTGCCGGATTTAACCGCGTTAGAGCGATGGGCCGAAGGACCTGGTCGTCCAATCAACGTCAGACCGGAGGCCGGCGCGCACCAATGAGAGACATGCACCCCTAACGGGCCGGGCCCCGCTGCAGATTTCTTTCTCTAGAGTACCATCCGTCTTCCGGGCGGCGCGGCGGGGCCGGCGGGTTTGGCTCGCGCCCCCCTGGCTCCGGCTCCGGCTGATATCCCCATGTGGTCTTCCTACAGCCCTTTACACCCCCACCACCCTTTCACCTAAATCCCCCTCTCCGTCTCTGTTTCCCCACCACATTCTGATCCTGGTCCGGCCGGCGCGGCGGAGCGCTCTCCTCTCCCCGAGCTCGTTTATCGTCATATACCGCCTTAATCTCTTCCCTTTCCCTCACGATCATTGCGGTCTCCCCCCCCCCCCCCTCCCCTCTGGCTCATCCCCGCCGTAGCGTCGCGTCGTGAATTCATTTACTTTAAAAAAAAAGAAGCGGCTGTGCGCAGCGGAGAGGCTTGAAAACGCGCGCGACACCCCGGCGGGCGGTGATACCGTCCTGCCGAGCCGCCCGGTGCGGCGGGCTTGCCTACCCCCGACTCGACAGGCGCGCGCGGTGCGGCGCGCTGCCTATCGCGGAGTGCGCAGGCGCGCGAGGCAATGACCTCGCCGACGAGGGGGGCCCACACTACACTCGCACGTTACGATTTTAATCTGCCCCGCGATGTCTGAAAGACTGCAGCAGAGTGTAGAGATGGGACGCGGGAGGGACACCCCAAATCTGTCTCGCGAGGACACATCAAGTCGGAGCTCAGGATCGAGCAGCAGCAGCAGAAGCAAAGGGATTTCCTGGGCGCTCCGACCCGGCCCGGCCCGACCGAGTTCCGCGCCGCCGCAGAAAAGAGATTCTGTCCCGAGTCATCACCAAATCAATCTCAGCCAGCCCAGCCCAGCCCGGCACAGCGCAGGCCTTCCCCGCCGCCCCCTCCTCAACAGCACGATATAATCACCGACCCTTCAAACTCTCTCCATCAGCAACGTTTCTGCTTGAAAACTCCACGGGAGGTTAGGGGGTGGTGAGAGGGAGCGGGGCGGGGCGGGGCGGCTAGAGGGGCCGTCGGCAAAAGGGGTGGGGCGGGGGGCTGCAGCGAACTGACTGCGGGGGCCACCCAATTCCCGCATTACCGTCCGATGTATTTTTATTCGATTTGTTTCCCCGTTGTCTTGGAGGCTCCACGACGGCGGCGGCGTCGCGCATTTTATCGAAAATTCGAATCGCGAGTTTTCCATCCAGCAAATGAATTCCGGTCACTGTCTATTTGTTGAAAAGAGAAACGACTTTCCCCTGCTGCGCTCAGGACGACAGCGAGCGATGGCCAAGAAGGGGGACTGAGGGGCGAGAGGCCTAAAAGGTAGCAAGGGGACGAGATAGCGCGGAAAAAAGCAAACAATCGCTACTGGGGGGAAAAAAACGTCCGTGTGAAAATCCAGGAAGCAAGCAATCGTGGAAGAGGGTTCTTCTAGTTGTAGCAGCAGTTTAACTTGTTGAGTGTCTCTGCAGCAGTACCCAGAGAGGCGACCGCAGCGCGGCTGACGAAGCGCCGCGGCGACACAACGTACCCCCCTCCCCCCCACTCCCTCCAACCGCGCCGCTCTCGCCCAAGATAAATGGCACCCTGCAGGCAGGAGCAGCACGCAAAAATCCAGCGCGCTTCTGGTCCGGAAATTTCGCCCGCCAGGGAAAGAAAAAATGCAATTAACGACGCGGCCGCGGCCGCATATAGCGCTCAGGTTTGTCCAGGTGCCGCCCCGCCCCGCCCCGCCCCGCCCCGCCATGACCGACTCGTCTCCCTGCACGCATTTCAAATTCAAACGCGGAGCGGCCGGCATGCGGTGCATTCCAGCGGCTGGACGCCGCGCCGGCGCCTGGTCACTGGTCAGGCCCGCCTCAGACGCTTTATCGCGATAATATCCTCACCACATTGCAGTGGGGCGCGACGTGTGCCCCATGCTTTTTCCTCGACCAGCATAGCATCCCTTTCCCTAACGTTTTTATCCGTTTTATTATTATTATTCGGGCGGGAGGATCGCGGCAGTGGCGCAGAGGAGAGCAGTGCGGAAGCATTATTCGCGTGGCGTGACCCTTTTTTTTCCCGAAACGAGCGCCAAGATTTCAACACGGCCGGATTACCCACACGGAAACAAAATAGACTTCCCCGCCCGCTGCTCCCCGACGCCACGCCACGCCACGCCACGCCACGCCACGCAGCCCGTGTCTGCCGGAGCGGGCCGAACGCCGTGATTACAAGGGAAATCCCCGAGATATGAGCAGCGGGGGGAAGGGGTGTCAGTGTGTGTGTGTGTGGTGCAGGGCTGCAGCGGCCGGTGCAGGTGTGCGCAGCGCAGCCCTGCACGGCGCCAGATAGAGGGCGATGCCCCCACCTCATGAATATCTGTTGCCAATTCCAGACTCCCTCTCGCCCTCCCCTCCCCACGCCCCGCACACCCGCTACCCCGCTCTCCGCTACCACGCTCTCCTCCTGGTCCTCCTACCGCTCCTCGCCGCCGCCAAGCCCCCCTCCTTTTACCTGTATTTTCGCTCGGCGGCGGCGGAGTCACTACTACCCAGGCAGGCAGAAACTAAAGACCCCCGTCCCGTCCCGTTCCTACCCGCACTCTCCGCAGCAGGGCCTCTCCCGTTCTACTTGTCGCCCTATCTCAACCCCGAGCGCGATGCGCGCGCCGAGCCGCGTCCCTTTCGCTTGGCAAACGTTATAAAGATTGTTGCGAAGATTATTTTCGGTAATCGTCTCCTTCAATTCAGGTTATATCCATAGCAGCGGCAGTGGCGGGGCGGGGCGGGGCGGGGGTAGCTTTGCATAAGTTGGCGAGCGCTGCCGTGCAAGAGGCCCCCCCCCCCCCATCACGTCAGACGGGGGGGCGTGCGGGCGCGCCGCAGCCGCAGCCACGCGGCACAACTTACAAGGCAGTAAATCCGCCCCCTCCGCCCGCCGCCGCCCCGCCTCACTAGACGCCTCACCGCGCGGGGTGGGGCGGGGCGGGGCTGGCGGCGCGGTTTACATCGCGTCCAACAGACAATATTTTTTCGAATTTTATCCGCTCTAGTTTCTCGCGAACACTACGCACCACGAGCAGATCAGCCTAATTCGATTCGCGCCCCTTGGGAAGAACGCCGTCTCACCAGCAGGCGGTCACGGTGGCCGGGGCCGGGGCTGGGACCGCGGGGTGGGCCAGCCCAGGGCGCGCCTTTTCACCTCCAGGCAGGCGCAGGCGAGCTCCATTGAGAAAATTACAATCTCAAGACGCCCCGCCACGCCCCCCCCGCGCCGCCCCCGCCCCTACACGCGAGTGCAGCCATTAATGGGATTATGCCGCCGCTCATCGGGCAGCCCAGAGCCCTCAGTCTCCCAGAGGCATAGGAATCTCCTCAGGTCCATCCTGGGTGAAAATTTAGCTAAAAACTAGGGCACTGCTAGTCATCTTTTAAAAAATTACAATTTCTAAAAAAAAAAAAAAAAAAATGTTTTAGAATGGTTTTGTTTTGAGAGGATATAGGTCATGACGGCGGCATCGTGGTGGTCTACCCCAAGGACTAATTCCGTGGGTCGCCCGGTCCTTCAGCCTGTCCCCGTCATCCTCTCTCGCTGTGTGTAGGCGCTGCGAGTCCTTGGGGCGGGGCGGGGCGGGGTGGGGCCGGGCGGGGCGGAGGCCGGGCGGGGCGGGGCGGGCGGGGCAGGGCGGGGCGGGGCGGGGCCGGGCGGGGCGGACTGGATATGGCACGACTAGGCTCAGCCAATTACCAACCCGTCAGGCTTCGACTCGCACCACTTCCTCCTAAATATTGAATTCTGGCCAGGCCGGGCCGCCAGAGCTGCCATGCGGTCCTCGCCTCCGCTCGGCTCCGGCTCGGGTCGTCGGCACTGCACTGGCGGGTGGGGGGCAATAACAAGGATAAAAGAGCGGCCAAGGGGGAGGAGCGTGAAAGGACACGACGAGAGAAAGAGAAAGAGAGCGAGGGAGAGAGAGAGAGAGAGAGAGAGAGAGAGAGGTGCAGCAGTGGGCCCCGTTGTTGCCCGCCCTTCTCAATGCGTGTCCTACATTCACAGTGAGAGTGGCGGAGCGACGCTTCATTTATTACGCGGCGCCTTTTCATCACACTTCTCATTATACATGGCGTCGCCACCGCCGCCCCGCCCCGCCCCGCCCCGCCCCGCCCCGCCCCGCCCCGCCCCGCCAGGTCCATTGAGCCCCGGGCCCGGGCCGGGCCGCCTGGCGCATGTTTGGGGCTGATATTGCAGACGTCCAGGCCGCCCCCGCCCCACTCCACTCGCTATATTGCGCCCGTGGCCATTGTTCGGGCCGGCAGGCACGGCTGGAGTAGCCCGGGAGGTACCCGCCCTGCCCGCGCCGGATTTGGGACGTATAAGCGCGGCGCTCTAAAAGGTGCGCGCCTCGCGGGCTCAGGCTCAGCCTCCCTGCGCTCCGGTCCGGTGCTCGTACACGACTGACAGGACAGACGGTGTATGAAGGATTTGAAAAAAAAAATTAAGGTGAGTTACTTAACAGGAAAAGTGTCGCGACTTTCTGCCGCTGTCGCGCAGGGCATAATAGAGGAGGTCACTCACTCCTCCTCGCCCTCCTCCAGGCCCTGCTGGTGGTTGCTGACCCGACACGGCAGCCAAGGGGGTCACTACATGTCACAAGTGAGCCGCCTCGCCCCACCCCACCCCGGTACGCCCCCACCCCGCCCCGCCCCGCCGCACCCGCAGGACCCGCTGCGCTGCGGGCTAAGGGATTGCACGTCCATCGGGGGCTGCTGCTGGTGCGGTGCGGGCGCGGCGGCTGCCGTCACCTCCAGCGGCCCCCTCTAACGGGACAAGGTCCGGCACGCCCCACCACGCCCCGCCACGCCCCCGGCTCGCATGTCACTTGGTATTCCAGTCATGTTCGCAGGATGACCGGCGGGTCCCTCGTGTGGTCCCGGGGCCACGTCCCGCCCGCCTCATGACCCTTGATGCGGCCGGCTGACCCGCCCCGCCCCGCCACGCCTCGCCCCGCCCCGCTACGCCACGCCCCGCCACGCCCACAGAGAGGTACCGCACCATTTCACTCAAACCGAATCATTTTGCCCGAATTTGGCGCACTGTCCGGCGGCCCCGCCCGGCCCGCTCCCGCCCGCTCCCGCCCGCTTACTCGGACTCCATGTCGCCCCCACTCCCCTCCCCCTTCTCTCTCATTGCAGTATGGACTCGACCGGTCCTAGTGGCCAAGAGATATGGTCTCGTATTTCCCTGGCCGCACCACACACACACACACACACACGTCGAATAATAAATCCCGTGTTTACATCACCCGTGTAATTGGTGCGTTGGTCTAATTGGTCTCGTTCAGCACGTGGCCGCGCCGGCTGGATACTGCCGGGATTTGGCCCTCACCCGTCCCCCCCTCCCCCCTCCCCAGCCCCGGGCCGGGCGCCGGGCCTAGGTCAGGTTCGCCCGTGTGATACATCACCGGGCCATCGCCCCGCCGCCCCGCCTGCCCAAGTATATACATGTTTATAAAAAAGAACACTGCTGGCCCCGTGGCCCGGGCGGGCGGGCGGGGCCGCACGAATTGAGCGGCATATTAATTGTGCGTAATGCGCGGGCGTGCGCGCCGTTAGCGGGGCCCCGCGGGGCGGGGCAGGGCAGGGCCGGGCCTGGGCGCGCAATTTGATACATTATTGTAATGCAGCTCACGAAATAACGACGACGACTGTCGGTGTGGAAAATAACCGGAATATGGCCGCGTGCGCAAACCACAAAACGAGAGAAAAAGACAAATCGCAACGATTTTTTTTTTTTTGAAAAATTACTAATTTAGTAAGGGTTGACAGGGGTGTGAAACGAAAAACAGAAGTTGGCATTACTTTTGCGGAAGGCTCGAATGAAGTTGTTTGTCGCGAGGTCCACACGACACGCCACGGCACGGGTTTTCTCAACTTGACGGCCGCAGAGCTTAGCTCTAGTAGTGCTGTCCTTGTCGGTGAGCGCAGAGACGGCCCGCCCCGCCCCGCCCCGCCCCGCCCCGCCCCGCCCCGCCCGCGCCGTCCGCTGCAGCCAGACAAGACGGATGGTCGCCTTGCCCCTGCAGGCTAGGCATCACGTGCGGCACGCGAGGCGCGCTGCCCCGCCCCGCCCCGCCCCCACCCCCGCCAGCAGCGCCTTGTAGGTATTGTTCGAGCGGCAGCATTGTCTGACGGTCTCTCACTCTCACCACCAGGTGGGGCGGGGGCGGCGGGGGGCGGCCCGGCCCCCGCTACAGTCATCGATGAGGTGCGGCCCCCGATAGACACCCCCTCCGCCTCTTTCCTGTGGGATTACTGCCAAACAACAACAACCCTTCGCCGCCGCCGCGCCCCGCTCGCGTGGCCGGCTATGTGTTGCTGCGGTGTCAGTGAGGAGAGAAATTGAAATAGCGCGGCGGCGGGGAGAGAGTACAAGTAGTGCGTGACTTCCGGTCCTATACAGTATACACACCGCGCCCCCTAAAAACATATGTACCTTCACGCCCCTTCCCTTCACGCGCGCCAAGAGCACGTAATAATACGCTAGCTGCTTTCCACGGCGCCAAAGTTTACACACGACGCTTGCGCTTAAAATTTATACGAAACGTTTCGGAATAATAGTAGGGGTCCGGAGGTCACACCGAGGTATCCAGCATCAAGAGCGGGCTCCAGCAGACCCTACACTCCAGCCAGCCCCACGCAGGCCAGGGGCCAGGCCGGGCCGGGCCCTCCACGTGCGCCCACATTCCAGCACCTCCCCATGATGATTACTCCGGCAATTCATCACGCAAATGAGGTCCAAAGCAGCAGCTCCGCCCGATCCGGGCTCCAGTGGGGCTCCAGCCGAGCTCCAGCGGGGCTCCAGCGGGGCTCCAGCGGGGCTCCAGCGGGGCTCCAGCGGGGCTCCAGCGGGGCTCCAGCGGGGCTCCAGCGGGGCTCCAGCGGGGCTCCAGCGGGGCTCCAGCCGAGCTCCAGCGGGGCTCCAGCGGGGCTTCAGCGGGGCTTCAGCATCACGGTGACCTTGGCGAACCGGCCCTCACATATTCTGACGGCGGGGGCGTGGGGAGAAGGGCGGTCGCTCGAAATTCATGTACCCACGGGCCGGCGAGAGGGTGAGGGGGGCGGTACAGAGGAACTATGCGGCAGGGAAGGGCGGCCCGATTATTCCAAGAGAAGAGCGATAGAGACGCGGCGTGAGGGAGGAGCCGCGTCACAACTTGTATTCTCAAAATGCGAACCATCGGGCGCGAGTCGTGGCGCCGCGCCGGGCGCGTCGGACTGGGCGAATACCCTATTAACAAGCGTTGAATATTCAGGGGCTGCGGGCGTGGCGTGGCGTGGCGTGGCGTGGCGAGGCGGCGAGCGGGGCCAGGCCGGCCGGTGCCACTGCTATCGATTACTTGGAATGGACCAGCCGTCCCGTCCCGCCCCGCACCAGATCCCCGCGCGGCATTTAGTCCGCACCGCGCCAAAAAGTACAATAACCCTGCTCGCGCACACGGAAGGCGCCGCGTGTATTTTTGCTGTTTCTTTCTTTTTTCCCCCTTTTTTTTTTGCGTACAGAATTCATATGTGAAAGACATACTGACACTCTTTCCACTCCGACTGACGATTGTGCGGTCAAATGTGACAGCGCAGCGTCGAGCTTGGGGCTGGGCGAAGTGAAGGGGACGCAGGGTTAGGGGCTGCGGTGGCGGGGTGGGGCGGGGCGGGGCGGGGCAGCGGGGAAGGAACAACTGTCAACGAACGAACAATAAAATTTCGCCTGCTTTCGCATTCTACGCAGGGCATCGCATTGCCCCACAGTGGCCCCGCCGCGCCGCGCCGCGCCCCGCCCCGGGCGGGCACCCCGGCAAGAATAAATACAAAGCGACTCCGTCCGCCTGGGTGTGGGGTGGGGGGGGGGGGGGGCAGTGGGGGGCAGCGGGGGCGGCGCAGATGGTGTTTTAAACAAGGGGCATGTAGAGGGGCGTGCCTGGCGGGAGCAGGTAAGAGATGGTGGGGAGGGGGGCACAGGTGCGGCGCGCGTGGCAGCTGTGGGACAGCTATGTGGGACAGCTGTGGGACAGCACAGCTGTGCTGAGCGCCCCCACCACCGCAGCTGCCTTCCGCCACCTGTTGCGGCCTGGTGCGGCCGGACCGATGGCCTGGCTGACTGCTGCGGTAGCGGCGGTGAGGCGAGGAGGTACCCGCCGAGTCCCGACCGCGGACGGTAACGCGTTCCGAACGCTGCGGCGCGCCCGCCGCGGTAAGCGCGCCGAACCACGCGCTCGCGCCTGAGCCGAACTCTGACGTAACGCGGGAAATTTCCCCGCGACGGAAAGTGAGCACGGATAAGACTATCACGGCCCTACGACTGTTAGATAATTGCAATAAATTTACAATTCAAAAACTTACAAGCGATTCCTGGACAAGCCTGTCGTGAACTTGGAACAAGTTTTGTAAAGGAGTAAATTACAAAAGACGTTTTAAATCTGCGACGATATTTTTCACAGTGCGCCGACACTCGGGTCGGGCCACACACCACCGGGGCCTGAAATCGGAACGCAAACAAGGAGGGAATTGGCCCATTTGGTGCGGCCCGCGGGTCGGGGCCGGCCTTCTGCCGGTCAAACAGAGAGGGAACGCTAGGCTGCGCAGCCAGGCGGTCGGAGTGGCTCGGCTCGAGCGTGAACCCGCCGACGGGAAAATCTCTTTACTGGGCAGCGTGCGCGCGCGCGCGCCCACACAGTGCAGCAGCCCAGCCCAGCTGACTGGGAGTGTAACAGAGGGAAGAGAAAAGTCTCGGCAGCGGCACAGGCGCAGCCTCACTTACTGACAGCGAGGAGGAAACGCGTCTCGTTCCAGAGCCACCGCCGCGCTTCAGGGAGACGAGACGCCGGGGATTTTACCTGGAACAAAAAGAGAGAAAGGTCACGTGTTAAGAAGTCGGTTCGATTTCCCGGCGGCGCGCACTCCTGCGAAGAGGAAACGGCGAAAGAAACAACGAGGGGGATCGGTCTTCACGGCAATCTGGTCCGTTCGTTTTCACAAGACAGCGGGACGGCCGGGCCGCGAGGAGAGGGGACAGACCGATTGCAAATTACTTCAGGGGAGGGTGCTGGAGAGAGTAGGGTGGGGGCCGCGCGGCCGGGCGGCGGTAGCCAACAGACTGTCTGGAGCGCGATAGACGAGGTGCGTGAGAGAGAGAGAGAGAGAGAGAGAGAGAGAGAGAGAGAGAGAGAGAGAGAGAGAGAGAGAGAGAGAGAGAGTAAGGAAGAGGGACCAGGGCAGGCGGCGCCGGTGAGGCCTGGCCATGGCGAGCTAGTCCCATTGAGAGCAGAGGGGTTTACCTCGTCCCCTGAGTGATTCTCAGGGGCCGAACCCTGGCCGCCGGCAGGACATACATAACGGGTCCTGGTCGGGCCTGGCCTAGGAGGCTCCCGGGGCGCGCGCGCGCGCGGGTCGCAGCGTCGTCCCCGCCACACCCGAGTGGATTACTTTGGACGCGCGCACCGGCAGGCAGGCAGGCCAGGTCACCGCACGCCACTGTAAACCACGCACGCTCTTACTCTTTCGGTTCCGGCATTCTGCACTCGCGCGCACTCACACACACACACACACGCGCTTCTTCTTACGCCCACCCCGCCCCGCCCCGCCCCGGCCCGGCCGTGTCGCGTGGCTTACAAGTTGTTGGTAAGAGGATTGAGGCGCTGTGTGCGCCCCCCAAGGGCGCCGCCGTGCCCCCGCCGCCCCCCAGCAGACCCCACCCGGGGCCCGGCCCGGCCCGCGCTAAGGTGAGGCCGGAGAGCGGCGACACGGATCAACCCACCGGGCGACCCCGCAGCGCCCCGCCCCGCCCCGCCGCGTCTGCAAATCCCTTTCATTCCGAAACGGGCACAAATGCGTTGGTCCGAAAGAAGAACTAAAGGAAACGACAGGGTAGGCTTAACCAGCTCGTAAAAGTTTATTTACAGGAGGGATTTAAGAGATGTTTTGAGAAAAAACTTTTTTACGGACTTCATGCGCAAATCTAAACATGAAAGTGCGCCCAACAATTTTAAAACCTATAATTTTTTTTTCTTATAGATTAGGGCGAATGATTTCTCGTTTAAAATATCTGCGAGCATTTCAGATCCCTAGCGTTCCGCTCGGCTCGGCGGTCGGCCGCTCAGACTGGGCCGGCCCGGCCCGGCCCCACTGGAAAAACAAAGGTGCTAAGTCCTACCTTTAAAAGGCACTAACAAAATTTAGTGCCTTTGGAAAGGCACTAAGATTTAGTGCCCCAGGAAAGGCACTAAATTTTGTTAGTGCCTTTTAAAGGTAGGACTTAGCACCTTTAGCTGACCAGCTGCGTATACTCCATACAAATTTAGTGCCTTTGCAAAGGCACTAAGATTTAGTGCCCCAGGAAAGGCACTAAACTTAGCACTTGATTTTAGCGCCCCAGGAAAGGCGTTGCTTAGCACCTTTGTTTTTCCGGTGCCGGCGCGGCGCCACGTATCGCCCACTACTTGTTCATTTCACAGCAGGCAGGCAGGCAGCCGGGTCCAGGGAGACCGGATGGTGCGGATGCTGTGCGGACTCTGCAGCAGGGCGGGGTGGGGCGGGGTGGGGCGGGGTGGGGCGGGGTGGGGCGCGCTGCGGCCGGGCCGGCTCGAGCCCCACTCCGCCTGCAGAGACTTCTTCTTCTTCTTTGCACTTCCTTTCCCGCCACCCCGCCCCGCTCCGCCGTTCCGCGAACCACCAGGGAACTATCTCTTTCATCTGTATCCAGTTTCCTCCTCTAATTTCATCTCGAGATGAATAAAATATGGAGCAGAAGTTTGAGCGGCGCGGGGAGTGCCTAGGCAAAGCCATAGGCAAAGCCAGCTGCAGGGGGTGGCGGCGCGGAGGGGGGAGGCGTTAGTTACCGCCGCGACATGCGTTCGTCAAAAAGCGCCAGCGTCCGGGAGTCTTTAAGCTCACAAAAGCGGCCCGACAGCGCGCGCAGGAGAGAGAGGGAGAGAGAGAGAGAAAGGGGAGAGAGAGGGGAGAGAGAGAGAGGGATGGGGAGAGAGTGAAAGAGAGGGGCCGCGCAGAGACGTTTGATGTGGGGAGAGTTTTGGCAGATGGGGGCAGCCGGGGGAAGAAAGAGAGACGCCCGGGCGGGGTGGGGGTGGGGGTGAAAGGGTGCCGAGGGGGCGGCCGGGTCGTAATGAGGGATGCCGCCCGGCCCGGGCGAGCGGAGGGGTCGGAACAGGGTCACGAGGGGAAAACAGTCAAGATCACGCCATCGGTTAATTTATATTTCACCACCCCGCTCCGCTCGGGCCGGCCGTCCATCAGAAGCACAGCACACAACCCCAAAGGTTATACTATTTTTTTTCGACCGACTGGTCACGACCTTTCCAATGATGTCGTTCGGGATAAAAGAGGCAGGAAAAATAAAACAGATAGGGTCGGGTTGGACGCGTGAAAGAAGTATTCATTTCTGCTTCAAGTTATCGCTGTCCGGAGTTATGATTGCATAGGTAAGCTTTATCATGCAGAAAGAGCGTTACTCGGTATTTCCTCTTCTCGTTCCCCGGCCTTGGCCTGATAGGGACTGGTGCAAGCTGCTGTGCCCCTACTACAACGAACAGAGCCGGGCGGGGCGGGGCGGGGCGGGGCGGGGCGGGGTGGGGCGGGGCGGCCTGCCGTATTGCACACGACGCAAAACCACCAACTGCGCAAATTGTCGGAACTACAACTATGCGGCGTGCCGCGCGCGGCCGCGTGCCGGGGCGGGGCTGGGCGCGAGTTCTGAGAGTGGCGCCACCACAGATGCGCCACCACCACGCTGCGCGCGCGCGTGAGTGCGTGTGAGTGAGTGAGTGTGTGTATTATTTCAGCCCAAAAGTGAATGGTCGGCGACGGCCCCCTGGCGGGCCCATCAGTGCTGCACTGAATCAAGAAGCACGACGCTCACCGAATGTCTCCCCAGTGCTGCTCTGCTGACTGCAGCCCTGCCCCTTGACCTCTTTCTTTCTCTAGCAGTTCCTCTCCTGTGTCGCAGGGGGCACTTTCTTGCTCCTCGCATTGTGAGAGAGAGAGAGAGAGAGAGAGAGAGAGAGAGAGAGAGAGAGAGAGAGAGAGAGAGACGCAGATAGAGGGAGCAGGCGAGAGAGGTGAGAGCTATCTGGCCGATCGTAAAGCAATGACTTGCTAATGCGCCGGTCGCGTGTCTCGGCTCACATCGCGATCGGGGCATCGCCTTACCCTCTTAAAAACACATTTATTAAGTGTGGGTGGCAGGGCGGGACGGGGCTGCGCTGGGGGGAAACACTACCTTCTCCAAGAAAAGCCTCGCAAATCTCCAACATCACCACCCAGCAGTTACGTCACGCACAGCAAGTTTGGCAACAACAAAAAAAAAAAGTGCCGGCAAGACAGACAGCGATTGCGTTAACAGAGAGGAGTTAATCACAGCGTAGCGCCGGGCGTGGCGAAATGTTCCTTCAAAACAGCGAGCAGGCGCAGCAGCGGCGGTGATAATACTAATAATAATAACAATTATTGCCATTGTATTAGTATTGCTATAACCCTTATCACTCCGCGGACGGAGAGGGGAGCGCGAATGATTGACTAGATTAGCGAAACTAGGGGCGTAAAACGGGAGGAAATGAGCAGGCGAGAACAAGAAAGAGATCGTTCCATGCAAGTCACGTCGCCAGCAGGGGCCGCCAGGCAGGCAGGCAGGCGGGCGTGCGCGCTCCGCCACGCCCCCGAATCTCTCGCGGCCCGGCCCAAATCTTTCGCCAGTCGACAACTTGTGCTCTGCGCTCCTTGTACTTCTGGAGGCGGTGAGGCCCGGTGGGGGTGGGGCGGGGCGGGGGTGGAGCGGGGCGAGGTGTGGGTGGGTGGGGCGGGGGTTGGTGTTGCTCGGCGCCGCGCGGTCGCGCAGGACACGGCCGGGGTGGAGATGAGCCCGCAAGCGAGTTCGTGACGGTGAGATTGTGCGTGCGTGTGTGCACGCGCACGACCTGCCAATGGTGATCGTGCACGCACGCACGCACGCACGCACCACCACGCCGGCCGCGTGTGTTGCGTTTGCGCGCAGTGGCTCGGGGGGGGGAGATAGGTGAGTTGCCACCGCTGCCACCGCGCCAGCAGCGCTCCGCGGAAAGTTCCAGCCCAGCCCTTCCGCGGGAACCTCGTGAGGTACCCGCATGTCGCCGCCGCACCGCACGCCGCGAGAGACGTTGTGCTGTGTTAGAAAGGCTGCCGAGGACCTCTAGATGAGACGCCGTGACAGATTCAAAGCACAAAACAAAGAAAGGAAAACAAAAACGAAATCGCATTTCTAGTTATTTCGAAAATGCGGAGCAGGCATTTTGTTGCACAGATTGGTGAGGCCATAAGGAGCACCCGCGGTACAGGAACGCCCTCTCGCCGCGGCCCAGTCTCACAGAGCTGCAGTGCGGCCGGCCCGGCGCGCCGCCCCCAGGGGGAAGCAAGGCGACCGGGAGGGGAGCAGTGGAACAGCGAGCCCGGCCCGCCCAGCCCTACCGCCTTTGTGCGATATCCTATCGCCTTAAATTCCAAAGCACAGGCGAGCCAGCCTGCGCGGCTCTTCATATATTTTAATCCTCGGCTAAGACGTCTCCCCCGGGCCCGGCCCGGGCGGTGCATCCCGACACACAGGCTTAGGGATGAGGAGGGCCGGGCGCCTTACAACGAGGCGCAGTTTCATTACTAGAGTCACTTGTTGTTGAGAGGGGAGGTAGCGGGCGGGGTGGGGAGGGGAGGGGAGGGAGAGCTGGGGAGGGGTGGAACCACACCGGCACCGCGGGCAGCGCGTGGCGAGGACGGGACGGCACGAAACAATCGGTCATCTCCTGTGTTGTAGCTCACCTTACAATGTTGCAGGACGGACGGCCCGACTCCCCACCCACGCCCCTTTCTCTCTCTCTCTCTCTCTCTCTCTCTCTCTCTCTCTATTCCGTCCCCTGCTCTCTGCTCTCTCTCCCCACCGTCCTACCGCAGGCATCACTCTGCTGCACCCCGCCCCGCCTGGCCCCGCCCCACCCTGCCCCGCCCCGCCCAGCCCCGCCCGGCCCCGCCCAGCTCCGCACTAGCCGGCCTACCTGACTGACTTGGACAAACAAACACGAGGGGATTGCATGTTTGCACCGACATGCGACAGTGTGTCGTGCGGAGTGCAACACAGTCAAACTTGAGGACACCAGAGACGCACTTATTCGGATCCCCTTTTTTTTTTTTTTGATAATTATGCGGCGTGTCGTTTCTGAGAATATTAGAAATGTTACTAATTTATCGAGCTCATTCGCTAAATTCCTGCTCTTCTTGCTCGTATCGCTACTGTGTTTTTTTTAAATCCCATTGATGGTTTTGCCTTGTTTCCCCTGGTGCGGCGCGTGCCTCCCCGCCCCAACAAGCCATCCCTTAGCTTGCATAAACGCAATAAATGAAATCAGATCGTCGCAGCGGCGGCCTGCCTGCTCATCGATCTCCCTCAAAGATGAGAGAGAGAGAGAGAGAGAGAGAGAGAGAGAGAGAGAGAGAGAGAGAGAGAGAGAGAGAGAGAGAGAGAGAGAGAGAGAGAGAGAGAGAGCGCACATAAAGAGAGTGACTGAGAAGGGAAGAGTAGGAACAGGGAAGGGAGCGACGCGGGAGAACCCGGGGAGCCGACGGGGGAAGGACGAACCAGGACAGGGAGATAACACTTGTTCGTACTTGAACATGCACACAGGCAACACAGAGCGAGCGAGATAGTGCGAGACTGCGCGGGAGGGGATGAGTGATAGGGAGCAAGAGAAAAGAACACCGGCGCAGCGGGGGAGGGAAAAAAATATTGTGTGCGGCCTACGCTATCGAGAAACCAATCACGTTCGACACGATGCCGCACCATAAACAATATGGGACGTGGTGGGCGGGGCGGGGCGGGGCGGGGCGGGGTGGGGTGGGGCGGGGTGGGGCGGGGGCCGCGGGCGTCATTGCGATGCACCCGTCAACGTCACGCAGGCCGCGCCACGCCGCGCCTCGCCACGCCAGGCTCATCGCTGACTCCCCAAACCGGCGGTGATCCCCACGTACTCACCGCGCGGATTGCCATTATGCGCATTTTTTTTCTTTTTTCAACTGTCTCTTTCCCTGCCGGGGTTGGGCTGCGGGGGTGGGCCTGGGCGGGGCCGGGGTGGCTGCAGCTTTTAGCGCGCGCGAGGAGGTCGATTGAATCTATGATGCGGATGGGTTTGGGCGCGGCGGCGGCGGCAGCGTCCTCCTCCTCCTCTTGTCTTTTTCCCATTTCCCTCCGCCGCCCCGCCCCGCCCCGGCGCAGCAGGGCCTAATGCGATGGCGTCGCGGCGACAGCTGCAGCGCCAGATGATGGCGGAGCTGCGCCACCTGCAGCGGCAGCACCTGCAGGTGGGAGGAGGCCGCGCAGCAGGCGGAGATAGCGCTAACGACCAGCGCGCGCGCGGCAGCGGCCCGGGCGCACCGCACCGCACCGACAGATAAAGGCTCATCTCAGCGAAACAATCCTGCAGCCCTGCGGAGCCCTGCGGAGCCTGCGGGGCCTGCGGAGCCCATGCACTTGTTGTAGCTGCTGGGCTGGGGGTGGCGATAGCGCGCCTCGTGTGATGATCCGAGAGATCCTCCTTGCGGTTTTACGGGTCGCTGAGGACAAGGAGGAGGCGGAGGAGAGCAGGGCCGGGACGAGGGCGGGGCGGAGGGGGTTAAGTCGGCTCAGAGACGGACAAGGATGAGGACGAGGAGGATGAGGGCGAGGAGGGTCAGCGGCGCGGCGCCTCCGCGGCGGCGGCGGCTCAGGTGGCGCGGGGAGGGGAGGGGCGGCGCGGCGCGCGGATCAGAGGACTTTAAACTACCCCTCCGGACTGAACAGTGTCGCAACCCCTTTGTGGCTACGGCCGGGCTAACGCTCCGGAAACGCGCATCGGTTTGGGCTCGGTGACGAATTGAACCCCTCTCCTTCCCCTTCGCCCCCGCCTCCCCGCCGCCGCCACATAAATCCGACGGCCGAGCACTTTATTCAGGTTGAGCCGAGCGTCCGAGCGCGTGGCGAAGTGCATAGGAATGCTCGGATTATCTATCGCTCTCTCTCTCTCCCTCTCGTACATGGACCTATAACCCTCCAACCGACTCCCTCACCTCAAATCCCCCACCCTCCACACGCCCTACACCACACCCCTACGCTCTCCTCTCTCTCTCGCACACACTGACACGACCTTGTACTCCGCGCGCACACACACACACACTTCAGCCCCTGCGCTGCACCACTGCGGGGGGGTAGGGGCGCAGTGTAATGCAAATGAACAGTGATCTAATTGAAGTACACAGTGCGCGGGCAATTTCATGCATCATGTTTAGCACAATATTGGGCGACACTGGACGGCCCTCCCCGGCGCCGTGCGCTTTTATGGGGAAATTATGCAAAGCACGGAGCAATGATACTCGATGCTGGCTGGCGCAAGGCTCCTTATCCTCAACAGGGAACAATGCGAACAATAAAAAAGCTCGCGATGATATCTTGCTCAAGAAAGCACTTTTACCACCCTCATATTTTTCTTTACACTTTAGTGGTTAGATTTTTATAGCAAAATCTAATAGCGCGTTGAGCATGTTTGTCTGAAGTTTTAAGAGTCAAACTTTTGTTATCTAGGTGTTAGCAAAGCCTACATTCGATGCAACGGCATGGATGGCAAATGTAAGCTGCAGGTTTCACCATTTTAAGGCCCCACCCCCGAGGTGTCGCTCTCCGGGGCACGCGGGGTGGGGGCGGGGTGGGGGCGGAGCGGGGGCAGCGCCGGGGCCAGGGGTGGCCTCGGGGGGCGGGCCGTGCATCCACATTTAGCCCCGGCACCTTATTATGCCGCCGCGCCACACAATAATTTGCGGCGACGCGTCCGCCACCCCGCGAGAGCGCTCCTTATAAGGAGGCATGATAGACCGTCACGGCCACCTAAATAACGCCCGCCCTGCCCAGCCCCGCCCCGCCCAGCCCCGCCGCGACCCGCAAATGGAGAATAAGACGGGCTGTATGATGAGAAATGGCGGGGAGGAAGGGGGAGGGGGCGGAGAGACAAAAGGACGGGGCGCGGCCAAAGCACGAATCATTACTGGTGAGGGGGCCGTCGCCGGGCCCAGGGGGTAAGGGGGCGTTCCAGCGGATGGGGGAGGGGAAGGAAGGGTGGTGATCGGTCCCTCAGCCCACCTCGAAATTCGGATCCCGCACCATCTGCCAGAGAACAGTGTCGCAAAAAAGAAGAAATGATGTGCTATGACAGTGTGTCCGATGAAGAAAATAAAAATAAATATTTATAATTTTTTTTTTTTTTTTTTTTGTAAAAATTTTACCCCGTCGGTATGCGGCGGGGCACCCTTATTCCTGCACAGCGGCACGAGTCAGCGCGGCGCGGTGCTACCTGCCGTGTCGCTGCACCACCTGTCAGCGGCCGCCCCGCCCCGCCGCGGGTGGCGAAAGCCTCGGCCCGACCCGACCACGCGATGGTGATTCAGCAACAAGGGCCTAAGTGCATGCGTGCGCGCGCCGCCCCTCCGCCTTTTCTATCTTATTTCCATAATAATGCATTAGCAGTAATAATATCTCCTTGTTCTCGCGACCCAAAGCCCTCCCATCCCCCTCCACCTCCCCCCCGCTCCTCAGCCGTCTGTTCTCCGCCCGGGCGGGCCGCCTCGCCGCCCCGCGCCGCCCCGCCCCGCCCCGTACCACCCACCTCATCCCGGAGATGAGGTCCCGGGCGATCGCGGTGAATTTCTGAGAAATGCACGCAGGGTAGCGCCGGCGCCAAGACGTCGGGGCGCCAGTCCTGCCCATCACCATCCGCCCGCCCCGCCCCGCCCCACCCCACCCCACCCCACCCCACTTCGCCTCACAACCGACCTGATGTATTCACAAGGGAAATGGAATTGCATGCAGCTGCGATGTACGAACAAATCGCGATGCTTTGAGATGAGGGCCGCCGCTGCCAGACACGGCGCGCGTGCTCCCCCTCCCCGATCCCAATTCTCTCCTAGAACGGATCACATGACAATTATTTAATCCGATCCAGCAACCCCGCGCCCTGCCGCTAATATCAGCAGCGTACACCGCATGATGCATGTCGGGGATTACGCCCGCGGGCGCCACTTATTTCTCTTCCTCGCTCCCACTTTGAAATTCTTTTGTCTCGGGCTATTTATTACCGCCGCCTTACGTTTGTACCTGGGCGCGCGCTACAACTCCGCAACAACCGCTCCCCTCCCCTCCCCTCCCCCCCCCTCCCCCTTTTCTTCTATTCCATCCATCTTGTTCTAATCCCCACAGCAGCGCCATCACATTGCATCTCTCTCCCTCGTGTCACTCTCCTCATACCCCTCCCCTATTCTTTTCTCCTTTCCTACCCCGTGTCTGTCTCCCCCCTCTTCCTCTCACTTACCTCCCTCTCAACACACTCCGGCATTCAAGGTACCACCTCCTCCTCCCCACACTCTTTCCCCCGCCCCTTACACACATACACAGTCACGCGTTTTTCTCAAAACGGTCGCAGAGGAAACAGACGGCAGATTCCTATGCGAGATGAGGGTGAGAACGAGCCGGCGTGGCGGGGCGGGGCGCAGCAAGGGGTGGCCGCGAAGGGGAGATGAACAAAAAAAAAGAAAGCGAGATATGTGACACGTTTGTTAAATATTCATAGCCGTGAGACCAATAACGCTTAACGTAACTCGCGTATAGGGCTCGGTAATGCGGCTGTCACTGTAGGATGAATACCTGACGGGTGTAATCCCTCCCCCCCCCCCCCCTCTCCTTCCTTCGTCAACCCAAAGGTACTCTACCCGATCGCATCGAAAGTCCTAGAAGAACCCCGTTCCTATCTCTCGTCTGGAAAACGATTGAATAAAAAGAGAACGCTGGCAGGGAACCGCTTTGCTTTAATGTGTTGGCGCGCAATAGCCTGATAATAAGATTCCGACGCGTCCTCGCGGAATGTAATACAGTGTGCGTGCGTGTGTGTGTGCGTGCGTGTGTCACGCGTCTGACTCCTGCACGCTCATTGGAAGGGGTGGGGGCGGGGCGGATGCGTGGCGGCATGCGAAATGATAATATTTGGCGTGAGGTGCGTGTATGATTTGAATAGAAATGCATCTTCTTCGGGGAGGAGCCGCGGGGGGTGGGACGGGACGGGGAGAGAAGGTGGCTCTTTGGGTCCGCGATAGGGGAGAGGGCGCACGCAGGGGCGTTAGGGACGGCCCCCCGCGGCACCGCACCCCAAAGAGAGAGGGGAAGGGCTGGAAATGGAATGAGAGATCGAATGAAAGGGAGGCCTATTCATTTGGGACGCTAAGAGAAATGTTTTCTGCTGCCGTCCGTCTGCCAAAAAATAATATTATACGCACCGTCGAGAGCGCGCCGTACAGCTCGTCGTACTAAAGTAAGCGGGTTGTTGCGTGCGGGGCACGCCACGCGGACAGACTCGTACGCTCGAAACTTGCCATAATAAACTTTGACGTGCGCACAATTCACTTGGTCGGAAAAATTTGTTGTTCTGCATCGTGTCAGATATCCCATTGTTTCGTCGGCACACTTTCGTGTCCGGACGATTCGTCCAATATTTAAGATCCGACGCTAGTTCGTCCGACACACAACGTCCAACATGATCTGTGTCAATTACGAAACGTCGGAGAACCCACATTTTGCGTGCGAGAGCGGCTGCGGCGCGGCCCATCTGTACGCCAAAGTTTGGTCGCGGAACGGGACGCGGGGGCCGGGCCGGGCCGGGCGGGGCGAGCTGGGCGCGCGCATTCGTTCGTCCCGACATCGAAACTCGCTCCGTCCTAAATGATGGAGCAGTTGTCGCGATGGAGCGCGCCTGGCCTGCCGCGGCCGGACAGAGCACTACAGACTTCCCATATAAACTTTACCTGGGGGCCCCTCTTCGTTTTCCCCGCCATCAGCAAACGCTCCTGCTCGCGCGAGCGAGCAAATCCAGGCACAGCAAACTTTGCAAAATAAACCCCGTGCTGTAAAATTTTATTTCGCACTTGGTATTACAGATTGTTCAAAGTTGTTCAGCACGTTCCACCTTTTTTCTAACATCACATTCCCCGCGTCCGTTTCCAGCAGCACCCCCCGCCGCCGCAGCGTCCGATTCAAAGCGGCAGCATTCACCCTTCCTCACCTCAGCGGCGGGGCGGGGCGGGGCGGGGCGGGGCGGGGCGGGGCGGGGCGGGGCGGCCCCGGTTGACCCCCTGTAGTTTGTTGCGACTCCGTTTGCGGCGCCCCTCTGTTGTGGCGCCGCGCCCTGTCGGCCCCGCCGGGCCCCGCCGGCCGCCGCCCTGCCCTACAAGGTCTGCAGCAGCGCCGTGTCTGGCCGGGCCGGCAGCATTCCTGGGCTGCCAGCCGCCTCCACGACCCTCGCGCCCCAGCCAGCACGCCCGCCCCGCCCCGCCCGCTGCGCAACTATTACAAACATTTTTTTTTCGGCGCCGGCGTCGAGGGGAGGAGAGGGCCAGGCCAGTCGGCGTGCGCAGGCCGCCCGTCCCGGGCGGGCTCGCGAGCATAGCAGCACGGTGCGGCATATCTACCGAAGCGCGTGTTTCTATGGGAGTGAGCGCTCGGCGTCACCCGCCCCCTCAAACCAGGCGAGAGAGTGACGGCTGCAGAAACCCGACACCAGAAATAATCTAACGGGATTATAACCCCGCCGGCACGGCCCGGCCCGGCCCGCGCGCGAGCGCTGCACTCGGCGCGCACGCTGCGTGCCTCGCTCGGCATGCGAGAGAGAGAGAGAGAGAGAGAGAGAGAGAGAGAGAGAGAGAGAGAGAGAGAGAGAGAAGGGGCGGAAGGGGTGTCTCGTCACGTGACGGCATACCGCGAGCCCAATAAAAGCGTCTGTGTGGGATCAGTCCGTCTGCCAGACTGACTGTCTGTCTGAGGCGCGCGGGCGGGGCGGGGCGGGGCGGGGTGCCCAAAGGAAGGCGGAGGAACGCACTGGGCGGCACAGCCCGGCCAGGCCAGGCGCAGCGGAAACAGTTCAGACATTACATTGCATTCGAGGACCGTGATATTTGAAGGAAAGAGTGGGGTATTTACAATACAATAAAAAACATTAAAATTTTTAAAAAAAAAACAGCAGCGTTAGCACATTCTTTGTTACATCAGAAACATCAGGAAATACCCGGACAAAAGTATGCATAAGAGCGGAATACATCGAAACTTTTACCGCGGCAGTGCAGGCGATGAGCGTCAGCGTGGCCAGCAGCGCTACTGCCAGTGCGCCTGTGGATCAGGGGATAGGCAACACGCCCACTTCAGTGCCGCCGCGTTGCCTAACTCCACGGCGCTGAGCGCCTCGCGGCCTCGCTTTGAATCGTCTCTCCTCACTATTTGCTTTAAGTTTTCTTGAGGGGAACGGCCACGCCGCGGTCTGGCACAGCTCCGCGGGCCCAGCGCTCTTCCAGCGGCCTCCCGCGTACAATATGATTGAAGTTGACACACCTGATTAGATGTCGAGCCAGGTGTGCGCGCGGGCGGGGCGGGGCGGGGCGGGGCGGGGCGGGGCGGGGCGGGGCGGGGCGGGGCGGGCACGCGTGCGAACACCTGGGCTGGGCTGCTGCTGCGGAGAATAATTTCCATCACGCACGGGCGGGCAACATCCTATCAGGCTCCCCTCCCCCCTGCCGCTACACTACCTAAATCCCACCGGCGGGAGAGGGAGGGGCGGGGGCGGGGGGCAAAACATGTCGCCATGTCATATAACGCCGGCTGAGAAGAGGCTGCCGCTGCGCTCGCAACGTTGTTACACGGGGAGGGGCAAGTGGGGAGGTGAGCAGGGGGGCGAAGGAAGTAAGACAAACGACGAGAGGACGCTGTCCTAGACGACTTGTATTAATAAAAGACTAGTAATACAAATTCAAGCAGTGCACTTTTTCCATAAAGTTTCTACAGTGCGAAAAGGGAGCACTCAGTTCCCCCGAAAAAAAAAAAAAAATCATCAGCCGAACCGTCCCCATACCGCTGGGAAAAGGGAAGGGGGGTGGAAAAGACTGACCACGAAGGGTGAAAGGTAATATATAACCGTCGGCGGGCGTAGCTCATCCCCAACCCCCGCCCTCTACCCCCCCCCCCACACACACACACACACTGACACAAGGTGATAGGCCATACGCGGTGGCACCCCGTGGGCAAAATTTAATAACGCGGCGATGCAAGGCAAGCCGAAAGGAGGGGGCGGTGCGGGGGCGGCGTGGGGGCGGGGCGGGGGCGGCGCGGGGGCATCGCCAGACAGTGCGGGGGGCAGGGGCGCCTGTGACGCAGCCAGACAACTACACGCGCTTCATCCGCGCGTTTTTCACGCACGAGCAGCCCGGAGTGGTGGGGACCGCCTCCGGGCGAGGTTTCCGGGCGGGGCCTCCGGGCGGGGCCCCGCGCCTCAGCCCAGCCGTACAAATAAACTGACAGTCCCGCGTCCTAAGTAGCAGTCATTCCTCTCACAGGAACACCTTGCAGCGGACCGGACGGTCAGTGACGCCCGCTGCACTGCACCTCCACCACACGACGCACCAGCCGTCGTGATTTCTGCGCCTGCCCCCTGCCACTCCTCCTCCGGACGTGACGGCGTCACAGAGCGTGACACGGCGTGACACGGCGTGACATCGCGGTGAACAGGCGCAGGTACTCTGCACGCCCTCCTCGGGCCCTCGGGGCATTGTGTGAGCTCGGTCCTTGCTGGCGGGGCGGGCCTGGGCGTGGCCGGGCGCGCGGTGTACTGGAGGTAGGGGGGGGAGTGGGGCCGACAGGACATGGCTGGACCGCCGGGACCTGTCAGTGCAGTGAGATGTCCCTGGAGTCCAGTCCCCCATCCCCGTCCCCCCTCTTCCCCTTCCACCCAACCCGTTGTGTCCGACTCCAACCATTACGCCTGCATTTCTCTCTGCCTCTTTTTCTCTCCTTTTTGTGCCTCTCTGTTCTTCACGCCCCGCTGGGATCGTGTTACCGATGTGCTACCAACTGCTACTGCCGGAGAGACAGAGAAGTCAGGTTCAAGAACGGAAAAAAAAAGAAAATTGAACAGCTGGAATATAATCGATCATAGCAGACGTGTGACCTCACTAATTTGTCATTGTTCCCGCGGGCCGCAGAAACATATTCGCTGCACATTTAAACTGCGGTCAATTTCTCGATCTAGTTTTGCAGTGCTTTCATAAAGAGCTCCCCCATCCCCTCTGTCCCCGCCGCGCCGCGCCGGGCGGCCACCGGACCGGCGGGTCCGGCCCACAGCGATTGGGCCATCCATCAAGCTTCTCAATCAATCACAGGGCCGGACACAGCGGGAACAGACCAGGGGTCAGGTGCCCCCCCCCCCCCCCCCCACTCACACCTATGCACGCAACCACACGCACACGCACACACGCACACACAGGCAGACTGTCCTGCCCCAACAACAGGAAGCAACGACAAATTCGCCGTCAAGTCCACAGCCGCCGCGGCGCGCCCTTGGCCGGGCCAGGCCGGCCGCCGCGGGGAGCCACCTGCTAGCCGTAAACCGGAATTAAATTTGATCGCTGTCGACGTAAAGCCCACTCGGGTCGGCTCCTCGCGCACCAGATGAAAGCCGCAAACAAGGACACACGGCTGCCAGACGGATAAGTTTCTGTTGCGCGCCCCCTTCTCCCCCCTCCCCCTCGGCCCCGCTGCGTGCGGCGTGTTATATTTGCCTGGGCCCAGCGCCCGGCGCGCGCAGCACGGCGGCACGGGGCCTTTTGCTCATTGCGAAGAGATGAGAGAAAGTTATGATGCCGTAAACCGTTCCCCGCGGCGCGCCCGTGGTGGCCGAGGCCGCGTGGCGGGGGCTGCGGGGGCTGCGGGGGCGTCGCACGTCGTTACGCCGGCGCTTAGGCCCCCGGAGCGTCGCGGGGAGGGGCGCGGCGGGGCGCGGCGGGGCGGGGCGCGGCGGGGCGCGGCGGGGCGCCCCTCCTCCTCCCCCTCCCCGCTCCTTATCTAACACGGTACGTAGGCCCTGTGTGCGTTCTGAGCCTAGGTCAACAGCCACTGCAGGGGCTGCGCTGCGCACCGACTGCATTCATGCCGCGTCGCTGGGCCCCTGCGGTGCGGCCGGGACACCTAGCAGCGCCTCTACAACGTTTGTAATCCGTTTAACTTGAGTTCTTCGCTACAAAATAGGAAAGGCTAATTTTTCTTATCCATACAATTTTTAAAAAATTTCATTTAAAATTCAGTGAAAATCAGGAATTTTATCAAAGTAACTCCAATGTTTTCCTGCTTTGAAAAAAAAAAAGACCCAAGAGATGACGTGAACACGTGGATAGCCGGGCCGGTCAGCCGTCTTAGCAGCGGAAGCAGAGCTCCCCACTCGCCTCGGCGCAGTCAGAGATTCTACCCTCCCCGGAGAGCACGGCGGGTAGGGTCGAGGCGAAACAGTCGCGCTGACGTTGCTACGGCTGAGCTATCGGGTAGGCGAGGCGAGGCGGGTGGGGTCCTAACGGCTCAGACCTGTCAGAAGTGCCAGAGGGGACGCGCGAGGCGAGGCGAGGCCGCGGCGGGACGCTGCTGCTGCTGCTGCTGCGCTTTCTCGACTTTGATGTGTCGGACTTGGTGGTCCCGAGAGATGCAGGCCGACCGCAGTAGGAGCAGCAACAGCAGGCGCCGTGCTGCCGGGACAAGACTTTTACAGTGTAGGTCCGATGCGCATGTTGCAATCCCGTTACACGTTTCCACGAGTTTCTGAAGTCCGCGCGTTACCAGTGCACGCGAGCCTCGGCCAGATTGAATGTAAATCTGGCTGCGGCCTCTCATCCCTTCATGCGTTTGGCCCTAAGGCTGGCCCGGCGCCCGCCCCGCCCCGCTACAGGACGACGCAATGGCAATGACGCACAGTGCCAATCCGTCTTGATTGCTAGTGTACCTCGCTCACATTTGAATTCCCCCCGCCCTGTCCCCATTTGCGCACTTATTGCAAAACGCCATTATAACAGGCGGATCGATCATGGACGCGCGCAAATCGAACCACGCGCGCCGCCGTCCATGTCGGCAAAGCGGATTATTCCGACACAATTACTCCGACAAACTCGATTCCGGGGCGACCAAGACGGGGCAAGGAGCCTGGTTAAGAGACAGCAACTGCGACAGCACAGCGACGGGCGGAGGGGTGGGTAGCCGTCCCACCATAAGCTTAGGATGAGTTCATTTTCGAAAGTGGATCAGAAAAGCGACGACCAAGGCTCACCTGTCCGCGCGCGACTGCCGCTCACGGCCTTAATCCACAACGGTGGTCTTTCTCCACTCACCTGGGGGAAAAGGAAAGAAAACAAGTTAGCGAGCGGACAATGGGAGGTGGAGAGATCGAGACACTTGTCGGGTAGATAAGGAGAAGGAAGGCGGTTGGTCGCCCGGCCCGGCCCGGCCAGCACTACAGCCCCGCTGCGCCAACAGCCGGGCCCAGACCATCCCAGCCTCTTGAATATGTCAGTTACGGCCTCCTGGCGAACGGCTTCGTTCGTTTCCGCCGTTAACGCGGAAGAGAAAGAGAAGCGCGTGGGGGCTATCCACTGCCCAATACGCTACTACCGCTCGCCGTCGCGCTCCTGCAGCGCAAAGGATGCTTGTAAGTCAGCTGAAATACTGTGCGGGGAAAGCTTTGCATTTGAATGGGGGTCAATTATTCCAACTACTGTGTGGGGGAAGGGTGGGGGCACCTGTTCCTGTCCTATAGGGAGGGAAAAGGGGAAGACAGAAGACAGGTGCCCGCGGGCCATAGGGGTGGGGGGTGGAGGTGGATATCCTCGCGAGACATTGGCTGCGGGCAACGGCGTGGAAGTACTCGCCGGACCGCACAATAGACCACACGGTCGCATTCCGTTTCAGTGGGGAAAAAAATAAAAACCAAGGGAATATCATATTATTGGACACAACCAAGGCTGTTTCCCAACAAAATAAAATAAAGCACACGCGTGTTGGCGCATTTGTGAAGCAATTATTGTAAGGGTTAAAAATGTTATTTTACCCCGATGCATTTTTTTATGGTAGCTGGCATCTTGCTGTCTGTACGAGGGTCTGTAACATGTCGCCGAAGTACTGACCTACGAGCGCCAAGCAGGGCCGTCAGACATTCAAATTACGTGCTGGGGCTGTACGGTACGGCTGCTGAGTCAGCGCAGGGCGTTATGCAGCGTCGTCGAGAGACGTGGTGGCGCAGCGTGGCGCACCAAGCGGCACTCAGCAGGAAGCAACATTGTTGCCTCCCAGACCACTACAGAGGAGTAAGGCGGGGACGGGCGGGGACGGGCGGGGTGGGGCGGGGCGGGGTGGGGCGGGGCGGGGCGGGGCGGCCCCTACTTAAGGCGGGCTGGTGGTTGGCTGCCGCTTGTGTGGAAGGTGCCAACCAATTTTCATGTCCCGCACAACTGCTCCAGTCGTGCAGCCCTTAGCCATAGGGGTGGCAGGTCCAGCGTTGGTCTGCCTTTTCCGCAACTGCAGTTATGACCACGTAATATCTTCTTTATACTTTTCTAAAAATTAAATCCACAAATTTTGGTGTTTCGTATAGCATCTACCATTTAAAACGCGCAGAAAAAAATGTGCTAGGCTAGCAGAGCACATACTTTTGTTCGAATAAAAAGAGTAAACTTGCACATGCAGCAGCTTATCTCCGCGCCGCGCACCACATCCATTTCGTGACGTGCGATTAATGCTGACTTTGCCTCAACTGTCGCTGCTGTGACAAAAAAAAAGAAATCTCGATAGATCATACCGATAATTTTGATTCCTCGCCATTACCCCCGCAGCACAAGTGTACACAAACGCACGCGTTTCGCGGTGGAGTCGAGCGGCCCGGCTCGGCTTTGACGAAATTTTCGTGAGCGGTACGCTTTACAAAACGTTACACTAACAGGGCCGCCACGGCATTCAAAGGAAAAACTAAAGGTCTCGTTTAGCTGAGTGGTGTATTAACCTTGAAGGAGAAATATTTCCCACTAATATCCACCGTATTTCACCCCTCGTGAAGGGCGATAAATAATGTGGCCAAGGTGTTCTTTGGGGGAGGCCAGGCATGGAAGGTGGCAATCCGCTCCCCAATGAGAGAACAAACGGCGGCCGGCCGGCCTGCGTCCAGTCCAGTACAAGGGTGGCCGGCCGGCGGCCACCGGTCTCTGTGGACATTTCAATGGCCTTTCTCGAGAAAGAAAGTTCTTTCTTTTCCTTCTATGCTGATCGAAGAAATTGTTAAAACATCGCTACAAAGAAACACGGTAAAAAAATTACTGTACAGATTAGAACAAAATATAGAACAAGCTACTCGATCCACTGTAAAGCTCTCTCCCTACACTGCAGGATTAGGCTTAAGGCGCTCCATCTGGAATGGGTGCTGCCCCCCCCCCCCCCTCCCGTACTCAACCCCCAACGCCGCCACCAAATGGCTCTTAATCAGATGGGATATACTCTGTTCGCGCTCTTAGCAGCAGGCAGGCCGGCTAAAAAGGCCAACTACTGCAAGTTTTCTATTAGCAAAGTTGGTGCTCGGGGACTTTGCCATGTAAGGACAGTGTTTCCACGGCCCACAGCAGCAGCGCAGGCGGGCGCGAGGGACGTAGAGCAAGTCCCCGCGCCAGCAGAACCCCGACAATTTATGGAGAAATGGTGGTGAACAAAGACACCACCCGCGCACAAAAAGTTTTACATGAAGGAATTTTATACAACGTGGCACAGCAAATATTGCCGACGGATATGAATTTTCCTTGGTGAAAATGAAAATCCTCAGATAATCACTCCACCTGCTGACGAAGTGGAGGCGCTCCTTTGCCCACATCCGGTTCCGGTCCGGTTGGCGGCCGCCCCGCCCCGCCCCGCCCCGCCACGCCGCTCCCAGTTCGATTAATCAGCGCGCCGCGAAAAAGATATTATCGATCCATATTATAATGAGAATAATTTATGACTGCGGCTCTCGGGCGCTGGCCGCGCTGCACGCTCGCTTCATCATAATGTCATGCACCGTATCAAAGTTCGACACATGAGCCGCTCGCAGCCCCACCCCGCGCCCTGCGCCACCGCGCGGCACACCGCAAACATGTACAGGCCGTGCGTACAAAGTCGTAGAAATATTTTCAAATCGTGCCTAATTTTAAACAACCGCCATATTTCCTCTGGAAATTTTACCGAATTCATATTTCTTTACCAGTTATTTTTGTCTCTATCCAGCCATTAGTGAATATGTCGGGACGACAGTCACACCTGATCTCACGTCAGCCTAAAACTTGAGTGAAAGGGATCCTCCTCTCCTGCTCAGCCCCTTTGACTTCTCTCTCCCAAAGCCTCCCCCCTCTCTCTCTCTCTTCCGTCTGCACCCACCCCACCGCGTCTCCTCTCCACGCTCTATTTACTTCTCATACATCCCGATACATAACACAGGGGCGGGTAAAACGCCTGATCAATCTCCACGCCGGAGACGGCGCACCGCTCAAGGTAGAGGGGGGACCGCGGGGCGGGGCGGGGCGGGGCGGTAGGAGGGCGCAACTTTGTGTCTCACTTTCGAGAAACGCGGCGGGCGCGACTTGGCGCGACGCCGCGAGTAAATTTGGAAAACCTCAAGGAAAAGCCAGAGACGGGCCGCGCGCGCAGCGGGGACAGAGATCAAAGTTACCCCGTAGGATTACCGCGGCGGTGCTAGAGCACCGTCCGTCCAACAAGGAACCCCCCCCCCCTCCCGCGTTCCCCGGCCCGGTCGGCGCGCATCCCTCTCAGGGGGGAGTGGCGGGGAGCGGCGGGGCCCTCGTGGATACATGGAGGGGCGTAATTCACTTTGCGAATGGCGACAGCGAGAACTTCCTCCCCGCCGCGCCGCGCCGCTTTGCTTGCGTAAAGTGATCCGGACCTACAGAACTTTTCCGCGTCAAAAGTCTCGTCAACTGAGGGAGAGGCGGGGCGGGGCGGGGCGGGGCGGGGCGTCGCGCCCCAGCAGCAGGGAAGAGCCCAGAGAGGTGCTGATAGGATAAGTGGCGAGAAAAATCGTCCTGCCCGACTTTATGCTAAATGTTTAATTTTCTCTGGGCGAGCCGAGAGGCCGTCCGGCCGGCAGCCAGTCGCGCGGAAACACAACGGCCGGCCGGCCGGTCCAGCCTGACGCCGCGGCGTCCAGCCCCGCCGGCTGCCGGTAAAAGTCAGCTCCGAAACGCTTAATCGAAGAATCCGATTTTAATGCGTGGAATAATCACATCGGGCCCGGCCCCGCCAGTGCTGTGGGGCGTGGCGGGGCGGGGCCGGGCGGGGGAGGGCGCGTCCGGCCCGGGCGGGTTCATCCAGTGACCGAGTGCGTGCGTGGGTGCGAGAGAGACGGACGCGATTTCCATATTGAAAGGGTCGCGCTGGGTGCCCCGCCCGGGCCGCAGTAATAACAGTCATGCCGAGGCTACAGACATGTTCTCACACTCGGCTGGGGCGGCGAGCACGCCACGCGCCCGCACCCGCGCCAGCCAAACCGTCGCGGTGGCTCACTTAAAACCGTCAAGATGCTAAACCATCCATCCGTTTTTTTGCAGATCGCCAAATCCTTCAAACGCTATTTTTTTTTTTTATGCAACAGTTTCCGCGGCTTAAGTGCAGTATTACATTAATGAGAAACGTAACACTATACTCGTTAGTTTTGCGAAAACGAGGCGGAAATAACCGTGCGCACGACGCAAGTGGCAGAAAGCACGGCACGGGCACGGGTTACGAAGCTCAAACTGGGATTGTTTTCTTTTTGCGTAGAGAGAAATCCTCCTGGGAGACCGTGTGGGAATGGGCGCACACACACTGTAACATGACGAATTAGAAGTAGAGTGTTCCAAACAGGACGGAGAGGGGGGAGGGGGCGGGCCGGGGGCGGGGGCGGGCAGCTCATCTGGTGCGGCACAACTGGCGCGTTCTCAGGGCGCCGCGCCGCGCCGGGGATTAGCGCACCCTGTACACAGCGTTTCGTTATTTCAGTCGTGTGGCACAGTGGCCTCGCTGTAGCACGTCGTGGCGGGGCGGGGCGGGGCGGGGCGGGGCAGGGGCGGGCCGGCTGTGACACCCGCCACGCGACACCAACAGCTGGCAAAGGTCAACGGCAAGGTCGGCGAACTGGGGACCTCACCGCGCGCTCCAACCCGCCTCCACCCCTCCTCAACAAGCGAAACCAAAATCACACAATGAGAGGTACAGTGTGTCTGCGCGGCGCGGCCCTGATGAGGAGTGTGATAGAGACAGCGGCACAGGGGAGAGGAGCAGCTAAAAGAAAACGACAGTGAATGGGAGGTGCAAGCAGGCCGGGGGTGGGGCGGGGTGGGGCTGCCGGCAGCAGGGGCTTGGGGGCGCAAATCAGAGACTCCTTGTTCAGCTTTTGCTGGGGTGGTTATAAACCATTCCCGCGTGATGACATCCTACAGTCACGGCTGGGGCGTGGCGGGGCGTGGCGGGGCGTGGCGGGGCGTGGCGGGGCGTGGCGCCAACGAGTCTCGTTCCCTCCTCATCGTCTTCGCCCGGCTGCGGTTGTGGGACCCCTGCTGTGTCCCGCCGCCCCTGCCCCTCGTCCTCGTCGAGGCGGGGTGGGGTGGGGTAGAGTCGCGCAGGGGCGTGGCGGGGCGTGGCGGGGCGTGGCGTGGCGGGGCGCTCTTGATGTCAATCCACGTGGGTCGCACACTTCAATCATCCGCAATGCTCGTCGCCGCGGCGCCCTCCCTGCAGTCTGTGATTGGACCCCCCGCCGAGCCCCGCCGCCCCGCCGCCGCCCCGCCCGCCCCACCCCGTCCCACCACCGTGTGTATACAGCCTGAGCCGACCAAACTTTCCCTCATTTCTTTCGGACGGAAAGTTTGTCTGTCTCTCTCGCACTTGCTCCCACAGCCCTAGCGCCGCCGCCGCCAACGCCATAGGAAACTCGTTATGAATTCCCGCAGTAAGCGGCACTTGGACAGAAACACAAGGTGCCGCAGTCAAAATTGAGACAGGGTAAGAAAAGAGTGAGAGTGAGATAAAGAGAGTGGCAGAGAGGGAAGGGAGAAGCACGGAAGAGGTGCTTCCCTCCTCGGTCGGGGTCCAAATATGACTGTCGCTGCCCCCTGCCCTGCCCTGCCCCTCCCCTCCGGCCCCAATCACGCAATTCCAAACTTCCTATCTATTTTCGCAATTTCCTGGCCCGGGCCGTTCCCGTTGATCCCCGGCCGACAGCGCGCCGCCCCGCCCCGCCCCGCTCAGAGACCATTAGGCCGGCGCGGGGCTCTTTTTGTTGGGGTACATAAATTTCTCATAGTGCGCTGCTGCCAGTCATCGTCATCACCATCACGCGTCGCGGCATTCCTATGGAGTCCAGCGCCGCCTGTAATAGCCGTATGAATCACGGTAGCAAAATCAAAAACTAAAAAGGGAAAAAAAAATTATTATGAAGTATTGAAGTGCCATCCCCAACGAGCCATTATGGCGCCCCGATATTTGTTCTAACAGCACTTTTTCCTCAGAGTGCTCCTTCCTCTTCTCCCATTCACATCTCGACACGGTCCTTTCCTGGCCACAGCTGTTCGTCATCGTTTTCCTCTTGAAAAGCCGCAGATCTTTCTCCCCCTCCCGTCCCCTCCCTTTGCTTTCAGCCCCCCAACCTCCCCTTCTCCGCGCCATTTTTGTTTTTCCCGCCAGCAGGGTCGGGAGGCGTCGCGTCGTCGTGCGCAGCCTGTCTATGCCCCCTTCCCCACCCCCTCCCCTCCACAAACCGATATTGAAATTTTTGCCCGGCGGATGGAGTGTCAACTCTCAGCAGAGCAGCTCTACGCACAGGGCCGCGCAAAGCGAGCCGCCCCTTATCGCAGCCCCATCGCACTCAAGAGACAAGTGTGCGACTCTCACACACTTTGGCGTGTTTCCAGTGATACCGTTTCGCAGAGTTCCACACCCGCCTTGTCCTCATTACGGTAAGGCTAGCTCAAAATGTGGACTCCTCCCAGGGCGTAGCAGTAGGTCCTTACCCCGTGTGAGCCTTTTGGCCACTCCAGAGGGCCGGACCTCGGCAGGTGGCGCGCCCCGCCCCGCCCCGCCCCGCCCCGCCCCGCCCCGCAGCGGTGTCATTAGCTGCCCCCGCACGCGTGCGCGTCCTCTTACTTTCATCAGAGAGGAATGGCTCGTCATGCCGCGCTGATTTACGGCGCAGGTCGAGTGCTAAAGTGTGTGTGTGTGTGTGTGTGTGTGTGTGTGTGTGTGTGTGAGGCGACGAGGGTTCAAATCCCCTCGCCGCGCGTGACCACCACGCCGCGCGGGGCCAGAGTGGCCGTCTGCGAGAGCCGTCGCGGGGGAGGTAAAGGGGTATATGCGGGCGGGAGCGAGAGACACGGATAGAAATAGAACGGGGCGCGGAGAAAGGAATAGAATTGTGCAGTGCTAGGAGAGAATAGTAAAGGAGACGGGAGAGGGAGAGAGAGAGATCGCAACAGACGATCCAAGTTTACCTCCGGATCACTCAGACCTGGCAGGGGTGTGGCGCGCCGTGGCGGTGCTACTCGTGGCGAGCTCGCCCCGCCTCACCCCACCTCACCTCACCTCGCCCCGCCTCGCCCCGCCTCGCCCCGCCTCACCTCACCTCACCCCGCCTCGCCTCGCCGCGGCCGCCAGGACCTACCGCGAGCTCGGCTTTGCTCCCTGCCTTCCCGCGCCTTTTACGGCCTCGTATAAAAGTATTGAAAGTGCAACAGTGGCACAACGGGATCCCCCGCCCCGCCCCGCCCCGCCCCGCCCCGCCCCGCCCCGCCCCGCCTAGCCCCGCCCCGCGCGTAGCAGCTGCCGCGAGGCCACGGCGGCATGGCAGCCGTAACATGGAGCCGGCGCTCCGTCATATTGCTATTCAGACACGCGGGGACACAGATCCGGATTGGAATTGAAACACTCTGGCGGCGAGGCTGGCCAGCAGCTGCCGCGGCCCGTCCCGCGGTGCAGCGGAGTGCGCAGGCTTGCGCAGGCGCTGCATGTCCGACCCGACCCCTCATCAGCGCCCCTCCGCGCCGCGCTGCTCTCGGTCCGAACTTGGATTTGTTGATGTTAGTATTTAGCGCGGCCTAGTCGGGCTGCATGGCTGCGCCCCGGCCCGGCCCGGCCCCGCCCTGCAGCGCGTACTCACACCCTCCACCCTCGGTCCCAAACCTTTAGCATGGAGTACACCCCTTCTCCTAGGCTAGACGTAGAATTTTTAGCAGCAAAGGCAATCAGAGGGGGAAAGAGGGCGGGGCGGGGTAGTGCCTGCCGAGGGCTCGACCCGCATACAATGTTAACGACAGGCAATATATATACGGAGGGCGTAAGGACATGGCAGGAAGCCAGGAGAGTGCGCGCGCGCCCGCCCGCGTGGGGAAAGAAGGGCGTGGATTAGAAGTGCGGGGCGGGGCGGGGCGGGGCGGGGCGGGCCAGTGGCGCTCGCCGTAGTGCGCGCCCCAAATTGGAAAGGCGCGCGGTGCGGCGCACGGAGAACACGCGACCGCGATGGAGTTTTCGGCTGACCGTGGCCTTCCTTCGAGGAAGATGGTTCGACTCCCTGGAGAGCGGAGGCCAAGACTCAAGGACAAAACGGAAACTGGTCGATTTTGTCAGCTTTTCCTTTTTTTTTGCTCTCTCAGAAACTTTTCTATACGAGCTGGTCCGTCTCGGAGCGGCGGGAGCGGGGCCATCTCAATACGAAATCACTTGCCGAGCCTGATTTCACGATGCGAGAACGGCCGCCGCCGCCACGCCACGCCACGGCCCGGCCAGCGCTCGTTTAGATCAGTGAAAAATAATTACCTCTGCAATTAGAGGGAGGGATCTGTCTTTTCCTTGCTTTTTCCTCTTTTTTATCTTTCTCTCTCACGCCTTCTGGCGGAAGCAGGCCGAGGCCATCATTCTTGCCGCCCCCCATCCCCTCTTCCCCTCTCTCTGTCTCTCTCTCTCCCGTCCGGGGATAGTGTGAATGTGGAAATCTGCACCGGGCCCCTCTCCTCGTTAGCCGATTCGCAAAAGAGCAGAAAGAAGAAATACACAGCGCGGACTCGGGTTCGAGATTAACAGCAAAACTGCAAGCTTTTCGTTGGCGGCACACTGCTGTGCACTGGAGCCCCGCCCCGCCCGCGGCCGGCCCCAGCCCGCCGGCCCTGCTTAGCAGTACAATGGCAACTAAATGCGGAGCGCCCGGTTCAAATTGCGTGGCGGTGGTCTATTAAAGCCGACATGGGCGACCCTTCCCCTGGCCCCGCGCCGCCCCGCCCCCGCCTGGCACCGTGCCTGCTTCGACCGAGAGAGGGGGGCGAAGAGAGCGAGAGAGACGATTCACGACGACTCATGATTTGGCGCCAAAACCAAACGACCGCGCGCTGCAGTTCACACATTGCTGCCGCCCTAAAATCTCTTTCCCTAAAATGAGTTTTTATTTTACTGCTTTATAAAGACACTCGCTGGCAAAAGAGGCAGGTAGGGAGAAGTACTATATCGAGTAAGCAGGGACCCTGGTGCTACCCTTTCCCTAAAGAGAGACCCTCTTTACCCCCCCCACCTCCTCCTTCCTTCTCCTGAATCGACAGGTATCCCCGAACTTCGCCAATAAGCCACCTCCTTGCAAGCAATGGGCAGCAAAACTTTGCCCGGGTGAGCGCGACACATTATCGTATTCCTCCTCTCGCCCAACTAAGGCCCCTCTCTCCTCTCCCGTACACCGCCGTCCCAAGCAGAGCTAGCCGATACACCCACACACAACCACGAACTAACACACACAGATACACACACACGTGCGCGCGCGCTCCTGGGAGGGCCGAACGCAAGGACTCTCAATGAGCGGCACGCAAAAGTTCACTTAGAAAAAATAAAAAAATACCGGGTGGAGACAGTGAATGTGCACAGCAAAGTGGCTGGTGGTGCGAGGGCGCAGACAGACGCCTCCCGCCAAACACCGGCAGGCGGCGCAGCGAGCGCGTGTAATAGCGGCCGAAGCCCTTTCCCGTTGACGACACGACACGACGGCGTCCCTTCCAGCTGCATTAGCTAGATCCGGTTTCACCCCGCCCCGCCTCGGCCTCGGCCCCCGCGACGCCCCGGCCGAGGCCGATACCGGCGGCCGGGCCTCTGCTCTGCCCCGCCCCGCCCCGCCCCGCCCGCGCCCCGCCCGCGCCCGACACGGCCCGCTGCCGTTGTGTTGACTCTTCCGTTTGCAGACTGTTTGCGCCGCGTTCACAGAGTAGTTAGTCGCGAGTTTGGAGGAGCTTAGCGCTGACGTGACGTGACGCACTGCTGCACGCTGACCAGGCCGCGCCCCGCCCCGCCCCGCCCCGCCCCGCCCCGCCCCGCCTCGCCTCGCCTCGCCCCACCCCGCCCCTGCTACAGTCAGAGCCGCACCACGCCGCGCCGCGCCACGCCATTACGATGACGTCTGCAAACAATAATGTGCCGTAATGGCAACAATAATTGGCGCAATGAGATCAGAGGGTGTAAATCATACGGAGGGTAGGGCCGCCCCGGCGGAGGGGACGGGGTGGGGGGGTACCTCCACCACGCACCGTGCACGCACCTCCTGTCTCTCTCTCTCTCTCACACACACACGGGTGGGGGACGGCCTGCTGGCGCTGACATCTGCACGGAGAGCGCAGGAGCCTAATGCCGGTAATTACGAAGAATGTGTGGCCGCACAGGCGCCGAGGCGAGGTGGCGCGGTGCAGCGGAACAACTTGGGGCGCCGCGTCATAAAGCAGCCGCACACGGCACCGCAGCCGGCCGGCCGGCCGGGCCCCGGGCCCCGGGTAACGTCAGAAAAACAACCAAGACTTTTGACAGTACCGCATGTGTGCGCGGGAGGAGCGGGGGCAGAGAGGGCGCGAGTCAAATGAAATACGACGAGCGGCGGGTCGTGAAGTTAATGGCGATGACGATGAGGTCCACGATGGCGATGATGATTTTCGCGTTTGTCACAATAACGCGACGGCGATGAGTCGCAGGTGATGGCGGCGGTATGGGGGGATGATAAAAAGGCAGGTGGTTGTAACGGCGCGCGGCGGAAGCGGCTGGTGCGGGAGACAATATAATGGCGGGCGCGGGATGGGATAGACAGACAGCCCTCGGGCAGTCCTTAAGGCCCCGTTATTCTGTCGCCTTGTCAGAGAGTCTCACCGGGGCGGCAGGGGGAGGGAGGGGACCGGGCCGGGCGCTGCTGGAGGGGGCCCTTCCCCGATGACGTGGAGATGGACCCGCCCATTTGGGCCCGGCCCGCCCGATTCATACCGCTAATGGACGGCGCCCCACCGCAGCACGGCCGGGCCGCGGCCGACTGCCCGTCCTTCTGGAGCCCCCGTCCCGCGCAGGGACCAGGACGCAAGTATATACTCCTTTCCGTCGTCAGGTTGGACAATCCGCGCTTTAAAAGTTACATCCTGCCTCAGCATATAGTTAAACGGTCGAATATGGAACAGAAAAAAACACGAGAAAGATAACGCCTAAGCCCACGGCAAGCAGGCGTTATCCAAGTAAAAAGTCCAGCGCTCCCGCGCCTGCGGACACTTCCAGTGCCTGGTGCACTTTTACCTGCCCTGCCACCCGCTCCCCTCCACCCCGCCCCACCGCGGCGGCCGAAATGGCAAACGCATTAACGAACGGAAAGCCTAATTTCACGAACTTCTGTCCTTGTGCCGCCCCGCCGCGCCGCGCCCTCCCCCTGCTAGGCCAGACACGTTCCGGACGGGTGTAAAGACGGAGCCCCTAACGGAACCGCCGTTAGGTGGACGGAGGGCTGGCCCTGCCCTGCCGGTGGAAGGGGAAGGGAGGGGGAAGGGAGGGAGAAGGGCGGCCCAAATGAGCGGTCAGGCCATTCAGGTGTGAAATGTGGAGTCCCACTTCCGTACGTGGCGCGGGGCGGGGCGCCAGCCTGGGCCTGGCCGGGCCGGGCTGTGATCCTAAGTTTCTCACGTCCTCGCCACGTGCTGCGCCGTGCTGCGCCGTGCTGCGCGCACCGGGACAGGTAATGCTGATATAATAGCACTCCATCTCCGCCGCGGTACTACACTGTGGAGAGCAGCGAGGCGTCTCCCAGCAGAGCCACCGCGCCGTGACCTTCGGTTTGTTTTTTGCACAGCTGGCCAGACGTCGCCACGGGTCTCCTCTGGGCGGGCCGGGCCGGGCCGGGACAGACCACCCCATCCATTACCATCACGCGGGCTAACTGGACGCAGATTACTTCGCCGAAAGCTGTCGCTGCCGCGCCGCCGCGGAGCACCCCGTCCCTCTGCAAGACGCGCGGCGCCAACCAGAGCGAGCGCCAGGGGAGAGGGAGAGGGAGAGGGAGAGGGAGAGGGAGAGAGAGAGAGAGAGAGAGAGAGAGAGAGAGAGAGAGAGCCGCAAGCCGGGGCCGTGAGGTACAAGCGAGCTGGGGGGAGGGAGAGTGAGGAGAGGCGGGGAGAGCCGTAGGGGGCAGGGGGCGAGCGGGGGGTGGGCGGGGAGCGGGCGGGGGAAAGTTTGCAGAGCCCATTGTCAACAGCACTGCAGCATGGTCTGTACGGTACCCGGCCGGGCCGGAGTGAATCTGTCTCTCTCCCACTCATTACAGAGTGCCTGCCCGCGCTGCCGCGCCACACATTCGAAGTGCCGCCTTGTTAGGGCCGGAACAATCTGCCCGACCTCGCCTCGCCCGGCCTGGAGGCGGCCGAGGCCCGCTGCTGCCGCCTGCAGGGCCCGGCCCCGGCCCGGCCCCGGCCTCGGACGGCACGGCGTTAATGGAGAACCATTACCAGAAAACACACTCGCGCGCAGAGAGACGTCCATATGCCTTCCTAGAGGGTTTGTCGAGAGACAGAGACAGTACGGGGAAGTGCGAGGGAGAGAGAGAGAGGAGGGCGAGAAAACAGAATGGGTCAAGGGGGCGGAGAGCGCGGGCGCGGCGCGCAGAGCGCACTACACTACACGAGTGTCCAGAACAACGTGTTAGAGTTGGATGACAAATGAAGGGAGCTCCGGGGAGGAGAGAAGTGCCCTGCCCATCAGACAAAGAAGCAGCGGCAGGCGGCTGGCAGCAGTTTGCGTCGCCCGCCCCGCCCCGCCCCGCCCCGCCCCGCCCCGCCCTGCCCCGTCCCGGCTGCGCTACGAGCACTCTCAGTGTCGGTACCCTCCCTCTACCCGACCCGAAGCCAACCCACAAAACAACTTTCTGCCAACATGTGTTTTTGCAGCAAGTCCCTCATGCTGAGAGCAGAGGACATTTCCTCGCACGACGCGCGCCTTTGTACCGACGACATGGCTTAGGTTAAGCATCCGTAGCGTGAAATGATTTAGTATTTTAGAGAAGTGGGGGGGGGGGGACGTCAACATTGGCTGGCCTGCCCACACCTCGCCACGCCCCGTGCCCCGCCCCGCCCCGCCGCGGCCGGGGTGAGTGAGGGTTTACACACGGATTAGGCCCTGTGCAAACTCCCGGGTCGCGCCGGGCCGGGCGGGCGGGACGCGCTGCGGTCGCTCGGGGGCTCATAACCTGACCTCGTGACTCGTGCACGGCCTGCTCACCAGAGGGCGCCGCGAGCGCGCCACCGTGCGGCGCTCCAGTTACCTGCAACACAAGAGAAGACACACGGGATCAAGACGCTGCCCGGCTCGAGGCGAACAAGTGCGGCGCGGAGCTGCTCAGAGAGCTATCAGTGCAGCAAACCGCGAAAAGAGAGGAAGCGAGAGAGAGAGAGGGAGAGAGAGAGAGAGAGAGAGAGAGAGAGAGAGAGAGAGAGAGAGGGAGAGAGAGAGAGAGAGAGAGCGCAGCTTAAGGCAATGCAAATCCGAAGGCCGAAGGCGTTCAGGAGGGAGAGCGAGCGGCGGCGGGGAGGGGCGGAGGCTGCGATAAAGCCGAGGGCGGGGCGGGGCGGCCCATCTGCATATCCTTGCACAACACTCGGCGCCCCTCCCCGCCGCGCCCCGCCCCGCCCACCGTGGTGACTCATCAACGTTGTCCTTCGTCTCGTCATCTCGTTTTTGAGTCTCCTTTCAGATTATCTCGAGGACTCCTCCGCCTCCGTCCCGCCCGCCCCGAACAATAAGGGAATGCGCGCGAAAGCGGGTCAGGCCGCGCGCCGGTGTGCATCGGCCCCTGCGCCACCTCGGCCGCCCCGCCCCGCCCCTCCACGTCGCCGCGACCCTCAATTATTTCCCTCTAAATTGAGGACCGTTTACGCTGCCCTTTTATTAACTTTGTGACTTACCATTATTTCTGTTTTTCATTTGCGCGCTAATCCCCGGCCGCATTGCGTGCGCAGCATTTCCACAGTCAGGCGCCTGCGGCGCGAGGCACCCCTAGCCTCAGGTGCAGAGCGGGTACCGACGTTCTATTTCACACGCGAAATGCCAAAGAAGCTCCCCAAGAATATCATTGAAGGACACCAAAACAAGGGAAAAGTTTAACCTATATGTAAAATGGCGAGATAGAGGGGTGAGTAGCCCTCATTTCATTTCCCCGCCGCGCGACGGCCCCCATAACCCGCCCGGCCCCTCCGCCGCCAAGGAGCGCATCGTCCTCACCACCTTATCGCCAGTGGGGCCGGGCCGGGCCGGGCCGGCGGGCTTTCCATTCGATTAGTCCGAACCGGCGCTGCAGCGTCGCTGATGGAAAGAAAACAGCGCAGAGGGCGGGGTGGGGGCGTCTAATAAAGCGTCGCGGCGCCCACAACACGCCGCATGAAAAATGAGCGCTATTGTATAGTCTCTTTTGGGGGGTTTAAAAAAATGTATCTGGCATGTAGCCAAAATGCACGCGCAAACCGTGCGGCAAGTGTCAAGTCGGAGAGTCAGATATGAACTACACTGATTTCATCTTTGATCTGTTTTTAATAAGCTCTTCCCCGTGCACACTCTCTGTATTAAAAGAATGTGGTATACGCCGCTTAAAGAGGAACCACTAAGTACCCGCTCTACTCGCAACACTCTCTCCTCTCCCTCCTCCCCACCCCCGCAAGCCATTGTTAACTTGATGGATAAAGAATGGCTTTAATTGGGAGGGCGCGCGAACAACGAGTGTAAACACGGAATTTGGATCAGCTTTGTTTGAGCAGCTGCCGCCCGGGGCAGAGCCTCGGCGCGCCTCGCCCCCCACCCCACACGCCACGCCACGCCACGCCACGCCACGCCACGCCACGCCATACGCGTTCCAGCCGATGGGGAAATTATCCAGGGCGTAAGGAACGCGATTTGTTCCGTCATTTGCCCCGCTTGCCTGCCTGCGGGCGGGGCTCCTTGAGAGTCACATGCCGTGGCGCCATCGTGCAAGGGCGTAAGTGCCGAAGGGACTGCTCAAGGCAGAGAGTGAAAGTTTGACAGACTTCATACATGGGACTCTGAAATAATAGAGAAGAATGCAGGGCGCGGCGCACACTGTCCGCCATGCTCGACCACTAGAGATACGACTCAGCACACCACCGTGCCGGGCCGGGACGTGTGAATGGTACATGCGGAGTCACACACACACACACACACGTGTCGATGGGGCCCCGCGGCACTGCTGTGTCTATGAATACATTGCTGGTCTGAATTAGTGTAGCCGGCAGACCCACTTTGGCCGCCCCTGTGTGTATGCGCGCGCGCGCGTGTGCGCGTGTGTGAGGTGTCGCTGTGTGTACTGCCCGCAGGACATCAAAAGCAGAGGCGCCGCTGCGCGCGGCCCGGGCCGAACTGACCGGCCACGCCTCGCTATCCACGCACAAAGTCCCGCACCGCACCGCCTGCACCGCGCGCGCACGGCCCCCTGACTGAGGGAGGGGGGGGGGGGGGAAGGCACTTTAATCTGACAGCTGCTACTCTAGCGGCAGGTACAGTCTAGCCGCGCCCGCTCGTCTCGCGTCTCGCCTGACCCACTCCCGTGAAAGCAAGTGGGGGTTGGGGCAACACAGTAACAGGCCGCCCCACTCCGCCCCGCCCCGCCACACCAGCCCACCTCATTCAAACGACTATCTCTCCCTCTCTCTCCGTCCCTTTCTCTCCCAGCCAGCCCATTTGATCCAGCCCAACCCCCGGATGGGTCGCGCCCCGTCCTGGGCAAACTCCCTTTGCAAGCTTCACAACTTGCAATCCCCGCCGGACGCGGACGTGATTCGCTAGTCACGTGGTCCATTTGAATGTGCCAGCTCCCCCCCTCCTCATTATAATGTATAGGTACACGGCCGAGCGGAACATCCGCGAACGCATGAGCATTTTCTAGCGCTTCAATATTTAAAACTTTAGGAAAATTATGCTGTGTGTCGTAACATGTTTTCTATATCACACTAAGATCTATAGCGACCGCGCCGAGGGGCGGGGGGTCCATCTCGACAGACACCCCGCGGATCGTGCTGCTCGCAAATTAATAATAATTTCATCTCCGCAGAAGTTGGGCCCCAGCCAGCCAGCCGGAGCGGAGTCGGGATGGAGGCGCTCGCTGGTCGGCGGATTGGGCCCGACTTAAACTGTCTTAGCAGCTTGTTGTGCAAACAAGGGAGACTCACTGTAATCAGAGGCGGCTTTGGCCCAGCCGGGCGTTGTCGTGGCCTTCGCCCCCCGCTACCCCCACCTCTGCCCCCCCCCCCCCTCCCGGCGGGGCCACGACCGCACAGATACCCGGCAGCCCCCCCCCCCCCCCGCCCTTGAGAGCGCGCGAGGAGCGACGCATCCCATACCCGCCTGATTGAGAATTTTGAAATCGCCTCATTGGAGCAATTTAGCTTAGAAAACGGGTAGTCCGGGCGAAGCCACGGCAGCAGGGATAATTGCCGTCGGACGCTCCGCTACAGGCTTCGTGTAGTTTCATTATGTGCTTTTTTTAGAAAGGGGGGTGGGGGATGTGGAGGGGGGGAGGGGGGGGGCTGGGACCTGTACTGTTACAAATCTTTAGTATTCTTCGTTGCAAAATGCGAACATTTCATGACTCCATCTTATTTCCCGGATCAATGAGATCACTGGCGAGGGCCCTGACCTCAGCCACCGCATCGCCCTTCCCCAAAGGCTCGGCCCGCACGACGCCGTAAGCAGCGGGGATCCACCGGCCTTCTCCCGCAAATCCCTCACCTGGAATACAACCCCTATCTCCGTCTTGCAGCATCGGCGTATTTCTCTCCCCCGCCCCCTCCCCCCACCGGCATCTTCCTGTCTCCGCCGTCTCCACAACCCTTGCATGTTGATCCCGGAAAAACATACACAAAATTGGATAGCAAACAGCGCGGCAATCCGAGCTACCCGCGACGTATATGTCCTCGCGACACGCGCTCAAGCCTTCACTCGCTACCGCCCGGGGAAAAATTTACAGCACGAACCTTATTGCGACAGTAGCAACAGGTATAATACAATTTCAAACAGAGTTAGTTGTATTTATTACTTTCCGAACAAAAATATCTTTGTTGGTCATTACGGTTGTGCTCTATGCGTACGCAGCAGTGTGCGGCCGCATTCAAGCTCGACTATATAACCGGCGCGCTGACACCGGCCGTCAGACCAGTATAGCGCGGACAGCGGGACAGGTCGAGTCACCAGCGCACGCACCCACACACACAGGCGCACGCGCGCGCACGGACACACACACACACACGCACGGACACGGGCACTCACGGGCGGCGCCGGTCTGACCTGCTGCGCATCGCAGTCTAATGGGCCGCCGGCCGGCCGGTCACACTGACGCGCCCGCGCTGACGCCTTATCCCGACCTGTCCAGGGGCGCAGCGCGGCGCAGTCAACCACCGCCACCACGCACCAGCCACACTGAACAGCTATTTAATAACAAATGCATTTTTATCCATGATGAAATGAAATGAAAAAACTCGCTGACCGCCAGAAATACAGCCGCAGCAGCAGCAGGAGCCGTAAGACTGGCCTCCCGCCGTGGCTATGGCTTTACCTTCAGCTGAGTCAGGGCGCGCGCGCGGATGCAGGCGGGAGCAAGACTGCAAGATTACACACAGGTTTTTGTAGGTATTATATTTTCCCCCGTCCGGGTCGGAATAAAAAGACTATTTCCTACCTCCCGACTTGAAACAACTCGCATAAAGCGAGTACCTGTAAGCGATGTAAAAGTTCGTGCTGGCGCGACTACGCGGTCGTAAAGATAAAAACTAAAAACGGCGTTTAAATTGAAAAAAAAACAAACCTTCAATTTTGCAGAAACATTTTGTCACTTAACCATGCTAGTAAATTTTCCGTAAATGACACAAGACGGAAAAGTTTCCAGGCACGCCGGCCTTCTACGCTTGAAAAGCAGGCCGAGTACAGCTCCCTCCAACTTTACATTTCCGCGAGGCGTTTTTCTTCCTCGCCCCCCCCCCCCCCTCCACTACTTGACGAAACAAGCATAATGCACGCGCAATGGTGTGGGACCGCCCCACCCTGCGCCTCGTGCTTCGACGGACCGCGCTATATTTTAGACGGACAATGCCAAAAGGGGGACATAAAAGTGGTGGAGAGTTGGTGAACTACAGAAAGACGCATAAATAAGAGGGGTACATGACGCAGGGCTCCGGGCGAGGGCCGCGGCCCCGGCCCGGCTCCGGGGCTTCGCAGGGTCCTTGCCCTTATGAGGAAAACGCACTAAGCGCGAAGCGAGAAGAATGGAGTCCCTTGCCAAGCCCGGTGGTCACATTATTTTCTGCGCCCAACACCAACGCTGCGCAAGTGCGAAAAAATAGTGGCACAGTAGTGGTAGACTAAAGTGACTTTTGAAGGTCATTTTGTTGAGACAAAAATTTCATGGTTATAAAGGAGTGGCCAAGGCGACAGGTCCAAGAGCCGCAACGCCTATCACGGCGGATGCTCAGTTCTGTCAGAGACACATTACGGACATGCGGGGGAGTGGGCGTGCACGACGCCCCGCCCCGCGCGCCAACCCCACCGGAAAAAAAGTAGAGCGCGCCGTAAATATTTAAAATCCGTCACACAGAGGCGCATTGTGGCGCGATGCGTCGCGACTGCGAGACACATTAGGGGCTGTAAGTAACAGGGCTATTTATGTCGGGCGGGAAAGTGAGACAGAGAGGGGGAGGAGGGGGACCCCCTACCTGCCGCAGAAAGCGAGCGAGGGAGGGAGCGAGAGAGTGAGAGGATTCAACAACCGTGCGACAGCGAGGGAAACGGGTCGTAAAAAGAGCGATGAAATAATATGCAAGAGAGTTAGACGGAGAGAAAAAAAAATGCTTCATGAGCCGGGGGCCTGTTCATCTACTTCCGTGACTCGGAAAAATACGGGCTGTCCCCTTTAACCCCGAAACAGCGGGGACCAAGGAAAATTGAAATAATAATCGGAACGACGCTGCCGTTCCGTGCGGCGGCATTGACGAAAGCCATTATCATTATTATCATGCTGTCTGGAAGCCCTCGCCCCATCTCTCTCGCACAAACACGGTCTAAGCTGTACATCTCCCTCCCAAAAAGAGCGCTGTCCCTTTCCTTCCCGTCGCGCCCGTGCGAGCCCATCCCATCGCGAGGGGCGTAAGTGCAGGGCAGGCGGGCAGTGCAAGGGCGGAACAAAAAAGGAGTGCAGCAGTAGCGGCGCTATAGAACAGCACCCCTCCCGGTCCTGACGGGGAGTTCATGCCCATCCGGGAAATTCCGATCCATAATTCATTTTAGTGGTCTGGGCCGGGCTGCGCGGACGCGCGGCTGTGGAGAGCGTCCGGGCCGGGCCGGGCCGGGCCGGGCCTGCACGGTGAACGGCTTGCGCGAGACGCTCCCCGCCCCCGCGTGTCCCGCTTCCCCCGTGTTTTACATGTCTCGTTTACGCAATGTATGGCCTTTCGCGCGCCCCTTCCCCTCCCCTCCGCCCCTGCCCCGGGGAGGGGTAGGTAGGCGGCGAGCAAAGGGAGGGGGGACCGTCGCGCCGCGCAGTGCGCCTCGGGGGGGAGTGCCGTCAGGTACGCAAAGCGAGGAGCTGACGCGCTGAACCTGGAGGCGCTTCTGGTTCCGGCTCATCGAGTCTATAATCAGCACGGTGGGGTTCACACAACCACACACACACACGCACGCACACACGAGCTGTACCCGTACACACAGCACAGCGTAGTTACCCCTGTCGTAACGCACTGACACATCCAAGTCGAGTGTTGTGCCTCCCACCCCCGCCCCGCCCCGCCCCGCCCCACCCCGCCCCGCCCCGCCCCGCCCCGCCCCGCCCCGCCCCGCCGCGCCCCGCCGTCTCAGACTGCAGCACTTACACAACACATGTGTGCCGGGCGGCGCACACACGGGCGGGCACACGTACGCCCGGCATATGCTAACATCAATACCGAGGCACTGCGCTCAAAGACGCTACTCTCGCAAAAATATAGAATAGAAACGGACACAGACGCGAGTCAGTTCAAAGCTATAGACACAGCAGCGTTGGGCGAGGTCAAAGCCCTCTCTCCGGTTATTGTTCGCGCGCGCCAAAAAACGCGAGGTGCTTTTACGCGAAGACGTTTTCCCGGCCCTGGCGGGCGCGTGTGTGGTGCCGGGGCGAGGGCGGGGGCGGGGCGGGGCGGGGCGAGGGCCGCCTGCCTCCCACCAGTATCTGCCCGGAGCAGACGCACAGTCCTGCCAATCTCACGCGCAATGCCAACAAAAACTGCCTCCTATTGACGGCTCTATTGAAAAAGAGCGCCTTGCGTGTGAGTGGTGAGAGGGATTGCTGGGGAGGGGAGGGGATCCCCGGGGGAAGGGGCAGGGGGAGGCAGAACCTTGGCGGGGCACACCGACGGCCCCGGCCCAGGGCCCGGCAGCACGGAGGGTTGCAGTCGGCCCGCGGCCGGGGCGGGGCGGGGGCTGAGTTTCGATTTTTTTGTGGTAGATGCGGCGGTGGCGAGCGGGGAAAAGAGACAACTACTCGTCCGCAACAGAGCGTGAACCCTGAACCACCCGGCGGCCACGTGTGGGCGTATACTACACGTGTCTGATCGAGTTCAGCGATAAGGTACCGGGTGTACCATAGGGCACAGCTGACAAGGGCTGCAGCCGATGAGGATCATAGCCGCCTCCGCACCGGTGCACAATCCGCCCTGTCACCGGGTCTGCGCCGCTCTCTCCTCGCGCGGGTGGTCCGGCCCGGCCCCGCCCCGCCCGCCGGGCCGCAGCACGCAGCCCTATCGATTCGCAGCGCCCGCCCCGCCCCGCCCCGCCCCGCCCCGCCCCACCCCGCCCCGCCCCGCCTCACCACACCCTTCCTTGGATTAATAATGAACATCCCCGCAAATCGTGAGGCGGCGGCGCCGCAAGACGGGCTGGGCCCGCGGGGCCATACCAACCACCGGCATCGAGGCGCGGGAACTTGGCGTGGCGTGGCGTGGCGTGGCGGCCGACCCCAAAAGTGCAAACAACTTTCAATTTTTGAGATTGCTCTTAAAGTCTTTCCCTCCCAGTGTGTGAGTCAAACTTTTTTTTTTTGGACTTACTCCACCCTTTACTGTTGTTGTATGCCTCCTTCCAGATGTCTCTTTTTTTTTTTTTTTTTTTTTTTTTTGTTCAAAGTCGGCAAGAGCCTTGCTGTTGAATATTTTAGTTGGCGCGTTAAATTGATAACACACGGCCTGCAGCCGGCCCGCGGTGGAGCAGCGCACGTTCCCCGCTGTTTACACACCATTTTTCTCCATCCACGCGCCGCCGCGCCGCGGGCCCGAGAAGCAATTCATAAATACAATGAAATAATACATAATAATTGCGTGGCCGTCCGAATACGGCCTGGCCGGGCCGGGGGGTAAAATAAATGGTTATATACGGCTGCAACTGCTTCTTGACCGCGCCGGGCCGCGGAGTAACGTATCTGGAGACGCCATTAGGCCGGCAATACTTTTGATTAGATCCTGGCATTATCAATAACGACGCAGCCGGCTGCGTACGTAACGCGCCCGTCGCGTGGAGTAGCTGCGGAAGCCGAGGAAATGGACGCTAAATGCACCGGCCGGGCCCAACTCAGCTCCGCGCCCTCTCGCCTTAGGCAGCACTGCGGCCGCGGGCCAGGCCGCGCAGGCGGGCAGGCCGGCATGCGAACCGGCCATAAAGCCCCTCGCCCCGCCCCGCCCCGCCCCGCCCCGCGGCCTGACCGATGCACTCTATTCAATAAACGATTTTATCATGCGTATATAATACTGCTGCGCGTGGCGGGCTGCCTACCACCGGGGGACGTCTCCAGGCGCACCCTCGCGGCGGGCCCGCCCGCCTATACAGCGCTGCAGCTCCATCAGATAATCCCTTTCCAAAACTCTCCCCAGTCACAACAACTCAGCGCCGCCGAGGCGAAAATGATATCGAGGCTGAGCAGGGGCGGCGGCGGCGTCCTTGGCTCGCGGTCGAGGAGGCCACCCATCTGCAGCTGCGGCAGCGCGCACCTGCCGGCGCAACAGCTGCGCACCTGTGAAGAGCGCCCCTCTCCGCACGTACAAGTAGTCGCTAGGCGCTGGGCGCCACTCGAGCGCGGAGGAGCGGAACTCACGTACAGACACGCCACAGCAGCGTTTTACGGCGGCCGGGCGGGGCGGGGCGGCTCTGACTCGTGCGCGCCGTGCTGTACCCACTCGCCCCGCCCCGCCCCGCCCGCCCCGCCGCGCCCTCGCGCGCGCTGCTGCTGCTTCTTGAGGCTCACCACCACCCTCACCTTCCCAAACGCTGACCGGTACTACCCGCCGTAAAAGTTTAGGACGCCAATGGATGGGCGCACGGCCAGGGCATGGAGGAGCCGAGGAAGGAAAATGACGACAAGAAACCCAGGCGGTGGAGAGGTTCAGCTGCTGACCTTTCAGCTCCGGCGTGACCCCGCCGCACCCCCTCCCCACGGGTGTCTAGTAGAGTTCTAGTCCCGGCGGCCCGGCCCGGCCCGCCCCGCTTCACCCCGGGCCCTGCTCTGCCCTGCCCTGCCCGACCCGCCACACTTTACGACGAGTCCCTTACTCATCCCGTGGCGCTGTCAAGTTTTCGGGCTCGGGCTACACAGCACGCCGCAGCGCGACGATAGTTTGAAATAAGGGGGGAGTGTCAATGCCCTTAAGCCGAATCAAATATTTTTTTTACAGACGAGAAAATAAATGAAATACAAAAGAAACTTAATATTTTTCCATACTGTGCGGTACGCGTCGTGTAAATACAATGACGGGTGCCTTCCGGCTACACTCGTCGCAGCGCTGCTTTTGAAATGCAAGTGAGCAACAGGGAGCTTGACCACCCCACCCCGCCCCGCCACGCCCAGTGCCGCCGGTGTACTTCTCAATTCGTCGATGTTTACGCACGGAGCAACACTGGCGCGCGCGCGGCCCTTCCGAGGGGTAAGGAATGGCCCGGGGCGGCCTTGGGGGACACTACGACGGCGGGGGAGAACAGCGCCCGAGGGCGGGGCGGGGCGGGGCGGGGCGGGGCCGGGCGGGGCGACCGCAGCGTTTGCCTCCAGTATTTTTCACGGCCAGAATATCAAATGCGTTAAGGCGCCCCTGCCCGGCGCCGGCCCCGGCAGCACTCCGGATGCAACAGCCTCCTCTCCTCCCCTCGCATCCTCCTCTCCGAGGCCGCCGCGACGATGGCCGAGGCCTGATAAGAGGTACGTGCCGAAAAGCGCCGCCCCAAACTCTTATTTCACGCGTCCTCGTCATGCAGCGGGGAGGCGGGGATCCGATAAATCGAACGGGGAGCGTGAGATACACCGCTGGGGGGAGGGAGGGGGGGGGGGGTCGCAAGCGGCACCGCGGGGGACGAAAAGGGCTGCGACCTGTAAGGGCCGCGCTCCCCCCGTGGGGCCCGCGCGGCCGAGGCCGGAAACTTCAATACATTCTATTTAATTTCTTTTACTTTATTTCCAAGTTCTTTTATTTATTCTTGGTCGTCGCGCGCGACGCCCTCAGCAGCTCGGGCAACTTTCCTCGTCGTGGTGAAAGACGTGGAAAAATGTGCGAGCATATATCTTGAGGTATTGATTGGACAAAAGTTGTGGAAGTTTCCCCGCAGCGCGCCGCCGGGCCCCACCGTGCCGGGTCCTCACTCACCCTGTCCTCCTACCCCCCGCCCCCCGCGCTCGTCTAGTTCGTCTTCTTTTCTCTTTCCTGGATTGGAATTTTGCGCCCGTGAAATATCGCACTGGTGGCTGTGGAAGCAGAGGGGAAGGGAGGGGGGGGGGAGCCACCTGTTGGGGGAGGCAGGCAAACCGCTACAAAAGGGACAGTTTTATGCTGCCAAACGTGAAAACGAACGGGCCTCGCGGAACGAGTGCGCGGGAGGCAACAGATGAGAGAGATAAGTAGGGCAAATTGCGCCGCAGCGGCGTTCCTCTGGACAGATGTAAAATACACCTAGTCCGGCATTTATTCGAAAAAATAAATCAGAGTTGACCACTATTTGTTCCACTTACAGCCCTGTTTGGTATTGGCGAGGAGCCACGCATCGCTGTCAGCTCCTGCTGCCCTGCTGCACTCCCCGCACTCCCCGGCATCACTACAGTCCATCAGTGACAGGCGCCTGCCCGCCCGTTCCTCAACGGCTTGAAAAATGTGCTTTCTGCTCCACGTACGCTACAAGTGTGCTTGCTCCCCCCGCCACCGCCACCGCCACCCCGATCAGGAGCGCGGGGTGGGGGAGGCGGGGCCAACGGCCCTGACACCACAACACTTTCTTTCCATTTCCCACGAGGGGACACGTGTGCAAGGCCCACGTGTCCTCCCTGGCGGCAAGACTTGCGTCTCCGGTGCGCTCAGCAGCTCCGTACGTAGTAGGTACGTATCCACCATGAGCCCGGCCCGGCCCTGCGCAGCCTGATGCCTTCCTCTCTCTCTCCCCCCTACAACTACTGCTCCCTCCCTCTCTCTCTCTCTCCCTCATTAGGGCCCCGGCCCGGCCAGCTTGAGCCACGCCGCCGTCCCACACGACTCAGCACTTTCCGTTTGAGCGCATGTCAGCTGGGGGCGTCCCCATCGGCCCGGCCCGAGCTGACGAGTCCCCCGTGTGTCTCCAGAGTGCGCCCCGCGAGCTCTGTGCGCCGCACCAATCACGGCACTGTAGCGAGGTGCCAGGCCAACCAGCGCGCGCAATTTAAAAGAGAAAAAAAGACACAGCACAAAACTGCATACAGCGAATCACAACAAAGTGAAATCCAGCAGCAGCAACAGTGGCAGATTCCGAATACAAAACGGCCATGTGCCTGGGGGGTACATAATGCAACACGGCAGGGGACAGGAGCGTCACGCCGCGCCACGCCACGCCGCGCCGAGCCTGCGGCGTGCTCGGCCTATGCAACATTTATCTCTGCCGGATCTCTGACGTTTGCCTGTCACGGTGGAGGCGGCTGAGCGGGACGGGGCGGGGTGGGGCGGGGTGGGGCGGCGGGGGATGCGCCTCGCGGGGCGCCGTGCCTCGCCCCGCCCCGCCCCGCCCCGCCCCAGCCCGCGCGGCCAGAGCCAGCTGTTGCCCTGTGCACGGGGCCAATGATAGACGACGCACTCGCAGGTACAATAAAAACTTGCGGCGCAGCGGAGCGGGCGCGCATGCCCAGTGAGCAGCCGGCGGCGGCGAGCACCGCGAGGACGACCCGCCCGGCCCGCCCCGGCCCATTACCAGCAGCTTAGTGCTCTATATTTTTGCACAATCTCTCCCCCGCTCTCTCTCACACGCCCCTACTTTTCCCGTCTCGCTCCCAATCGTCCCTGCCTCGTCGCTCACTGATGTTCCCCGCTCCTCAGACCCCCTACCCCCGCACTTCCCTCGCCTTTGGCCCCGCTCGCGCTCCCGGTTGACTGCTTCCTCTTTTCTTCTCTCTCCTCTCTTTTCTTCAGACCAAAGTTAATTCCTCTCCTCTCTCTCTCCCCGAGACAGGATCGTTAATCCGCCATGCGTGAAAATCCCTTCTAACAGGCAATTGTACGGTCGGCAGTCAGGCAGGCAGCCGGGGTCAGCCAACAAGAAACGTGCCGCTTAGTTGTCGCAGCGGCGCGGCGCCTCGCTGCTGCCTCAGTGTTTCCTGTATCGACAGATATCTCGATTTTACGAAGTTCCGTAAAACATTTTCCTATTTTTACGGGATAGAGAATTAATCCTCCTTTTATCATTTGTTTTTTCATTAAACTTAAAGTTTTCTGCGAGAAGAGGAAAGCTTTGCGTCTCTACTTATGCATCTCGATTTGGATTAATTCACACCGCTGACACTCGACTGTCGCCAGGAGGTTCGGGAGCCATAGTCGCGCCCTCCCGCCTGCAGCACAGCGGCCGGCCCGCCCCACCCCAGGCGGGGCCCCTCCCCGTCCGCCCGCCCCGCCCCGCCCCGCCCCGCCCCGCCCGGGCCGCAGCCGCAGAAAGTGAATTCGGTCGAGTGACGAGGGGGCGACCACGAAAACACAAAGAAGGGAGGGCGAGCGGGGGCGGAGGTGGCAAAGGAAATAGGATTATGAAGGCATTGAGGAAGGGAAAAAAGGACATCAGAGCCGCGTGGCCAACCGTGGGAGTTCGTTACCGCAGTGGAAGTATTTTATGCGCCCCAGGAATTCCACCCTCTTTTTTCCCTCTTGCACTTTCCTTTCGCCCGACAGGCTCACCTCGCGGAGCGGTGAGTTCGCCAAGCGGCGCAGAAAAGTGCACGACGGCGCGGGTAAGTGGGTAAGCGACCGAGAGTTACCAACAGAACGGGCACATTTTCTCCGCCGCCGCGGCCCGACTCCGATATCGCCGCGGAAATGTCTTAAAAACCCCTGTCAAACATGGCGCTGCTCGGCGCAGCGTGGCGCGGCGTGGCGCGGCGTGGCGCGGCGCTGCTGCCAGATGCCCCGCCCTCTCGCGTGTTTACGGCGCATCAAAGTCACTGGCGGTTTCGCTCGTGAAATAGTTTTCCACGGCACCGCGCGGCGGGGCGGGGTGTGGCGTGGCGGAGCGGGGCGGGGCGGGGCGGGGCGGGGCGTGGCGGGGCGCTGCCTTATCCTCGCAGCGGCTCGGCTCAAGTTTTCGGAAGAGGGAATTCCAGGCGACTGCTGTGCGTCGCACGCATCGGCCGGGGCCGGCCGGGGCGGCGCCACTCTGTCTCGTGTCACTGCGCGCCGCCCGCCGGCCGCCCGGCTCACACCCACGCACTTTCGCCTTTGTTTCCGTCGCGCGCAAAAGTTTTTCATTCAGTAATAGACGGCGGGTCCGCGCGCAGCAATAGTAGGCGTAGAGCACCTTACCACGATGAGATAGCCAAAACAGAAATCCAGCTGTCAATGAATGAAAATGGGACTTTTACATTAAACCCACGTTGTTTATTTCAGCAGGGTACGGGAGTGTGAAGGGCGTAACAAGGCGCCTCTGCTGCGTCCACTTGGACAGAATCCGACACATTGTGCATGGGGGCGAGGGCGGACAAGGGCAAAGGACAGTGAAGTGGTAAAGTGATCCCAGAGGGGTGGCGTGGCGGGGCGGGGCGGGCGGGGCGGGCGGGGCGGGGTGGCAGGCCAGCCGGGCAGGCCCGCCGGGGTTTTAGGGGCAATCAGAGCCCGCAGGTGACGGCCGTCCCACGCCCCGCCCCGCCCCACCACGACCCGCCCCGCCAGCTAAGCCCCACCAACACCTCCCGGCCGGCCTGGTACGTTACGCCACGCTGCAAACGTCAAACCCCTCCGGGCGAAGAGAGAGGAAACAAACGAAAAAGGCAAAGAGAGAGTGAGAGAGAGAAAGGGCGGGCGCGGCGATGAAAGCAGAAAACTCACCGCCCGCATTCACTCGTTTGATAAAGGGGGCGGGTAGTGGCGGGGGAGCGCGGCGGCTCTAACCGGCACCACCTGCTTACCTGCTCACGAAACTCGCTTTTGTAAAGAGAATGTTTCACCTAAGTTCCTTTCAGTCAGCATTTAGCCTTAATCTGCTCGTTTACACCGCCATGCGAGTTTATCTGAACAAAACGGAAAAAAAGAGCTGCTTCATCCTACAATCTCAAACTATCCGCAACGCAAAGCGATCGAGCATCCAACCGACGTGCAGCACATCGCCAAAGCCGCATGGTCGATATGGGCCGGGGCGCGCGGCCGTGGCTAACACGCTTACTGCCGGCGTACTCCACCGCAGCGGCGTACGTTGTAAGCCCCTCCCCTCACCAACCCGGCAAACCCGTTTCTCGCCTGACAATCGGGGCCCCCTCACGCCCCGCCCCGGCCCAGCCCGGCCCGTGCGTGCCGCCCGCCCAGCGCCCCTGCCCGCACGGAGATACCCGCCCGCAACACACGGCTGTCCGCCGGGTCTGCCTACGCTGCAGGCGCTCCACCGCCCCTCCCCGGCGCGGCGGCAGACTGGAGCACGACCCTGCGGCGCGACGGACTTCAGGTTCATCGCGCTTAGAGAGATCGGCATCGACCCTAGAGCGCATGAGAGGTCGGCCCAACGCTCTAATCCCGCCATATCGACGAGCGGATTGCGAGTGAAAACCGATGTCTCACCGCCACCCCAACTGTAGGGCCTCGCCTCGGCGCGGCGGGCGCGTGGCCGGGCCGGGGGAGGCTGAGCGTCTGAGCCGATATAAACACAAATTCCCCATTTGGGCCGATCCGCTCGTCAGACTGTCGCCCGCCGACGTCACGTGGCGGGGGAGCAGCCCAGGGGGGAAATGAAGTGGTCCAGGGCCGGACGGAAGGACGGACGGACAGACAGACGGACAGGTGGTTACTCTTCTCCCCCTCCCCGCCACGCCCGCGCATCCTGCGACGCGATGGTTTCCGGGGAGCGCGAGTGAGAGGTGCGGTGCGGGAGATCCCGTGAGGAAGACAGAGACAGAGGGACTTATCAAACTCGGCCGGTATAGTAGTCGCAGTCGGCCAAGCGGGGCACCAGGGTAGGGGGCTGTGGGCGGGGCTGGGGGCGGGGGAGGCGGCCCAGGCTGGCAGTCATGTGAGCTGCGGGGGCTGCGGCCGGGGCCCGGGGGGACGCGGCCAGGCGGCGGCGCGGTGCAGGTGTAGCGCCCGTGACCACCACCGCCACCCCCGGCGGGGCCCCTGCGCCGCCCCCGCGCCGCCCCCGACGCGCCGTCCCCCGAGGGGGCATTAGGCAGGCCTCCCCACGTGCCCAGTCGGCTGCAGGGGCGCTGACCACCGGCGGCATGGGGCGGCCAGAGGGGAGGAAGGGAAGGGAGATCTTCGGCCCGGCTATTTCCGCAGACGTATCCGGGCTGCGAGGGGGTTGGGACGGGGGGAGGGGGCGGTGCTGCAAAGGCACCAGGCCAGGGGGAAGCGCACGGGACCACTTTTTTTATTTATTTCGTTCTTTCAGCCTATTTTTTTCTCTCTCTCTGGTTCCGTCTCACTTTCTCTCCTCCCCTTTCTCCCTGCTCTTTTTTCGCCTTGTTTCATCCATCATGACCCCTGCGATGTTTATGATATTCGCGAAGAGGGATGATGCGGCGGGGGCGGCCGGGCCGGACCGGACCACCCTGCAGCAGGCGGAACACATGTTTGCTCCCCTTTAAGGTCAAGAGCCTCCTCGACAAACACGGCGTGCGCTGGGCGACACGCGCCCGTGCCCACCTGCAGGCGCGCCGCCCCGCCCCGCCACGCCCCGCCCCCGCCCCGCCCCGCCCAGCCCCGCCCCGCCACCGTCGGCTTGCAATTTATACCTGGCCGAAGGCTTCTCATAAATAAGTTAATTGTACGCGCGACGGAGCGGGGCCGGCGCCCCCTCCGCCCTGCAGGAGGCGCCCCACTGCGCTGTTGTTCGTGAGGGCCGCTTCGCGCGCCCCTCGCCCCGCCCCGCCCCGCCCCACCTCACCTCACCCCGCCCCGCGCCACTGTAGCGGTCCCTGCGCTACTTTTTCATCCGCAAACGCGCGCGCGGGGGGCGGGCGCGCCGCTGAACGCCTCCCCTGCCGCCCCCTGCGCCGCCCCCGGCCGCCCCCTTGTGGACCGCAGGGGCCGCAGGTCTGACCAGGGGGTTGGGATGCGGCGCGCGCAGCGCCACACCTTATCTGAAATCACCTGGCGCCCCGCCCCGCCCCACCCCGCCCCGCCCCGCCCCGCCCCACCTGCATGGTGGCCACCGCACCGCACCGCTATATCTTTTTGTCGGCGGCCAGCCTGACCGAGGCATTACTTCCACACGATGCGGCGCACAGCGCCCACAGCGCCCACAGCGCCCTTTAATTCAGCCCCGCCCAACGGGATGCAATTCAATGTTTCGGACGTAATGTACGGCATCGTCAATTATTTGAACGGGGCGCTCCCAGAGGAGGAGGCGGCCGCGGCGTGCGTGCGTGCAGGTGTGAGCGCGCGCGTGCGTGCGCGTCAGTGAGAGTGTGTCGGTGGTGCAGCGGGGCAGTTACGACAGGGGGCGGGGGAGGACGGAACCGCGGAGCTAGAGCTAGCTGGGCGAACAGCCCGGAAGCGGGACGGCGGCGACTCACGAAGGTACAGGTAGGTGAGCCAGCAGGCGAAGGGAGAGAGGGAGAGGGAGAGGGAGAGAGAGAGAGAGAGAGAGAGAGAGAGAGAGAGAGAGAGAGAGAGAGAGAGGAGAGGGAGAGAGAGAGAAAGTATCGGTGCACCCAGAAAATGTGATCCTTGAAACAAGGCTAACCGCGTTGATTCAAGGAAAAAAAATTACAAGGAAAAATTTAACCCAATTTCTAGGAATTTTCTTTGTGTCAAGGGCAAAAATGGTTAATCTAAGAATTTTTTATTCCTCAGTTCTAAAGATTATTTCTTATTTTAACGAATTTAACCTCTTGTTAAGGAAAAAAAGTTCCTTGTATTTTATTAAGGAAAATGTTCTTGATTCAAGGATCAGATTTTCTGGGTGTGCTGACGACCAGCAGCATGAGCTTGCTCGCTACATTTATGCCCCCTCTCCTCTCCTCTCGTCTCCTCTCCTCTCCTCTCTCTCTCTCTCTCTCTCTGGCCTGCACTGGCGCCGGCGCCACTCTGATTACCGGCCACTGACCCTCTCCAAGACTGCAGGCCAAGCGCCGCCCGCCGCTATTCTCGGATATACAAGCGCATAACGCGTAAGCCAACGCTCTGCGCCACGCCACGCCACGCCGCTCCCACATCGCCCTCCTCTCCTCTCCACGGCGCACACGGGTCCTGGAGCCCTGGAGACCGCGGCGCCCCTGCCTCACCTGTAACGGATGGCGGGGGGAGAGAGGGGCCACCTCACTGTTTGATGGAGTTGGGGGAGCAGGGGCGGGCGGGCAGGCAGGCCGACAGGCAGACAGACAGACAGACGAGCGGGGAACGGGCGGGGAGCGGGCGGGGAGCGGGCGGGGAGCGGGCGGGGAGCGGGCGGGCGGGCGATGGGGTGCGGTGGGCAGACGAATGGCACACCTTTCGCTGCGAAATACTACGGCCCCACCTCGATGGATGGGCGGCCTGGCCTTGCCCACCGCCGTAAGTGATTCGTCTGCCCAGACCGGGCCCAGCCGGGGCCGGACAGACCCAGCTGGCGGCAGCTGGCCGGCGGGCCGGAGGAACAGGACTGCACTGTCTCCACGCAGCCCCGCCACACACACACACGCTGTACGACACCGTGTTTTAAACCCTTTTCTTCTAACTCACTCAAAGTTATTAATTTTCCACAAACACAGACAACATTCCTGAAGCCGCAAATACGACACAGCCCCTAATAGTGTGGTTCAACTTAGTGACGGCGGAACAGCCGCCGAATACCACGTGGGCTCAAGCGCGTTCCTCCGGATCCATTCCTTGGCGAGAGGTAGAATGGATCCGCCGGGACCGGCGACAGGCCCGGCCCGGACCGGCGCGGCCGCTGCAGCGACTCGCTATGCCTCCTGAATATTTCAGCATGTCCGCGTGGAAGAAGGCTGGGCCAAGAGGTTTCCTCTGCTGCGTCTGCCTTCGCCGCTTGCCATGGAGGCAAGAGACCATCCCGTGCCCATGAACGTGATAATCGTATTAGCCCTACATGCAGATGGCTGCATAATAGTAAAACGACGAGAACTTTTTCGTGCTGTGGCAGCCCTGGTCGGGCCGACCCCGCCGCCGCTCCTCAAACGCTCAAAAGAAGGGGAAGGGAGAGAGAGACAGAGAGAGTGTTACCCGGTTAATACGCGCGCAGATTTCATTATGGCGAACACAGCCTGTGGATCCGTCCGCAAATCTCCAGCCAGCCAGCGAGCCCCAGCCCCCCGCAGCCACGGCCAGGCCAAAACCTCTTTTTACTCCCCCGCCCCTTACCCCAACCCCCCGGCGGGTGAGATCCCTCGCCGCCACAAATCCCTCGAGTTGCTCATCTCACGGGGGAGCGAGAGAGAGAGAGAGAGAGAGAGAGAGAGAGAGAGAGAGAGAGAGAGAGAGAGAGAGAGAGAGAGAGAGAGAGAGACTGACATGACGTGGACACATATATACAGGGGGTGGTGGTGCTGGGACGTCACAGAACGATGAAGCACTCAGTGCTCTGGCACTGTCATTTCAAAGCGCTCCCGCTCCCTGCATACTACCCTCTCTTCCGCCCCCTCCCCCCTCGTCCTGACATCACCACCCAGGACCCCCCCGCCCCCTCCCTCCTGCCTCCGCAAAATAAGCGGCCAGCTGTGGTTTCCTTGGTTCCTGCAGTGCTCCGCCGCTCTGCGACCGGCGCCTGGCTCACAATGCAACGCTTTGCCAGATAGCCTAGGCCCTGAATTATTATATAGGACCGCTGAGCAGAGCGGGGGGGGGGGGGGCGCCTAACGCCGCCTAACGCCTGTCCACGGCGAACCAGACGGACAAGGCGGGGATAAAAGCGAGGACAGCGCAGCACGACGACACCAGGCGAGGCGCTGGACGGGGCGCGCAAGTGCCTCCTTTGTAATGGAACCCGCGGTGCAGGGTTGGACCAGTGTGGCCGCCTAGGTCAGGCGAGTATGGTGTTCTGGTCGATGTGGGCACGGCGGGGCGGGGCGGGGTGGGGCGCGGCAGGGGTGCGGCGGTCAAAGAGGCCGGCCTAGGCGCCACACGCCGCCCGGCCCGCCGGACAAACCGCGAAACCGAGCCTCATCAGCAGCGTACGCGCGCCCGCCCCGCCCCGCCCCGCCCCAACAACAGCGCCGAGGCCTTCCTAAGACCCGTCGGCGGGCCTCCAGGGTGGGGCTGAGGACCGCGCGGAGGAACCCATGCCAATCCATCGGGACCGGAGACGGCCCCCACGAGGTCCACGAGGCCATGTTTGCCACTAATTGTCAAAACCTCCCAACTTATGTCGAGTATTCCGCAAAGTAAAAAAAAATACCTCAGCGCGTTGGGTCAAGGTTTAAGAGGGGTATTCAACGGGGACGGTATACGAGAGTGGGTGCGCCTGGGGTGGGGCCGGGCCGGGCCGGCGCGGCGGGGCCTGTCGGAGCGGCATGCCCCATTAGGGGCCCCGGCCATGGAAATGGGGCATTTCGGGAAGGAAGCGCCCTGGCGAGCCCCGGGGGCCCCGGCCCGGCCCGCCCCGGCCCCAGCGCGGCCCTCGCGGCAGCCAGCAGGGCGCCCCGCACGCGGTCCGTCCAATTTCCCGACGCCACGCCCCGCCACGCCGCCGTCCAGTACGGCCATGGGGAGACGCAAAGTGAGCCCGCCTCTCCGCCCGGCCCCTCGCAGCGCAGGGCGCGGTGCACACGACCACGTCAAATGAACAAAAGCGGGTCAGTGGGAGCTTCGGTGCGCCGAGTCACGGGCGTGGCGGGGCGGGGTGGAGCGGGGCGGGGCGGGGCGAGGCGGCTGGAAGGGTAAGGCATTCAGGAGGGAGGGCGCACCGGGGCGCCTCTCCACATACTATAATGCGGGGCCACTCGATATGGAGAAAGGGAAAGTCGACCTTCCCTCGCTCTTCTCCAGGCCCCTCTCTCTTCCTCTCCCTCCCTCTCTCTATCTCTTTCCGTCCCTTCCACGCGCACCGCACCGCAGTTGATCGGAACACCCTCTCCTCCCCCTCCCTCCCACCTCACCTCGCCCCGCCCCGCCCCGCCCCGCAAGGGAAACTCAAAGTGGAGGAGGAAGGAGCGTGACGCTATGCGCTTTGTCCCCCGCAGACCTAGGCCCCCATTTCTTTCCTATGTGTCTCTCTCCCGCTCCCCCCGAGTCCCTATTCCCCGCTGCGGCGGCGCCATCGAGAGGATAGAGACGCAAACCTTGTCAGAGGGCGTCGACATATCGCGGGAATATAGAGCGCGGCGAGGGCGCGTCGCAAAACAACAGCGTTAGACGTCGCGCTAGGAAAAAACAATTTGGAAAAGACTAGGGGGTGCTAGGTGCGAAATTCAACACGGAACTTCCACTTTAGAGTAACCCGTAATATTTCACAATGACGCAGCATTTTAATTTCCACGAGTCTTAAGCGCCGAGGCAGAGAGAGAGAGAGAGAGAGAGAGAGAGAGAGAGAGAGAGAGAGAGAGAGAGAGAGAGAGAGAGAGAGGTCGGGGGCACGGGGGGCAGGCAGGGCGTATATGACCGCTAATGGTCGGCGCGCTCAGCAGCGGCCCTTATTAATATTTCCTGCGCGGGATTTGGTGTCATCAGGCCAAGCCGGGCCAGGCCGGGCCAGGCCGGGCCAAGCCAGCGAGCCAGCCAGCCAGGCAGGCAGGCAGGCAGACAGGCAGACAGCTAGGCGGGCAGACCAGAAGCAGCCGCTTACTCGCGCATTTAATTTCTTCTTGCTCGACTCGCACGCGCCATCTCTCATCTCTCCAGCAGCAGCAGCAGCGGTGGCGGGGGATGGATGGAGGTCTAAGGTAATTAGAGCGGGAGAAAAAAAAAACCACACGGCACACCGCGGGTCTCCAAAGCGCATGGGGGACTCAAGGCCATTACCGGCGGGGAACACCGTACGGGTAGCTATACGTGTGTGTGTGTGGCGGGGTAGAAGGGTGTGTGAGTGTGGAAAAGACGTATTACTGCGCGGCGCGTTGGAGATAACACACGACAAGCACGCCAACAGTCTTATCCCTTTCGGTAAACAACTTTCCATTATTATTCCCCCCTGCCGCGGGCGGCAACAACGCTGCTTTCTCTCTCTCTCTCTCTCTCTCTCTCTCTTGAGAGGAATCTATTTCTTGCTCCGTCCTAGCTACACACCCTACACCCTCACCATGGGGCGATGTGCGATGTCACCAAAAATTACACAACTCACAACAAAAAAAGCATATTTCTAAAATTAAAACTTTTAAAAATCAGAAGATTGATGGGTGACTTAAAGGTTACGCGGTCGTGGGCCTGCCCGTGTAGAGCAAGTGGCCCTGAAGGCAGGCAGGCAGGCAGGCGGGCGGGGTGAGGAGCGGGGCGTGCGCCCCCCGGGCGGGCCGAGCCCAGGCAGGCCAGTGTTTGTTATTCCCCCTTTCATTAACCTGTTGTACGTAATCCCGCCATTCATTTGGCACCCGGCACAACACGCGCCGGCGCGTGTGTGTGTGTGTGCGCGCGAGTGTTTGTGTTTGAGGAAAGTGCACGGAAACGTGTGTATCAATGTTTGCCAGCGGCACCCCCGGAGCAAGCCGCCCCGCCCCGCCCCGGGACAAGAGTGTGAAGGTGCAAACTTTTCGCGCCCCGCCCGCCCGGCCCCACGCCGCCCCGCGACACCCCTTTCTCTTGTCCCCGCCTCGCACACCCTGTACTTGTCAAGTGGGTCAAGTAGTGCCCGCCTTGTTAACGTCACACAGCCCGGGACGGGACGACGCGACAGCGGCGCGTGTTGAAATAGAGGAGCGCAGCGCGGCGCCACGCCACGCCACGCCACGACAGCGCAGACATCCGCGCTGCTGGTAGTTTTGCATCGTCTGCGCTCATTCCTTCCGGCCCCGAGAGAGAAACCCGTCGTGTCAGCGGCACGAGAAGGCACCCGCCCGCCAAGGCTGACTACTGGGTACCGCATCACAAACAGAATACTTCATCCCTTCCCGCGAGCTGAAGCTAAATGTGGAGAAACCAACATATTTAAAAGCTAAAGTTTCAAGTATGAATATATTTTTTTTAAATTGTTCTGCCGCGAACAAAACTGATGGTGTGATAATTTGTGGGCGGCATACTCATACGCATTCTACCTACTTCTATCCGAAGTTAAGATAAAATATAAAAACCAACACGCATCGGCGGCGTCGCGTTTGCTGGCTGTACGAGATAAACAAATCGCGCAGGTTAACAAGGCTGTCGGGCGACATCGCGCCGCCGGGCCCAGCCCGGCCCCCGCACCCGCCCGGCACGCACACGCTGGGGTGGGGGTGAGGCGGGGGGTGGGGTGAGGGGCGGGGGTAAGGGGGCGGGGGTGAGGGGGGGTGAGGGGTGGGGGTGAGGGGCGGGGCTGAGAGGGCGGGGGTGAGGGGGCGGGAGTGAGGGGGCGGGGGCGGCGAGGGAGCGGCGGGTGGAATGCACTCATTACTTCTGGCCCGTCCCCGGCGGCAGCGACAGGCCGCTACACCCAACCTGAGCAGGCGGGGCGGGGCGGGGCCGCACGAACCATGCGGGATTATTGTGCGAAAGCAGGAAAAATGATAAAGAGGCGGGGGAGCGGGCGGGGCGGGGCGGGGCGGTTTGAGGGAAAAAATTAAAAAGAGACGCGAGGCGGGAGGCAAAACAGTGTCTGGGGTGTAAGTTTGCGCGTGCTGTGGGGCTGTCGGGGTGCGTGTGTGACAGCTGGGTGGGATGCGGGGTGGGGTGGGGTGTGGCGGGGCGGGGCGGGGTTGGGCGGGGGTGGGAGGGAGGGCGGGGGCAGCGGACAATCACGCCGGGGCGCGCGGCAGGTCAGACCGGGGTGACGGAGGAGCGGCCGTCCGACAAGGTACGGCTAATTGGAATCGAACGGGGTGAATAAATCCCCAGTGATTAAATGGGGGGTGCGGCGTGCAGGCGGGGCGGGCGGGCGGGGCGGGGCGGGGCGGGGCGGGCGGGGCGGGGCTGGCCAGGTGGCCGGGTCTGGTGCGGTAAGGGCCAGCAACGCCGCACCAACAAGTTTTCGGTTCGCCGCGCGGAACAGAGATCAGCTACAGTTTTAATCAAAAGAGCAACACTCCGAGAATCAAGTTTATGTGCGTCTGCCATCGACACTTTAAAATAAGTATGGTATTTCCTAAGGTATAACAGTAAAGGCGACACCAAAGCACAAGTCCAGATGGCATCCGACGAATCTCGCCCAGTTGTTTGCACCACGAACTGTGACACACTATCTCTCTCTCACACACACACAGCCGTACAAAGACATGCAAATGAAGACACGCCGTATCGCGCGCCAATTGTTTTGTCCGCCTAATAGGGTCGTTGCGGTGGGTAATCAAAGCGGGGCCCACCAGTGAGACGGGCCGCCCCGCCCCACCACGCCCCGCCCCACCACGCCCCGCCCCACCACGCCCCGCCCACCACGCCGCCGGCCACCGGATGGCAAATGGCGTTTGGACCGGGCGACGCGGTGCGGGGTTTGAGACCCCTACTCTAACCTCTTTAGGGACTTTGGTGCCCTCCTCCTCGCCGGCGAGTGCTTTTATGCCGTACAAGTATAAAGTTGGAAAAAAAAAATTAGAAACCACAAAATCCAGGGATAATGGGGTAAAACATCATACTGGATTTGCGTCTTCCCGTCGGAAATATCTTATCTTCATAAAATATTTGAAACAATCAAACGCGGCTATGGTTTTTCTTCAGCATATGGCACACCGCAGGAATGTTCCCGTGTGTGTGTGTGTGTGTGTGTGTGTGTGTGTGTGTGTGTGTGTGTGTGTGTGTGCCTCCATTTGACCGGCACCATCACTCAACACACAACAGACACAGCTGTGAGCGCGCGGGCGGGGCGGGACGCGCACACGCACCACGCGCAATAAAAGGAATTCAATGTTATCATTTTACAGCGAGAGATTTCGATCAGCGCGCCTCTATAGCAAACGCTAGATAACCGCATTATGGCGGAGAATGAGCCGCCTGGCCTGCGTATGAGCCCTGGCGGCCCTGCCCCCGCCGCGCGCGTCCCTTTGTCCGTCCCGTGCAGAGGGGAGGGGGTGGCAGTATGCGGTCCTCTCAGCACAATCTCCCTTATCGTGTCGCCGGTCCTGGAGAGTCGACTCGCGCCGCGCCAGGCCGCGCGCCCCGTGAGAGACCCGTGGAGTGGAGTAACGCAGCCCCAGTAACACGCCCAGAGCGATGGCAAATGTCCATGGCCACCGCAATATGAGGTCGCAGGGACACGAGAGGAAAGATCGACAAAACGTCATGCGGCTAACGTCTCACTAGTCTGCTGTGCTGATATCCGGGTTGTAAGATTAACGCCCTGCAGGTGCCTCGCAGGTGCCCCCCCCCCCCCCTCCGGTCATTAGCACTGTGCATGTGCGGGCGCCGGCAATTTTTCTGCGTCTGCTTTCACGGCCGCGCACAAAGCGAAAAGGACATGAGGAGACCAGGGAGGAGAGGGGCGGGGAGAGGCCGCGCTCACATGGCTATGAGATAAGCGCTTTCAAACCAAACGGTCCGTATCGCGACATCAAAAGGACACGCCAGACAGCCCTGCCGACGCCGTGCTGCGCCGCGCTACCGCTAGCGCCTGGGCCGGGCCGGGGGGTCCACGCACGAGATTTACTCCGCAGCCCTTCCCTAAATACGGCCCAGCGGAGCACCGGCCCGGCCGTTTTGAGTTGCTGGACCCTAAAACTTTTCTCGGGGGCGCCGGGGAGCCCGCCGCGGTGGCGCCTGCCGGCCCCGCCGGACACCTTGGCCCCGCCGTATATCAGCCGGACACCCGCGGGATATCGGCCGGTCATCTCGCACAGCAGCGCCCGGGGGCCGACCTGGCCCTGGCCCACCCGGCCCTGGCCCACCCAGCCCTGGCCCACCCGCGGCTGACGAGCACACACACACGCACACACGACTATCTCCCGTGCGCTCGCAACTGTAACGTTGTGGTTGTGACCCCGCCGCCGCTCCAATTCGGCCGTAAACATAACAATAGGTGCGCGCGCGCGCACGCACACACGCACAAACGGCTTTACTGTCTGATCCGAGCCCTTGATAGGCGCCGCACCGGGGCGGGAGGGCCGGGCCGGGCAGGGCCGGGCCAGGACGGGCCGAAGGAGTCCACACGAGGAGAGTTATTGTGCAGCCAGAGCGATAGCAAAGTTATGACGTATACAGACCGACTTCCATGACGCCGCGCCGCCACGCGGAGCACACCGCGCTCACGCTCACCTGCAACACAGAGAGAGACAGGGCATCATCAGTACGGGGAGTGAGGAGGAGAGAATCAGTGCAGAGGGGAAAGAGAGGGAATAAAAGAGAAACGGCCAGCTGCGCACACCTGCTGGGCCCGGCCTACGGCGTCGAAACAAGACGAATGCAATCGATCTCCCAGGTCCCAGCGCGCCACCCCCTCCCTCCCCACCCATCCACTCACACTCTCCCACATCTCCCCTCTCCCTCTCTCCCTCGCGCGCACACTCTCCCTCTCTCTTTGGAGCATTCAAATCTTGGCACCTTCCACCCTCCAGAGCTTTGCACCACTCGACCATGCATAATTCACCGCCTTGCAGAAAACACAGAAACCCAATTAGGGTTCGCACGCCACGGAGGATGGTCGCGCGGCGCGCAGTACAGTCCGCGCGGCCCGCACACGCGTGGCCAGGACGAGACACCACCACGCCGGCCCCCCCGGCCCGGCCCCGCCCGGCGGACACGGGGTGGCGGGGGAGCTGCACGGCGCCGCGCCGGCACAAGACTTTCAGAACAATGGCGCTCGGGACGGGAGGGAAGCGCCGCGACGCACTTGACTCATTTCACTCGAGTCGCACGGATCTGGAATAATGTAAAGATTAACAGCGCCAACCCTTTCTCCAACCCTGTCTCTCTAACTACTCTCTCTCTCTCTCTCTCTCTCTCTCTCTCTTCCAGCGCGGAGGGTGGCGGGGGCCCTGGGGCGTGGTGGCGGGGCGGGGCGGGGCGGGGCCCCTCTCACAATGAGCCGGCCCCAAGGCCGCCCCTCAACTCTCAACCGCCGCGCCGCCGACGCGCCCCGCCCGGCCCAGCCCTTTCTTCAAAGTCAACTACAAAGCAGAACTAATACGTCGGAAATGATAGAAATTGCCATTTCTAATTGCATCTCGGGGAGCTTCTGCCGGGAGGGGAGCCTGGCCGCCATTAGGATAACTTGTGGAGATGGAGGGGGTGCGGCGGGGTGCGGTGGGGCGGGGCGGGGCAGCGGTCACGGTCCCGGCCGGACTTCGCGGCCGTCCAGACCACAGTGTATGTAGAGCTAATCAGTCGCGCAATTTGGGAAGTTTTGCGCATTCCGTGTCGATTTAAAGAAAAAGTTTGAACCGAAAATTATTTGATGCGCTGCAAGAAAACATTGCGAGTAAAGAGAATGGCTCATGAGGTGGTATGGACTTAGGTCGAGCCGTGCTGCACTGCAGAGCAGCCTCGCTCCAGTCGGGCTCTCATCTCCAGGACGCCCCGCCACGCCCCGCCACGCCCCGCCACGCCCCGCCACGCCGCGAGCAACGCCCTCCCATTTCAATTCCCTTCCGTTTGCAGCCCCTCATCATCCGACTTGCTTCATAATTCATATTTCTAGCGAGCCGGGCCCGACACAATGGCTGGGCATTGATGGGAAAACCAAAACGCGGCCGAGCGGGTCGTTACTGCCCCGATCCCTACTCTTCCTCCTCCTCCTCATCCCTCCGTCCCTACCCCTCTTATCCCCATCGACACTTCCCCCGTTTTTCGAGTGAGAGCAGAGGATCGAGACGTCATCGCCGCCTCCGCGCCGCGCGCACCGAGAGACAGAGAGGGAAAAGCGATGCTTTCCAAACTGATGATCTCCCATTCCGGCGTTGCCAACTTTACGGAGAAATCCCCCCCAAAACTTTGGGCCTGCTGGCCGCCACCGCTTGGCTAGCCGCCTCATGAGTCCCACTGATCGCCATAATTGGCCAACATCGGCCAAAGTGGATGACGTATTGCGCTAGGGCCGCGGGGTGGCGGGGCGGGGGGCAAAGGGTTAAGGAGGCGGGGTTATAGTGCGCCGTCCAAGGGGCCGCGCTCGACTACTTGCCCGGGGCGGGGTGCCGCGCCGGCCAACTTCCGGTAAGCAAACAACGCCCCCAATTATGTAGCTCCGCGGCTTGTTCGCTGATTGGACAACGACAAGATAAGAAAGCTGGACAGAAAACACACTGGTCTTCAGTGGGCACTTTCAGAGGCCGAAACTATTACATTACATCAACACCGAGTCTAAGCGTTTCTGTTCCTTTTTTAAATTGTTCTATTTTTGTTGCTACATATTGTTTTTTTTTTTTTTTGTTTGTTTGGTTAACCGGTTCTGCAGTTACGACGTCTTTTTCGCAGAGTATACCGGCCGCCACCACACAGCACGGGTCCGCCGCTTCCCTTACTGCTGGGCCGCGCACTCCGCCGCGCTGGGAGGCCCAAGACAAAGAATGAGTCAAGCTTCGTTACTCGGAGAATCTAGTTCCGCGCTGGGCGCCACTCGTGCAGCCAGAAGGGTGCAGCGGCGGCGGCGGCGGCGGCCCGAGGAACTTTTCCAAGATTCCGGTCGCGGAGGTTATTACAACGAGGTTACGCACCGCGACGCACCGCGTGTACCGAGGCCTCGGCTCCCCAGAGCCCACCACTTACTTGTAATAGTCAAGTCTGTGGGGCGGCGCGGGGCGGGGCGGGGCGGAGGGTAACAGCCACCTTCCTCCTCCTCCTCCAGCAGCAGCAGGCCTGGACACTCGAGCGCCAGCAGCAGCAGTAGCGATCGTGCGGGGGAAGAACGTGAATAATGTCGCGAAGGAAGCGGCGCTGTCACGGCGATTAACAAGGCTGAAATGAGTCGAGGTGACGGGGCGGGGCGGGGCGGGGCGGGGCGGGGCGGGGCGGTGTGAATGGGACACAAGGACTCATTATTCCAGCGACACTGACGGGCGCGGTGCGGCGCCCCGAGGCTCGGGGTGTTCCACGACGGGCAGCCGCCACCGCCACCACCGCCGCACGGCGTTCCACACTTTTAATCGTGATTTATTCCCGTGGGCGTGGCGCGGCGTGGCGGGGCGGGGCGGGGCGGGGCGGGGCGCGGCGGGGCGGGGCGGGGCGTGGCGCTTGCTCCTGACACTTTGGCCCGCCTAATGAACGGCTCGACGTGTGTTGAGGCTATATTTCTCGCGGTCCGTCACCCCCGCCAGGAGGAGGTACCGACACCGCCCCCCGCTCAAGAAAGCAAAACGCGCCCGTGCTAAGACACTCACGTACAAATGCTCATTCACCCCGCCCCTCAGCAAGCAGGGCGGCTTAGTCAAGTTTTATACACCACGCAGCTCGTTAGGTTTAATTACTTATAAGCAAACTGGGTGGCGCGGAGGGGGGGGCGGTTCCGTGGAGACAATTTTCGAGCGCTTAAGATCTTAAGATCGCGCTCATGTCAGCACCGACAGGCCCGGCCTTACGCGCCAATTACGGGTGTCTAATGGCGTCGCGGCCCGGACCGCAACAAGAGCCTGCGAGTCCGTGGTATCTGAATGGATAGCAACGTCATTCAAGCGCTATCGGCCGTAACGGTGTAGTAACTCTCATTCACTTTTCCAACAGTAAGAATTGGAACTTCTTCCACTTGGTATTCATATTTATTTGTTTATTTTTTTTTTCGAAATGCGTGGAAGAGCATTGGTGTTGGGAGCCCGCCGCGCTCGCCCTGCAGGGGTCCCTCTCGGTCCCTCCTCGATTGCAAGCTCCGCCACCGTGCAAACGATCGCCGTGGCTTTGAGGGTGACTTACACACTGAGGGAGGCCCCAGCCGAGCCCAGACCGCACTGCACTGCACTGCTCTCGCATCTCGCTCAGTGTTTTTATATGCGAGCTGCAACCACCCGCGGGGGGCCTTTCGCGAAATTTCCGCAAGTAAATAAATTGAAATGCTTGACGTGTGTCTGCGGGCCGGGGTGATCCCCTCGCCTCCTCCCCCCTGGCCGCCCGCCCACGCCCGCTCCCCCTTCTCATTGCTGCCTTAAGTCCGTTTCTGGCCCGCCAAATCCCACCGCCAAACCCTCCCCGCCCCGTGGCGCTACCCCCGGCCCGGCCCGGCCCGGCGGGCACACCCGTGGTGGGACGCACGCGGCCCCGCCCCGCCCCGCCCCGCCCCGCCCGACGCACCCTTGAAGCGCCTGGTAATGGGGCCTAAGTCACCGGGACGTGAGCGCCACTCCAAGGGCAGCCGGCACCGGTCCCCTCCGGGCGGGAGCGTCCCCAGGCGATCGCCCACAAAGCGGGAAGCACTCGCCCTTCGTCCCTCAGTGGCGGACTGCGGCGGGGCGCGGGCCTCCTGCCAGCGCGCGTGCCGGGGCGCCGCCGCGGAGAGCGACGAGTAAAACGACCCCCTTCACTCCACCCAAAACTATTGTAAAACTGTGGCTTCACCAAATGACGTGTCAGTTTTTTCACTCTAATTCTTGCCGATATTTTTCCTCTATACCATAAAAATTCGTGATATTTCGAGCGGATTTTTTTGGGGGGCGGAGACGCCCCGCGGTGAAAGGCGAGCTGCGGCCGCCAGTTCCGGGCCTTGAGGGGAGGGGGGGGGGGGAGAGCCCCATGCACTGGCTTCTGTCTCGGCATCCATCATAATTGTGCGAAGCCCCACGCAGCCGGGGCGGGGCCAGCCCGGACCCCCGCCCTGCCCTGCATACACTACCTTTGTCTCGCACATTTTTCCCCCCGGCTGTAAGTCAGACACACACCGACAGGACAGGTCATCCCCCTAAGCCCCGTGCAGCGCCCTCCTGCGTCCATGGCGGCGCAGAACACTAGTCGGGCGACGCAGGAAATCGGACACCCAAATCAGACGCGCGACTCGATGCGGCGGAGCATATAAGAGGAGGAGGAAAGAGATTTGAGGGAAATCGGAGCAGCGCGTCGCGTCGTTACCCGACCGACCCGACCGGGAGGCGATGCGAGCGCACAGCTTCCCCATACACTTTTTTCCTCTTTCTCAGTCGCGCGCGCGCGTGGAGCTCGAATCGCGCGTTCTCTCTCCTTATTTTGTCGGTACAGTCTGTTTGCCGCGGGAGGCGAGGGCGCAGCCGGCCGGCGCATGCCAGTGCACAGATGCGGCCGGGCCGGACACACAACTCGGAGCCAACAGCGGGGCATCGTGCAGCAGACACTGCTGACGAGACGAGCTAACCGAGTGAGTGTGGAGTCGGGCCCGGGCCCGGGCAAACACACAGAGCCATGCAAAGCCATAGAGCAGCTTTGGACTGGCGGGGCGGGGCGGCCATCCCAGCCCCCGAGGGTCAAAAGCGCTGCAGCAGCTGAGCTCACCACAAAGTGAGGCGGGGCGGGGCGGGGCGGGGCGAGCCAGCGGCGCCCTCAATGGGCCCTCGATGGGCGCGACGCCCGTTTGCCGAGTCACCGTACGAGGGGGAGCGCTGGGGCGGGGGGGGTGGGGCGGGGCGGGGCGGGGCGGCCAGAGCCAGGGATAGGGATGACTGCTAAAATCGAGAAATGGCGAGAGCTTCTTCAAAGCCTCCGCTCGGCTGTCCTGGCCCCGGCAGTTGGTCCAGTCAGCCCCTGCCATTTCCCGTGTGATGCAGGGCGTAGCGGTTGGGGCGGGGTGCGGCGGGGCGTGGTGGGGCGGGGTGAGGCGGGGTGCGGACAGGGCGCGCCGGACGTCACATCATCGCCTCGCAAATCCGCCCGCACCCGCCCGGGGCTTCCCTCCCGCGTGCGCGCAGTCGTGTGTGAGAGTGTGCGTGCCCCCCCCCCCGCACACACACACCCCCACACATTCCCGGTAGTTTGGGAGGGGAGCGAAAAAAACAAGGGTACACCCAGTCTGAAAGTAGAAGTTTCTATTGGCCGGACGCGAAACCACTCGAGGCGACATGGCGCCCCCCCTCCCACTGGACGTGCAGAATGCGGCCCTGACCCTGACACACGCACCGCTGACCGTCACCCCCACCCCGACCGCAAAACTATTTCTGGGGTTGAAAACGCGCCTCGTTGGTCCGACGTGCCCACCGGACCAATACACGATACGACCTTCATCGCCTCCCGGCCTCCCGTGACCACGGCGCCCGGGCTGTGAGAGACAGCTAGGCGCTGTGAAGGTGCCGCGTATAGCTGCGTAAAGCTGCGTACAGCTGCGAATAGCTGCGGAGGGCGTGGGACGCAGCGCCCCGCCCCGCCCCGCCCCGCCCCGCACCACGTCCGTGGGAAGTGGGTCGGGCGTGCCGAGTCATCTCAGGGATGATCCTCGGCTCGGGGCGCCGCGCTGACGCAGAGTGCAGACCGCGGCGCCCACAAATCAGGACTAGAGGAGCGAGCTGTGAGGAGGGGGCGTGGCGGGGCGTGGCGGGGCATAGAGCACGCCGGAGGAGGCTCCACCCTAGCAGGTGCCGGCCGCGGGGGCTTACAGGAGAGCAGCCACCGCCCCACCAGCCCTCCACACCGGGCCGGCCCGGGTCGGGCCGGGCATAAGGTCGATGCAAATTGAGGCTTTATGTTTCGCAAAAGGACTTTGTGATCGGGAGCCCCCCGTGCCCTGCCCGGCCGGGCCCTGCCCGGCCCCTGCGCCCCACCACCAGGGTGAGACGAGCCGCGGCGGCCGGGGCGCGCGGGCGGCGGGGGACGGCGTGGTGCTGCAGACTTGGGCGCCGTCAAGCTCCTCCCCACAGCGGACACAGGCCCGCGGCGGGCGGGGCCCCCTGCCCGACCCGCACTGCTCACACACCCATAATTCTTCTCTCGCGCGCGTCGGTCGTCCTTCAAAAAATTTTACGAGCCGCGGAGACAAAACAGCCCAGCTGGCTGATCCGGTCGACCGCGGGGCGTGGCGGGGCGGGGCGGCCAGCAAGCGTGTTGACAAAGGCACGGATGCGCGCAAACAATCGGGACGCCGGGGCGGGGCGGGGCGGGGCGGGGCAGCCCCCTAGTGAAAGCGAGCTGGCCTGCCAAGGGCCTTCCGGTAGACAGCGGGGGCAGTGGGGTCGGCAGGGCAGCAGAGGACAGCACACACACACACACAGTACCGATTGGGTACGTGCGCGGGATGTGCAACCGCAAGGCCACAACTAGGCCTGCCGTCCCCTCCTCCGGTCCGGTCCGGTCCGGTCCGGCCCGTGGTCCGCTCTCTCTGCTCCACCCCTGCGCGCCCCCCCGCCCCCACCGGCCCTACACCACCGCCGAGCGAAAAATTATACGGGCGCGCTCAGAGAAAAGACACGCGCAATGCTTTTGCGTCGAGCAGCAGCAGCAGCCCGATACTGGAGCACGGCCACTCTCTTCTCTTTCCACCACCTTCATCCTTCTCTCTCTCTCTCTCTCTCTCTCTCTCTCTCTCTCTCTCTCTCTCTCTCTCTCTCTCTCTCTCTCTCTCTTCTGCCGCGCCCTCCCCAATAAAGCAGCCGAGCAAATACAGCGCCGCTGTCATCGGCAGCTCTCAGTCCGGTCCCTCGCGGTGGGTCCCCACGTGTGGGGAGAGCCCGTGGCGGGGCCGGGCCGGGCGGGGCCGGGCCGGGGCCCTTTGGCCAGCAGCCCTGTTCTGCTGCCCCAGCCGATAGCCGGAAGGAGGCAGTGAGATATTTCCCTCCAGGTCCGCATTAAAATAATAATGATCATGGTCGTCATGACAATGACAGACCGGGTCGGCCGGGCAGGCTGGGCGGCTGCATGGCCAGGGCCAGGGACAGTTCCATCTCCGGTTCCGGCTCCGCTCCCCGGCCGGGCGGGGCCGGCTGCCCGCCCCGCCCCGCCCCGCCCCGCCCCGCCCCTGGACTCCAGATGCGACTCGGGATGGAAAAACGACGAGACGACGAAAGACTGCTTGGCTCGTTACGGAAGGATGGGGAGTGAGAGAGCAAGAAAGGAAGAGGGAATTCATCTACGACACCCTCAACGTCAATCGGCTAACGCAGCTGCAGGCAATGCTCCATCAGTGGAGGTTATTGGTACCCCACTTAGATTTTATTTATCCACTTGGCAATAAAATGAGAGGTAAATATGTTGGTTGTATTTTTTTATCCGCTGCGGGGGGTGATCAGATAAGTAAGATGATGGTGTTCTGCAAAGCGATGTAGACAGGCCGAAATATTAAATATGGGCCTGCCTCCTAATGCATCAACTACTACACCTCCATTTCTCTAATTAAACTATGTAACCTTCCGATGTTATCAATCAGCCTCTGACTCTGCTGACCCCACACCCTCATTTCTGCAGAAGCCATAGGCCAGGCCTCGTCTACTCCCCAGCGCCCCGCCCCGCCCCGCCACACCCGGTCCAGGAGGACATCAAGGCCCGAGGCTGGGCCCGGCCGGCCGTCCAGGCGTATTAGCCCCAAATGGTCAGCCATCGGACTGCCATGGAGATTGAATGATTGGAGACACGCCGCCTGGCGCAGCCCGGCCCGGCCCCGCCCGGCCCGGCGGACAGACCCTCCCCGCCCGCACCCTCTCCACAGCGACAGCTCAAGATGGCGCCTGTCCTCGACACCATTTTTCATCCAAAGGTGGTGATGTCCCCGCTCGCCCGCCCACTTCTTGCTTTTATTTGGCACATGTTTTTTTTTGCGGCCTTCTCCCTCCTACCGCCTCCTGCCGCCGGCGACGTCTTGCGGTTACATACAATCACTTTTACATCGTCGGCCGTTACAAACGAAAATAAAGAACGAAAAAGTACGAGGGGTTAGGGTCGTGAACGGACGAGAAAAGTCCTCTGCACTTTGCGGCATTTTGGGAAAACAACAGGGGTCCAAGTCACTGACATGAACTGAAGCGAACTTAAGTAACGCTAACTATCAAATGGCAAAAATACATGACAAAATATTTCGCAACTAAATTGATAATCGTGACCAAACATTTAACGCCACGACACCACTCTGCGTCGCGTCACAAAACCTTAGACCAACTCCTTAAAAAAAGAAAACCGTCGCGCAAGTAAATAATAAATGGGAGCGGCACTTGACCGCGCCGCCGTATCAATCACGTGAGCGCGGCGCGGCGCGTGTCCCGAACACGGAATGTCGTTTACCGTAATCATCATTCAGCGCGTGTAGGGCCGAGCATATGTTAGGGACGGCCTCCTGGAGCCGCAGCCGCCCGGCCCGGCCCCGCTACGCTCGAGATCCGAATTTGATTTATGGCCGGCCGCCTCTGCCGGGCTGGACCGCACCGCGCGACCATCTATTTGGACCGCGCGTCACTCTGCTGAGAGCCGGGCCCCCGGCAGGGTAGCCCAGCCCGCCGGGCACGCGTGCAGCCGAGTTGCCTACCCGTCGGGCTGCACCGGGCGCTCACCGGGCCCCCGGCACCGTAGACCAGCCCGCCGGGCACGCGTGCAGCCGAGTTGCCTACCCGTCGGGCTGCACCGGGCGCTGCCCAGGCCCCCGGCAGGGTAGACCAGCCCGCCGGGCACGCGTGCAGCCGAGTTGCCTACCCGTCGGGCTGCACCAGGCGCTCCCCGACCACCCATGATGGCGATACACTCTCCGGTACCCGGCGCGCGCGCGTACAGTATAAACGCATTGTAAAGGCGCGGCAAACTTAAATTAAAACGACATTACTCTGACGACGATAAATTTCGTTTCCGAATTCTTTGCCGATAGGGGAGTGAATGAGGTGTTTCGGAGCGAGCCGGTTACAGCAGGGGAGGGGCACCTGGCCAGGAGAGGGGTGCGCAATGCCGCAAAGTTGCTCCCCTCCACTCCCGTCCCTCTCCACTCCATCAGTGGCCAAAAATTTCCCGCCGCAAAGGTCCCCGGGGCCCTCCTTGTCCTGCGGCCCCTGCGAGCAGACGCCCCGCCACGCCCCGCCACGCCCCGCCACGCCCCGCCACCACCACCGCCCTACTCCGCCCCGCCCACCCGGGCCTCACAGAATAGATGACCCAATCAATCAATGTGTCCCCACAGGCTTGTGATTGCATTACACAGTTTAATGCATTTGTTCTCTCTCTTTTTTTATTTGTTTCGTCCGAAATGAAACGATCCGAACGCGGGCAGCACTGGCGTTGGCGTCGCGCCCAGCGCGAGAAAAACCGATAATTATTGTGCTTCCGCGAAATAGAGTGTCGTGATGTTTTTCATCATGAACAAGGTTTCGATTGTTCAGCAGCGCATCTTTAAAAATTTGCATATGTCCTCCACCCAATAAATTCCGTAGCAAGCACGCAGCGTTCAGCGCCGATCAAGGGCTCGAAAACTTCGGAATCGGAAATTCTGATCTGTACAGCCAGGTCCTTCCGCAGCGTATCTGCACGACCGCGCCGGCCAGCAGCTGGTCCGTTGCTGTGGTCACACGCTGGCCTACTCTACTCCCGCCGACCGGCTCCCTCACGCGGCAGGCCCGGCAGTTCTTTGGGCCGTGAGGCTCATCGCGCCCTCCCACCTCATCCCCTTCCACTCCTCTCATGCTTCGGACCATCAACACCCGTCCGCCCCGCCCCGCCCCGCCACGCACGGCACACCGCGACGTAAAATATGCGTTATGGAAGTGTCAACGGCTCACTTAATTGCTGTTTGGTGTAGTCGGAGGCAGTGAGGCAGCAGATTTTAAAAAATATATATAATAAAAAATCAAACATAGAGGGGTGGGTGGCGCCTGGCGCCGCGGCAGAGTGGGTGCCGTATGAATAGGCCGCCGACATGATGGACGGGCGCGCGTTTCCGAAGCGCGAAGCGCAGCGAATCAGAGCCAGCCCGGCCCCGGCCCGGCCCGGCCGCCGGCAGGCGAGCATTTGCATTTTTCGCGCAGCAGCGCGCGGCCGTACAGGAGTGCCGACACAGCAGCAAACCGAAAAGTAAACAGTCGCAGGGGTACCAATGTACCAAAACAAAACAGGAAAAATAAAACACTGAACACAACGAACGGCACGCGCGCGGCATAGCCAAACAACAACCCAACTCTATGGGATAATTTCGGCTAGACTGAATACGGGAACACGGCTGCTGGTACCAATGACACGCAGAAACAAAAACCGCAGAACTGCGTGTCCTCATTTCCATACGCGCGATACGCGTCGATGTGCAGGTCTGAGGGTGGTCATAGAACCCTCTCTCTCTCTCTCTCTCTCTCTCTCTCTCTCTCTCTCTCTCTCTCTCTCTCTCTCTCTCTCTCACACACACACACACACACAAGATGACCGGGTCATATTTTACAAATCGGAAACGCGTAATTAAAAGCAGCCATAAATATAGTTTGGTTCGATGCGCGCTCCGTGTCGGACTGACAGGCGTGGTGGCGGCGGCGGCGGAGGGCGGTCGCTACACAGCAAAAATAAACCAAGAGCGACACCGAACAAACACGACACCGCGTCGCGCGCGCGGTCCCGATTTAGAACGAATGGATGCAGGTCTACGCGCAAGTACAGACCTCTGTTGACATTACAACCTGCACCGCATGCTGGTTTGAACAGCCAAACACAAGCTGGAATCTGCCTACCAGAATCAAACAAAAAAAAAGTAAAGATAAAAATAGCGGAAATACAGCAGGGGAACACATGTCGGTCCCGGCGGGCCGGCGCGTGAGGCACACGGCGGGGCACCTGCTGCGAGGCGCCGCGACGCGCCCCGCCCCGCTGGCTCCATCCCCTTTAACGGCCGCTCCACCCCCACCCCCGAGCCGCTACGCCACGCCACGCCGCGCGACTCGGGGAGAAATTAGACGTCCCGGCCCGAAGTGAGTCCTTCGGTCCGCCACCCCCAGCGCTGGAGCCGCCGCCGCGGCGAGCAGAGCCAACACTCGACAGTCGGCATACGGTTCGAGCCGCCCCCGCCCCCCGCCCGCACTGCTCAGCCATCCCAAACGCTTCCGTATGGCACATTAAAACACACTGTTTCAGCGGAGCGAGGAGAGTACGGTTTTATAGCTCGTGAACTTACGTCCCTGTAACCTGAGATCTATATATTCGAGCGATTTCATTTCATAACATTTTCGTAGGTTACAACTTAAGCAAACTTAAAAATATAAAAAATAAAACTTGGTGCACAGTAGAAAACTGCACTCATCTCGTCGAGGTGGAGGATGTCCCGCCTCTCGAGCTCTTTCGGACGAAACCTCCGCGCCGCACTGCCGGCAGTTGACGGGCACTTCGGACGCTTCATGCATGCTCTCGCCGAGCTGTCCGCGCGGACAGTCAGTCCTGCGGATGCGATCGGCGCGCGCCGGCAGAGGGGAAACAATTATGACTTATATCTGCGCCATCGATCAATTATAGCGACGGCGCAATCACACGGGGTGCTCGCTCAAGGTGCTAACTCGACGTGATGGCCAGGGCCGGGGAGGTGAGGGGGGAGGGGGGGAGGGGAGGTGATCGTGCGGCGGGGAAAAGTTTGTTCGTCTGCGGCCAATTGGCTGAGTGGGAAGTTAGTTGGTGCGGCGGGGCGGCGGTGCTGGCAGCAGGCGCGCCGCGGCAGCAGTAGGGGGCCGTGCACAAAATACGTCACGCAATTTTTCGGGATTTTTACCCTCCTCCCCTAATCACCCACTCATCACACCTGAGCGCCCCCGACCAGATGACGTCACGTTTTCCAAAAAAAATTGGACACTGTTAGAATAAACCTATTAAACCGAAAAGCGACATACTTTGCTTATAAACAAAAATTGAAGTAGAAGACATTACATACAGTATGTACATTATTAAACATGCGCATGCCCTGGCCGCACCGCTGCTGCGCTGCGCGGCGCGCTGTAGACGAGGTTTTCTAAGTTTGCGAAAAAGCCACGTCACGCTCCCTCTGACCCCCTCCCCCCCCAAATCACCCTCACATCACATCCGACCGACACTCCCCCCCTCCCCCAAAGTGCGTGACGTATTTTGTGCACGGCCCCTAGGCTCACGGGAGGGCCGTGTCTAGCAGGCGGCCGGCCCGGCCCGGAGGTCCACTCGATCGACCAGCATCGCACCCTTCAAACCAAAGTCGGAGACCGCTGCGGCCAGCGCCCACAGGAGGACAGCGACGCCGCGTTATCCAAGTCAGTCCGGGCCGGGGCCGCCCCGGTGGCACCGTTGGACAATGGCAGCGCGCTGCTGTCTACATTTCCGACGATGAGTTTCTCCGCGGGAATTTCAAATAAGCGGAAGCAGAAAGGCGCGCCCGATGCTATAGCCTGGGCGGGCTCGCCGTTGTCAAGTTGAATCAGTCACGAGCGGATTTGAAAGCAGGCAGCAGGGGCAGCGCGGGGCGAGAGAGGGGGGCGATGGAGAGAGGGGCCGGGCCGGGCCGGGCGGCCAACTCCAAGAATAAGAAATGCAGCGTCCGAACAAACTAAGGGCAGAGGCCTGAGGCCTGCTCCGGGTCCCGCAGCGCGCCACGGAGCGGAGGGAGGCAGGGCCGCTGGGAGCAGCGGGGATGGGGCCCACAGGGCGGGCGGGAGCAAAGGGTTGGTGGTCCCGGTCGGTCGACGTGATTAGATTCCATAACAGCAACTTGCCTTTCCGTTTAATCAGCACGTCAATGTCCCGCCGGCTAAATAATCCATCAACTTTCCGCCATGAGAAAGAACACATTTCTCGGCGGCGCGCGCCGTTCCGAAAATTTCCAGAAACTGAATCCGGCGGCGGCGGCAGCGAGGGGGCAGCGCAGCGGGCCGCGTTTTATTGTTGAAACTTCCAGAGAATCACGGGGAGCGGGACGGGACGGCGCGAGGCTCCATTCCGTATTCTTCTCGGCCTTAATCAAATTTCCTTCCAGCGCCACGCCGCGGGGGCCGCGGGGGCCGCAGGGCGCGGCCGGCCCAGCCGCCGGGGATTTATGCTCTGTCACAGCCCCCCCCCCCCTCCCGACACCAGCAACAGCACCGAACTTACGCGCGGTCCCCGAGATTCCTGCTTCCCTGCCGGCCTGGGGTCTGGCCGCCTTGCCCCGCGCTGGCCGTCCCGTCCGACCCCCCAGGCCCGGCGGCGGGGCGGCCCGTCTCCACCGATATGTCTCCTTCTCTCTCCCTCCGCCTCCTCATCCATCTCACGGGAAGCGCCGCGCCTCACCTCTCCGCCCGTGTGCGAGAGAGAGAGAGAAAGGGAGAGAGAGATAGAGAAAGGGAGAGAGAGAGAGAAAAGGGAGAGAGAGAAGGGGGGAGAGGTCAGCACTAGACAAAAAAAAAGAGAGAGAAGGCGAGCTATCTGTGACAAACACCAGGTGTCGGCACGACGTCGCACTCTATAAATCCTTCGGGGGGCGTGGAGCAGGGAGAGAGAGCGAGGCAGGAGAGCAGAGGTAAGAGGGAGATTGGAGGTCCACTCGCGCAGAGCAGCCCGCATGCCAAGGAAGCCAAAGTCGAACCATAACCACGCACTTCTATAGAGGACAGCAGCGCGACAAAGCTGCACACCAGACGACTTCGGCAGCCCCGAAATCTGAACCACGAAAATTCCCGGGACGTCGCGCATCCTATATTTATCTCGACAGTATGACAGCCCCGCGGTGTACACTCCGCCGCGACCCTCAGTGGCGGTCAGCGGCTGCCCTCCGCTCCGGAAGCAGCGCGCATACGTGCAGTGACTGTGCGAGGCCCGGGCCGGGCGGGCGCGGGGCGGGCGCGGGGCGGGCGCGGGGCGGCGCGGGGCGGGCGCGGGGCGGGCGCAGGGCGGGAGTACGGTACGGGTAGGAGGGCTACGTGCTGACCCCCGGGCGATAAGGACGATCAATGGTCACACGGGGTCCACGGCCCGGCCCGCCCCACCCCACCCCGCCCCGCCCCGCCCCGCCCCGCCGCGCCCCGGCGGGACCCGCACGCGTACCGAGCGATTTGGAACACGCCCAGATCAGATGAGAGGGCGGGCCTCTCTGTTATCGTCTCGCACTGCTGCAGGGGAGCGAGAGACACGCGGGAGAGACGGCGAGAGAGAGAAGGGGCGAGGGAGAGAGGGAGAGGGGAGTAGAGAGAGGGAGAGGGGAGTAGAGAGAGGGAGAGGGGAGAGCAGAGAGCGGACGCGGGCGCCCGGGTAGTCGGGGGGAGATGATTGATTCCGGCGATTGAACCAGTTCCAGGCTCCAGAGTACCGTGCCATAACAGGGTGTAGGGGGGTTCTGTCTCTGCTTATCCCTTGAGTTTCGCTTTGTGTGTCCGTCTGTGTCTCTCTGTCTCTCTCTCTCTCTGTCTCTCCTCGCTGCAGCGCCCGTTGCTACGGAGAGCGGAGAGGCGCGCGGCGCACTACAGTGGCGTGGACAAGTCTCAATCTCTCCCTCCCTCGCCCAGCGAGCGAGCAGGCTGGCGGTGCAGCAGCTGCAGCAGCTGCAGCATCTGTGACAGCAGCCGAGCCGCGCAGCTGCAATCCGCTGCGCAATATCCGGGCTCGAAAAGGTAATAAAATTGCCCAGTCGCTGCGCCACGCTCCACCACGCCCCGCCCCGCCCCGGCCCCGGCAAACAGCAGGTGCACTGCCGCAGTAAAGCGGCCCGCCTGATTAAGGGAGTGGGCCATACAGGGGCGGGGCGGGGCGGGGCGGGGCGTGGCGTGGCGGGGCGTGGCGGGGCGTGGCGGGGCATGGCGGGGCGGGGCGTGGCGTGGCGGGGCGTGGCGGGGCCGTCGCGCACGCAGATAGTTGTTCAAGATGGATGACGGGCGAACGGCGTTGAAGAACATGGATCAATATAAAACAGGGGCACACCGCAAAAAATACACAAATATATATAAAAAAAGAAAGAGATGCAAATACACAAAAGAAATAAAAAGTATTGAGGCGAGAGAAGATGGAAACGGCGCGTGTGTGCGGAAGTGGATGGGGTGGGGGGAGGATTTTGAAGGGGCAGCAGACGCACCCACGATCCGCAAAAGGCATTTATATAAAAATGATTTCATTTTCCGTCCGGATTTTTGCATTTCCGGAAAATTTCTGAATGCCACGCGACGCACCCTCATGTAGAGGGGCGGGCGAAGAGGGCGGTGGAGGCGATAGAGGGTGCGACAGGGAGGAATAGGGAGCAAAAGAGGGAAGGAAAGAGAAAGGCGATGAGTATGTCATCGAACTGGAAGCAGCCGGCTGGCGGCTCGGCTCGGCTGCGCTAGGGGAGCGGTATGGCAGCTAAACGCGCAGCAGCTTTCAGCTTAAAGCGATCAGGACTCGGGGCTGGAGGGGAGGGCGGGATATGGGAATGAGCAGAAGAGAGGAAAGAAAGAAAGAAAGAAAGAAAGAAAGAAAGAAAGAAAGAAAGAAAGAAAGAAAGAAAGAAAGAAAGAAAGAAAGAAAGAAAGAAAGAGCACCAGCATCGCCGGCTGGGCTGGGCTGGGCAGCAGGTCGCTAGGGCGGGGCGGTGCCGGGCGGTGCTGCCGGCCCTGAGTCACGCATCGCGTCGCATCTCGGCGCCTTGATTGTAATCCGGAGATGAGATTCGGCCCGCTCCTCCGGGGCGGCGCGGCGCGGCGGGACGATTGGTCCATCGGCAGCAGCGGCAGCAGCGACAGGCAGCCTAGCGCGCGCCCCGCCCCGCCCCGCCCCGCCCCGCCCCCGACAAGTCCAACCCCACCGAGGGAGAGCGGCGCGGTAGCGCCAGCGGGGAGAAGGCTAGACAAATATTTGTGGACGCTGCACACGGCCCGGCCGGCCCGACTGTCCTCCAAATGCATTTCACTCTACTCGTCTCCGCAGAGGACAAATATTTTCAAGCATTACAACGATCAGAGCCTCTGCGGAGGGGGAGAGGGAAACAGGGCAAAATCCATGCAAAAAGCCATGGATTGCTAGTGCTGCTGCTGCAGAGTTTCGCGGACGCTTTCTTTGGATGTCACAAATGAATCTACACAATAACACAGTGTTAGCAGGAAAATTCCAGCACTAAATGCCATCTTGCTGCTTCACAAAACAGGTCCAGTGTCCAGTGCAGAGAGAGCGGGTGCCAAAGAGGAGCGGCGGGTCTATGAGTCGGGCCCGCCCCCGGGCCAGGGTCCCGCGCGTAAATGCTTTATCCGGCGTAATTGCTACAAAAATGCGGCCCTCGGAGAAGAGCTGGCCCGCGCCGCGCCGCGCCGGCTCGCGCCCGGGCCGCCCCGCCCCGCCCCGCCCGCACCTCTCCCTGCATATTTGCAAGGCTTCTGCATTTTAAACGGGTGTCGTCGCGCCTCTCTGCTTGCGGGAGGAAAGAGGGAGGGGATGAAAAAGGAAAGTTTGCAGCAGCAGCTCAAAGAGTTCCGACGATTTGCCCCCGAGCTTTCCCACAGCAGACGGCTCTATGAAAAATATTAGCGGCGCGTCCGCGCCGGGTGAGAGACTCACCAACAACGGCGGTTTCACCCTACTCACCCCCAGCGTCTTTCTGGACGGGAAACCAACTCGGCTCAAGGCCCGCGCATCACAGTAAATTTTGCACGTCCATCGCCAATGCGTCAGCCACACGCGCAGACACACGCGGCTGACAGAGGCGGATGACACCCCCGCCCCGCCCCGCCCCGCCCCGCCCCGCCCCGCCCCGCCTGATCCCGGCCGCACCTTACGGAACAACACCTCATGAATTTCTCGTGACGCGAGTAATGAGTCGGGGGGCCATGCATAAACCAGGCGGCGCTTTTAAGGCCCCGCCCCGCCCCGCCCCGCCCTGTCACCTCCCTGACCTGGCCTGGCGTGGCCTGACCGGGCCCCGGGACCGCAGGCAGGCAGCAGGGCGGGAGCGGCGAGGACAAATACTTGATGAGGAGAGGAGACACTGCAAAAAATATACAAGCGCCGGCGCGAAGGGGCACGCCGATGCAGTGTCGGCCCGGGGCGACATGACCCGGGCCGACCCCACCCCCGCCCCGCCCCGGCCTCGGGGAGGGTTTTGCGGCCAAGCGTGGCGGAGAGAGGGCGGGGCGGGGCGGGGAGGACGCGGTGCTTTTAAAGTCTCGTTAGTCGGCATGCAGCAAGTCGTGAAGCTGTGCGGGCCCTACGTCGAGACCCCCGGTCCGGACCCCTCCCTAGCTGCTGCTGGGGACTACACACAAGGATTTGGTAAGCCCTCTCCCGCAGCCCAGCCTGCGGACTGCGCAAGAATTCGGTAAGCTCTTTCAGCGACAGGGGCAAGATGGATTTGGTAAGCCCTTTTCGCTCCAAGTGGACCGCACTGTTACAGAATACTACGAATCCGGTCATTGTGTTCCATGCATCTTGGGTCCCTCCCGCCGTGGAGCAGGAGCAGCCCCTTTTAATCGTTTTCGAGCGAGTCCGCAGGTAGTGCAACGGGAGACTCCCCTACGGGAGCGGGAGGGGAGCCGATCTCTTTCGAAACCGCCCCCTAAGAATTCCCTTTTGGGGGGGAGTTTAACCCCGGCGGCGCTCTCCTGGAGAGGGTTAGCAAACCCTTCCTCGCCTCGCCTCGCCCCTCTGCCGCGCCCCGCGCCCCCGAGGGGCTCGCCGCCCCGTGACGAGGGTGGGGACCGTGACACTTAATTTGGTGGGGCTTGTCCTACGTAGTGCCGTGTCGCGCCGTGCGCAGCAGCACTGCATGCTTCATTGCCCCCTCCCCTCCTCCCACAAGATTGGACCAGCAATTCGCTTCCGCTCTTTTCCTATCGCGTCAGCAGGCCCACACCCCCTCCCCTGCGCACGGAGCTAACATACGCGCTATGCGCCAACTTAAGGGCGCTAGAGGCGCACAGGAGTCACAACAAATTCAAAAATATCAAAAATATCATCGCGCAGCGTTTGCTTCCTTCGCGGAACCGTAAAATCGCGCTACCGGTCATGCACCGGGCGTGACACTGTGACACCAGCTGGCAAGAGCAGCAGCCGCCGCAGTCGCGAGTGCAATATAATGTCAAGAGGCGTCGCCCGCCCGGCCCGGCCCGGCCACCCCTTCATTTTCATCATTCCGCGCTGCAGGAGCGACACTGTGTGTCCACTCTGGGGCTGATGCTGACGCCCGCTGGCGCCGCCGCCTCCACCCGCCGCGCCCCGCCGCGCCCCGCCACGCCCCGCCACGCCGCGCGCCATGTGGTCGGTCTGGGGCAGGGTGACGCCAAGGGCCGGGCCGGAGTCCTGGAGAGGCCCCGGCCAGGCCGGGCCCAGAGGGCGGGGGAGGCCGTGCGGGGGCCGAGGCCGAGGCGTAGGGGAGGACGCGACGGGGCCGGGACGACTCCGCGCCTCCTCACTCCTTCCCATTTTCCGCGCCGCTTCACCGAGCGCCGCGCCGCGCCGAGATGTCCATGCACTGACGCCTCCCGCCCCGCCGCCGAGGCACACCGCTGTATTAGGGACGTCCCAAATCAGACCAGCACAGCGTGCGTGTCCCTCTCTCTCTTTCTTTCTCCCGCTATCTCTCTCTCTCTCTATTCCTCTAAAGATACGACGTCAGCAACGAGAAAACATTCCCAGGACGACGACTAGTAAATGAATTTGCAGCTGCTGCTGCTGCTGGGCGGCGCGGCGCAGCGGCCGGGGCCGGGCCGAGGCGTGTACCCAGAAGAAGCAGCCGTGCTGTAAATGCAATAAAGTAAATTCGCGTCAATTTCAATTACGCCACGGAGCAGTAAGTGCCGCCGCTCATCCGGCCGGGCCGGGCCGGGCCGGGCACTGCCGTAAAGTGGGAGTACCCATTCCGGCAAAAACAGCGGCACCCGAGCGCACGCACCTCTCTCTCTCTCTCTCTCTCTCTCTCTCTCTCTCTCTCTCTCTCTCTCTCTCTCATTGAGGAGAAGATATTCGCCCTTGGGCGGATGCTAGGGAGCGCGAGGTTCTCGAGGCAGCTCGAGATGGAAGGAGTAGGAAGGCAGGAGAAGAAAGGAGGAAGAATGGAGAGGGGCGGGGGAGAGGAGGGGGGAGGGGGTCGAGAAACGGGAGAACAGAGAAAGGGGCAACATAACAAAAGAGGGGCACGTAGGCAAAGGCAGTACGACGCCGTCCAGCCCACACCCCGCCCCGCCTCACCCCACCCCACCCCACCCCGCCCCGTCCTCGCGACACTTTTTATTCAACATCCCTCAGCCCGCGGCCCGCACCGCCCGGTAGGTAGGCCTCCGGCCCGGCACGCCGCTATCCCGCTTGTCTCTCTCGCGAATAATCTCGCCCGCCGTCAAGCGGGCCGAGTACCCTGCGAGGAATGATAAAAATAACCGGAAGTGGCCGTGCCGTGGTGCCGCGCGCAGGCATGAGAGGGAGGCACTTAGGGGGGAAATGAAGGCGAAAAATTAGTGTCATAAGGTGTAGCATGCGGGGCAGGGCGGCGTGGCGGGGCGGGGCGGAGTGGGGCGGTGTGTGCGGCGAGGCACGGCAGCGCCACGCCGCGCCGTGCTGAGTGCCGCTCGTAAGTTCCGTCTGCAGAGCCTTTTAGTACAGCGCCTTGCGCGCAGCCAGCAGAACGACTGCCCAGGGTTTGCGCGGAGGAAAAACGTACGCTGTCATCACCCGCCCCGCCCCGCCCCGCCCCGCCCCGCCCCGCCAGCTGGAGAGCAGTGAGACCCCGAAACCGAGTAGTATTACGCTCGCGCACCGCCGCCGCAACGCAAGCCACACGCTGGCTCCAATTCATACCGTGCACGCGGATCGCACGCCACTCGAAAAATGCGCAAATACAAATAAACTATCAACCGGAACTAAACTCGTCTAAACTTCTGTCTCATCAGTCCGTCTGGCCCCTGGGGACGCGCGGGTAGGCAACCCGGCCGCAGCTCTGGCCTGCGGGAGTGCATACCCACACGGCGCTAGGGACCAGCCCGTCCACGCACGCACGCACTCACCCGCGTGCCCTGCGCCCCGCGCTGTGGCGACAGTCTCCGCTGCCGAGATGTACAAGGACGTTACCTGGAACAAACAAAGTATTACAGGCTCGTGTTATTATTAATAATCCAACTTCACGCGAGACAGACGTAGAGGCGGCTGGGGGAGGGGGAAGGGGGGTAAGGGAGGGGGACAGCACAACAGAAAGTAAACACGAGAAACACGTCCCGAAAATTCCCTACATGCCAACCACACTTCTCTGTCTCCTCATCTCCGTCCGTCCCGCTCGCCCTCCTCACCCCGCCCCGCCCCGCCCCGCCCCGCCCCGCCCCGCCCCGCCCGCCCCGCCCCGCCCCGCCCCGCCCCGCCCGCCCCCCTCCCTCCCCTCACGCGCGGCGGCAGGCGGCAGGCTCCCCCCGCTGCGTGCGCAGGGACGGGACAGGCTGTTTGCCGAAACTTTGCTCCGCCGTAATTCCGAAACACTTTCGAGTGCAGAAATTATGCAGCATCGGCAGAGACAGTATCGACATCAGCGAAACTAGCAGCAAACCGTCACTGTCACGGCGTCGTTGGGGAGGAGAGGGGTGTGGGTCGAGGGGCGGTGTAGCGGCACGGTAGGGGGGGGGGCGAGACAAGCCAGTCAAGTAGCACGGGACGGGGGAGGAGAAGGAGGAGGATGGATGAATTATTGGCAACGGGATAATTACACATTATTGCGCAAAGTCCGTTTTAATGAAGACGCGATACGATCTGCGCGTGTAAGCCGATATTAATAATGTGGCGACACGGCAACACACTCACGCGTGGAGAGGGAGGAGGGGAAAGTGTGGACGTTATCACATCGTCCGAGCAAAAATGATAATAATAATAATTACATGAAGTCAAAAATGAGGTTCCTCATACACTGCGCACGCGTGGCAAAGAGCGGTGAAACGTCGAGGAGCTCGGCGTTGGGCAGCGAGTCGCGGTCCTTTACGCGGGACGGGGCGGGGCCGCTCACTCCAGGACGAGTTTGCTTGCCCAGACGCAGGGAAGGGCCTGAGTGAGGGGCCCGAGAGAGGCGTCAGAGGGTGATTTGGGAGAGCGGAGCGGAGCGGGGCGGAGCGGGGCGGGGCGGGGCGGGGGATGATGACCAGTCGAGAGTCTCCGGTCACGCGCAACGCGGACGGCTACGACCGTCCAAATGGAGACATTACCATTCGACACAAACCTGGCATGGTGCAAAGTTCGGGCGGCGGCGGCGGGGCGAGGCGGGGCGGGGCGGGGCGTGGGTCGGCAGGGGGCAGGGCGCTCACCCCAGGGTGGGACGGGACCCACCGCTGCTAATGGCAATCCTCATCTGTGACTCCTCCCCGCCCCAACCCCCACACACACACATACAACACGGCAGGAGCAGGGATAGCCTCGCTGCAAGCCCTTGTGCTGCAGCATTCACGGAAGCATTTTTCAGCGTTAACTAGAAGGGCCCGGCCCGGCTCGGGCGCCACGACGACGTGCCGGCTGCTCTCCCCCGCTCCCGGACCACCCCAACAAGGCCGCCACCCTGTGCAGTAGGCGCCCCCTCCCCCGCCCCCTACAACACTCTCTTGCGCGGTGGTCGTGTTGGGGAAACTGGAGGGGACGGGGACGCGCGACACACACACGAGCCACCTTACAACACGCCGCGCCCAGGGCTTAGCAGTGTATAGAGAGAATGAAATCCAAGCAGATTCTCACCCTTCCCCTCTGCGCTACACTTTCAGCTCATTTCCATTTCTCTTTAATTAGCATTCTGCCGGACTATCGCTTATTGTCCGACCACCCCGGTGCAACACACGCACACATACATGCCACACTCCCCTATACCCCCACGCCTTTGCCCTTCCCTTCCGCACTCTCTCTCTCTCTCTCTCTGCTTTTGCTTTTGTTTCCAGCCAAACTTTGGCACTGGCTACCGTTGTCGCTGTATAGCTGAGGCGTGGGCGTGGCCCGCCGGCGTGGCGACGTAATCAGAGCGCGGGCGGGGCGGGGCGCGGCTTGGCGGGCGGGGCGGGGCCGTATGGCCGACCGGACCGTCAAATGCCAGACGAGTGGGAGAATATCAAACAACGTCATTCCGAGGAGAAATTTAAAACGCCAGAATTTCTGTACGGCCGGACATAGCTCAACGCTAGTGACATTTTTTTTTCTCAGATCACTTGTGCATCAGAAAATGCGAGTGGGAAACGCTAGTTTTGAGCATATTCCGCGCATTGAGGGACAAAGTCGTGACGATCAATAAACTGGAATACGCGGCGGCATGCAGCCCTGATCCGGGCTGCGGCACAAGAGACTCGCAGCGCGATGAGTAGGGCAGTGCGAGTGACGGCGGGGACCAGCGGGGACCAGCGCACTGGGACGTCAAGCCTCACAGCACTGCTGCTGCTGCTGCTGCGGCTGGTATTTCATTTCAAAGGATCAGCAGCATGTCAACCCCCCGCAGTGCACCTCGCAGTGCAACGTCCTCCAAACAATACGCACGCGGGCGGGGCGGGGCGGGGCGGGGCGGGGCGGCCCTGTAGGGTCCCCACCGCGCCCCGAACCAGGCAGGATCCGGAGAGCAGGAGAGAGGAGGGGAGAGTCCTGCAAAATGCCACGCACATGCAAATGCAAAACAATACCGGTCCATTGTAGTCCGCGGTGGTCGCGCTGCGGAGGAGTGGATGTGCGCCGCGCCCCCGGGGCAGGCCTTTCCCTCTCCAACCCTCCCCCCCCCCTCCTCTAAACCCGCCCACCCTCTCTCTCTCTATCATTACACTATACCAGACCTCCTGACAAGCCTAACCTAAAAACGAATCGCGGGCCCCGCGCCGTGTTGTTGGCTGATGTCTACGCTTGTCGTGCAACGCGTACCCCACCCCGTGGCCCTGGGGCCGCGCGGCCGTGCGCCCCCCAGAGGGGTTCATCCCTTTCTTCTCCATCCGGTTTTGTGTGAAGCTGCTTTACTTCGGCGCCCCTTTTGGGCCGCAGCGGCGCGCGGGGTGGGCCGGGCCGGGCCGGGCTGGGCTGGGCCCCGCGGGGCGCGCGGCCCCACTCGGATTAATCTCTCTCGGCGCCCTTTCTTACGGCTGAGGGGCGTGGCGGGGCGCGGTGGAGCGGGGCGGGGCGCGGCGGGGCGGGGCGTGGCGGCGGGCGGACGACAAAGAGCGATGCGGTGACACCCGACCAGACCCCCCCCCCCCTAGCGCACTCCTCTTAGTGGCTGCTAATATTCAGCGGCAGAGTGTACATTATCGGCGATTTGCAAAACAAAAGTACTGTACGCCGAATAAAAAGAGACTGGGCGAAGGGAAAGGAAGCAACACAAAAAGGAACATACGTATACTGACAGAGGCGGCCGACCAGCATGCGGGCGCGCGGCGGAACCAAAGGACACAATCACGAGGCCCAGAGCGCTCCCGCAGGAATATGAAAATGTTTGCGGATCGTATTCTTTTCTTTTTTTTCCCCTGCTGCTTCTTCTTTTCTTTCTGTGTCCTCCTATCCTCCCCGACCATCACTCATCAGAGTCAGTGCACACAGTGTGCACGGCGGCCGTCTCTCCTCTCCCTCTCTCTCTCTTTCTCTCTTCGCGCGAGCGCCGGGCTGTGCGGCGACATTTGAGGACGCAAATACGGACGGAATCACGTCGAATTAGCCGGCAAGACAAGTAGAGCTACGGTTGCCAGGGAAAACAAGCCCGTCTCGGGCAAACGGCAAATACGCTTGTCACAATGAAAAGGCAAACAAGGCTGGAGCGAGCGCCTCGCTGCGGGAGTTCCACCGCAGTGGGAAGGGGAGGGGAAGGCACTGTCACCGCTCAGGCCAGGAGGGAAGAGGGACCATATGCGTCGATTATTTAATCACGCTCTGAGCCAAAAGCTGAACACCTTAAAATGTATATTAGTTGTTGAAAGTGGATATCTGGATTACCACATGCGCTCATGTTCATGCTGAGGTTTCAAATACGCAATCATTTTGATGATTCTACTCATTAAAAATTACAGCTGTAGGACTGTTTAGTACTGAGGACAGACCAAAGCATAAATAAGCTGGCCGCGTTCAGCTTTTTTTTTCTGCCGTTAAAAAATAAATATTATTTTTTTCCTTCTCTTCTTTTTTTATCTCGTTCCTTGTGAGTCACCCTTTGTGGGACACATCTTGGACAAGAATGGCAACCTGCCCCACATCCCCAGCCTATGGCGCTCCTGCTCGCTCCCGCTCGCTCCCTCCCTCCCCTCGGATCCGTGGGGCTTTGTACCCTTCATCCCCTCGGAAACAAAGGACCGGCCACAAAATATATCAAAAAGTGCTTTTAATTTCTCCACTCCCCGCAGCCCCATCCGAGCCCCCTCCTTGCCCGCTCCGCCCCGCGCGGTAAGCCTGCAGCTCAATATTGACTCGCATTAATGCGAGACGATATCAAAATGGGACTCGCGCGAGAGAGAGACAAAGGGGGGAGGAAGAGGAGAGGCAAGAAGAGGCGTAATGAGACGTGAAAATTTAACAATCTTCTCAGCCGCGTATTTGACTTCGAAATCAATCTGTCGCTTCCTCCGCAGTACGATGAGGCTGAGACTCCGGGTCCACACAGCTGCGGACCGCCCCGCCCCGCCACGCCCCGCCACGCCAGGCACCGCGGCCACACCTCGCACGCCCCGCCCCGCCCGGGGAGAGAGGGGGGAGGGGGGCATATGGCCGCCCAACAGCCCCCACAGCCCACTATGATTGGGAAGGCCAAATTGAATTTCACGGCGATCTGACGTTCCCGTGGCGGGGCGGGGCGAGGCGGGGCGAGGCGGGGTGCGGAGGGGTGGTATCGGGGCCCCGGCCCGGCCCGGCCCGGCCCGGCCCGGCCAGCAAGGGGCCGTGCCCTAGGCCCCCGGGGGGACGGCGGTGCGGTGGGGACGTCCGCGCGGACAAGGTCGAAGAAAGCCATCTTTGCGGACGACAGAGAGGTGCGGGCGACGCGACGCCTCCCTGCGGGCGCCTTCCCTCCCCGTCATCAAATCATCCGGCCCAGCCGGCCAGCCTCGGCGGGGCGGGCAAGGGGCGCGGCGCACAACCACAAAGCGGACAAGAGTCTTATGAACTCTCCATACCAGCTTCTCTCTCTCTCTCTCTCTCTCTCTCTCTCTCTCTCTCTCTCTCTCTCTCTCGCTCTCCCTTGGGCCGACAGCTGGATTGCAGTGGGACGGCGGCTCGGCGCGGGGGCCGAGTGGCCGCACTGTAATCACAAGGTAATAGCGGGGGTACCCGGGCCGGGCCGGGCCGGCGGGGCGGGGGCGTGTCGCGGTACGGGCTGGGCCTGGGCCGCCAGGCCAGTCCCCCTCAGGAGTACTCGCCGGAGAGAAAAGGTAAAGTGAGCCTTTTAACATTAAACCGACTCGCGCTCCTGTTTTTCTCTCACCGATTACACACAATAGCTTTGTGTTTTACCGAACATACCGACCGACATCGGACCGACACGGAAAAAATTTTCCTCGGTGTTTCCATTATTTGGGAAAAGCAGTGTGAACTTATGTTCTCGCATGTAAGTAAAACCAAAGGCAGAAGTGGAGCTACGCTGTGGTGGCGCGCGGGAATACGAACAAAATAAAACACGAAAGTAAACTGTGGCGGCTTTGGGGTAGAGGGGCAAATTACCTGGGTTGTCGTCTAAAGAGAATAAACTTATCCCTTCCTTCCGGTACCGCGCTGCGCTGGCTGCGCACCTTCGCCCTGCAAACTCGATTCGGAGCTGGAACGAACCTCATACTCATAAGGTACGGCCCAAGGGCGCGCGGCCTGGCCGGCCCAGCCAACAGGCGGGCGCGGGGCGGGCCCTACGCTGGAGACACATAATAACCAGCACCAACTTTCTCAAGGCAAATCTCCCCCTCCCTTTTCCTTTTCTCTTTCTCTCTCACACTTACTTCTCTCACCCCCTCTTTTAGTTTCGCAGCGAAGCGCCCCCTCGTCCCGTCCGCAGCGGCAGTGGCAGCATCCCCCCCCACCCCCCCCCGACTGCACCGCTGTCAGAGAAATAATAAGTGACTCTGCCAAAAATGCGTAATGCAAAATACGTCACAAGTTTGTGATGCAGTGCCGTAATTAAAGAGCAACAAGCCCCCATCTCCGCGTCCCGCGCCGCCGCTCCCGCTTCCTTGTAGTGCGGAGCAGCAAGTGTAATGGAGGACGCGACACTTTACGACGAAAACCATTTCCGCGTATTTCTCGGCTTCCCCTTCCCTCCCAGGAGCCGAGACAGGACGAGACTACCTCCCCCAGGTACTCGCAGGGCTGGACGGCGGTCCGGTCCGGTCGGGTCCGGCTGAGAGGTGTGGGGCTCCGCGCCGGCCCCAGCGGGGCCCCTGGGGACGCACTGCTCACGCATTGGCAGCGCAGGGGGCGGGGCGGGGGGAGGGCGGGGGCGGCACGACCCCCCAACCCCATACCGGAAAGTTGGCGGCGGCGGCCCCGCACCAGCAACGTACCCCTCAGGAGATTGGGGGGAGGCGCGTCCAGTCCAGTCCAGTCCAGCAGGCCACTGGGGCACGAGGGTCATGCATATCGATGTTACCACACCACGGCGCAGCGGCGGGTTCTGCCCCCGCAAACCAGGTCCTCGCTGTGTATGCACAGGCTTGTTGTGCGAGGCCCGGGCGCGAGGCTATATCAGAGGCACAGAGCAGCGGGGGCAACGTTTGTTCAATCAGGAATGGATTTGGGCGGGAAAGGGTCGCGATACAGAGTATGGGCGAGGTGGGCAGCGCAGGGCAGGGCAGGGCAGGGCGGTATGGCCACGCAATTCAGCAGATGGATATGAGGAGATGCGATGAGGGGGGAGAGAGAGAGAGAGAGAGAGAGAGAGAGAGAGAGAGAGAGAGAGAGAGAGAGAGAGAGAGAGAGAGAGAGAGAGAGACAGAGAGCGGGTGGAGAGAAAATAAGAGAAGGGGGCATACGGAAGAGAGAGGGTGGAAATGAAAGGAAAGAGTGCACGGCGATGAGGGTGCAAGGGAGTCTGGAGGGCCCTCCTGGCCGACAGCCCGCCGGCCTCCTCCTCCTCCTGCGGGAGGGCGGGGCGGGGCGGGGCGAGGCGGGTGGAGAGCGCTGAGGGCAGCAGGGGGAGCTGGCTGGCGTAGGGCGGATCCTTCTTCTAATCACTCGCAGTTGCGCCCGCCCGCCCGGCCGCGCTTCATCCACAGCCGAGCGACTATACTCCATTATACACTGACTGTTGGAGAGGCGCTACAGCAGGACAGGAACAGTTTATAACGCGAGGGCAGGTGCGGGGCGGGGCGGGGCGGGGCGGAGAGGCGAGGTGGGAGTCGGGCGTTCAGGCGGCAACAGCGACAACTCCGCGCGGCCTCCTGAATCACAACCGAACTGGCACCGCCGCAGTTATTTCACCGCCGCAATAACAGCCTGGCGGTAGGCATTTCACACGGGCGGGGCGGGGCGGGGCGGGGCGGGGCGAGGCGGGGTGGAGTGGAGCGGCGCTGCCATCCAGGTGAGAACCCCCCTCGGAATTAAGGCAAAGGGGAGGGAGGGGCCACCGCCCCGCGCGATCTCATGAGACCGGGACATGCAAGAGTGAGGGGGTGTGGAGAGAGCGAGAGAAAGGGAGACAGCTAGAGAGAGAGAGAGAGAGAAGAGGGCGGAGCGGGGGGCGCGAGTGAGAGGCGTGGCAGCGGCGCGCGGAGCGGAGCAGCCGGCTGGCTGGCAGTGACTTTGAAATAAGGCCAACTCCCCTTAAACTCCGGGTCAGGAAATGGAACGATCATATCAGCCAACTGATGGCCGCTAATTTATATCGGGGATGGATCGGGAGGGCGTGGGTGGAGGAGGTGGGGGCGCACACGGAGACACCTGCAGCGGGCGGGGCGGGGCGGGACGGGGCGGGGCGGGGCGGCCGACCAGACCATGGCGTCGGCAGGCCGACACTTACGGGCGAACAGAGCGGGGCTTTCCTGGACCCGGCTCCATCCCCTCGGCCTGCCCGGGCGCGCTCTTTACGGCGGGCTCACTAAACATTTTACGGCGCGTTCTTGTTGAAATCTGGACGATAAAGCAGTCGCCCGTTTGTCGCCTTGCTCGCCGCGCCCCGCCGCGCCCTGCTGCCCTCAGCTCGGATGATCCTTTCGATTCCAGCGGGAGGGCAGTGCAGAGTGCAGGGCGGGTAGGGCAGGGTCATTGCCCTCGCCACCTCCGTAGTGGCGCCCTCTACCGGCGCAAGACAGGCGGCACTGCTCCTGCGGCGCGCCCAGCGCAGCCAGCGCAGCCAGCGCGACCGCCTACGTATACTTCTAAATCCATTCCGACCGGCTCACAAAACAAACAGGTCCGCCTGGCGCAGCGCGGGGCGGGGCGGGGCGGGGCGGACAGTCGGCTCTAATCATCCCCAAGCGTCCCTGCCATTATGCGGGGCCACCCCGTTGTCTCGCGATGCATAGCTTTGCAATTTATGACGGAAGCTATTAATCTCACCGGGAGCCCGGCCCGGGCCCGGGGGTGCGGCTCCTTGGAGGAGAGGGTAGGTGGTCTCTCTCTCTCTCTCTCTCTCTCTCTCTCTCTCTCTCTCTCTCTCTCTCTCTCTCTCTCTCTCTCTGCAGAGGCCGTGAGAGGTACCCGCCCAAGCAAGCGACAAAGACACACCACACCTCCTGTGCTACAGTCCCGGTCCCAACCTTATTTTTCTTCCCCAAGCAGCCAAACAAAAGTCTGGCAGGGAGGATGGATTTGGTGACGCTTCCAAACAAACGGACAACCCGCGAGTTTGGTGGGATTCAATCAGATTGTGTTATACCTTCTTCCTCTCCCCTTCCCGCGCTGGCCCACGGCGACGGTGCGGGCGGGGGAGGTCCCATAAAATTAAAGTTCCACAATTGGTTTCGGGGGATTTATCCCGACTGCTGGCAATAGAAGTTCTGTATCACAAGGGGCGTCCCCCTGACGCGGCGGGGACGCCCTAGGTGGGGTGCCTGCCCGCGCGGCGCCCCGCCACACCCCGCCGCACCCCGCCACGCCCCGCGGCTGATCCCTCCGATTTTCGTTCGGGGAAGACACATTCGGCCAAGTGGTCGCCATTTTCCTGTTGATACGCAGTATATCTGGATCTGGTACGATGGAACATAAATAGGGGAAGGCGGGCCCGGCTGTTTGGCCCAGGCGGGGCGGGGCGGGGCGGGGCGGGGCGAGGCAGGGCGTTATGTATGTCCCCGGGAGAGCGGCCCCAAGGCCGGCCGGCCACCCCGGCCACCCCACATCAGCCGAGCACACAGCCCCACTACCTTAATGACCGCAATACAGAAGGAATTCTTCCCTTCCATTCCTCATATCGCCCGACCCGATCCGTCACGGCGGGGCGCGGCGATGGGCCGACGGGCCATATCATTAATCGAGCCGATTTGATGAGAGAGGAGAAGGGACGAGACGAGAGAGGAGAAAGGAGAGAGTGCGGAGGATGAGAGAGGCGGGATGGGGGGGAGATACTGGGGGTGGTGGGAGAGATGGGAAGGGAGGCAGCGTGCGCGTCATAACTCCAGGCCGCCATATGGGGAGAAGGGGGGAAAGGGGGGCGGGCGCTGCGCCGGGCCGGAGATGCTGGGGGGGGGGGGGGGCTGAGCCATCCGTCAATGCGTCGCGACGAAAAAGGCGGGAGGTGAGTGGCGGAGGAGAGGAGAGGGGTGCCGACAGAGAAGGGAAAACATACTGCTGCTCCTCGCCACCGTCATAGTCCCACACTACAGGTGCGTCGCGGAGCAGAGGAAAAAAGTTTTTAAATCCAGAAGATAAAATTCAAAATAATACGTTACGGCAACAGCCCAGGAGAGCAGATTAGCGTTTCTCAATTCTGAAATTCCTCCAATGCCATAGCCATGCAGGCAGGGCCAGGCCGGACTCTAGGCCAGTGGGCTGAGCAGGGAGTGAGGCGGGGAGTAATTGGCGGTAAGCGGTCGTCATTACGATCACGCGACAGGCGCAACCCTTCGGCGGCAAGCTCGCGGCAAGGGCAGGGAATGTCAAACAAAACGCCACTATTTTTATATTTAATGTTTCTTTCCTCTTGATTCTAAATGCGACTTTGCTGGTGCGACTAAAATTGCGTATACTGTAATCAGGGAGGGGCTAGGGGCTGGTGTGCCGTTGGGAGTGCTCCGTTTCTAGAGGAAAATGTGCAGGCGGGGACACCGCGACACAGTTCGAGAGCCGGTAATAAGATGTCGGCTAAAATCAACAGCGGCCCTGGCAATGAAACGAACGAGGTGAACTATATAAAGGAGAGAGAGAGAGAGAGAGAGAGAGAGAGAGAGAGAGAGAGAGAGAGAGAGAGAGAGAGAGAGAGAGAGAGAGAGAGATCGACCAGGCAGCAGCGTGTGAAGATAAGGTGAGTTAACGACTTCCCCCGCCGCGTGACTGGAGTTACGATTGTGGGGACTCGCGAGAGGCGCGGGGCGGCGCGGGGCGGGGCGGGGCGGGGAGATGACGGGGTGGAATGTACCGGCTCTGCTAGGGCGGGGCGAGCGGGGCGGGGTGGGCCTACGAGGCTGCTGTCAGCGAGGCCAGGACCGCCAAGAGCAACCTCCAATTTCATCCTAGGCAGAGGATCCGTTCCTCCAAAGGAAGGCGAGGCACCGCGATGGTGACGAGACGAGGCAGCGCGCAAGAGCCACCCCCGCAACAAGACTTGGGAACCTTTCACTTTACGCTAATACCAGGTCGCGCGGGAGGCAAACTACTTTTTCGTGCTACGCGACGCGAGTACCCCGTGACCACATGTCGTTTCTGAGCGGGGTAACTGCTGCGGCTCCCGAGAACAAGGAGGTCGCCGTAAAGGGCGGAGCGCAAGTGCGTGCGGCGAGGAGGGGGGAGGGGGGCGGTAGCGGAGCGGGACAAAGTTTCGGACAGCCCTACATCGCTGTGAAGCGAGATGATGCAAAGGGTACGCATCATGCGGGCACGAAGAGAAAAAGAGACGAATAAGAGAGAGGGGGAAGGGAAGGGCCCGCGCGGGTGCAGCACTGTCAGAAAAAAAACTACAGTGAATCCCGTTACAGCCTTTGCTGTAGTTTCAGGTACAGTATTCACTGTACTTTTTGCCAGTTAATCCTGTACCCCAAACAATAAAACGGTTGAAATGGAAAACCAATTGTAGAATTAAATTCGTCTCGACAAGACGAGCAAAAAATGTCAATACATGTCATGGGTTTGGACTCGAAATGAAAATGTTATAAGCCAAGGTTTTTTAGGGTACAGGATGGACTGTCAGAAAAGTACAGTGAATCCTGTACTTGAAGCTACAGACATTGCTGGCACGCAAATTAACAGGATTCACTGTAGTTTTTTCTCACAGTGAGGCGCGGGGCGGGGGCGGGCGGGCTCATTCGCCAATGGAATCGGGAAACGAACGGGTTAGGGCACGGGCCCGGCCCAATACAGGCTGACCCGGGGGAGGGGGACGGACTACTGCGCCCGGCCCGGGCGAGATATGTCGACTGTATACACGTCTACACGGCCGTCGCTTTTGCATATGTGGACTGACGTGTGGCTGTGGACAATAAGGACGCAGAGAAAAGAAACACGACATGGAGATATGTCGTGCCTACGTACCGAGAAAGTCACGCGAAAAACGTTTATACGTTGAGCATCGTTGAGCCTTTTGCATGGGACAATGAGCACATTATTTGTTTCGAATTCCTTGAAAAGTCATTCATCATTTCGCGTGCGTGCGCGCGCACGCTCACACACGGCGCACACATTCACACATGGGCTTGGGGGGGGAGGGGGGGGGGACACAACCCCGCTCCGCCCCGGCGGCGCGGCGCGGCGCCATCTGAGGAGAATTGGGATGAGGATGACAGATGGGGGCGGTGGCACATCACACGCGCTCCACGGCGTGGCGTGGCGTGGCGTGCCGCGGCGGGCGGGGTGAGCGAACCACTGACAGGCCGACTGCGTCGGGCGTCCCCAGGTGGCGCCCCACCCCGCCCCGCCCCGCCCCGTCCCGCCCCACCTCACCGTACGGAGTATCGTGTGCAGTGTGCCCGGCCTGCAGCGGGCTGCACGCCCCGGCCCCGGCCTGCCCGGTCTGATCGACCCGCCCTGCCGACCGCACCGCAGGTCAAGGATCTCTCAAACTCCAATGACAAGGAGTTGAGCCGAGCCGGGTCGTGCCGAGCCGAGCCGAGCCAGGCAGAGCCGAGCTCGCCACTTTTTGCCTACCTTCGGCCCCACGACCGCCTTCCCTACACGAGGGCGGCGCGGCGGCGGCAGCGGCGGGAATGAGAAAACTTGACTCTTTCCCCTCGGGGAAGTGCGAGGGGGGGAAAGTTGTTCCGGCAATTCAACAGTGTCAGCGCTAACACACGTACTTGTGTCTCTATGCGGCGCAGCGCTGGCGGCCGGGGAAACGCCCGCCCGCCCGGACCGCTACGCTACGAGGTACGTGGACCGCCTTGCTAAGAGCCGCAGTCAAAGAAAAATCTCAGTTCAAGTGGCCAAAGGAAGGCGGGGGGACTTGGGGGGAAGCGGGATCTCTCTGTCGCGCTAACAGGGGCTCTAACGTTAAGGGTCGTGTCATTTCAGTAGCGAGTTGTCCGTGCCCGGCGGCGGCGGCCGTGTCACGTCGTCCAGGTCGCCGATCGAAGGTTTCCCCGTCGTTAACCAAGTCGTCCGCCCCGGCCCACGTGACGGTAGGAGGCCGGCGAGCAGGTCTTACAGAGCAGAAACGAGTGATCAGAGACCAGCAGCGCGCAGCGCAGGGCGAACATCTGATTTATGTGGCCCACGACGCCAACCCTACCCGATCCGCCCCCTTCAGGTTCTGTTCCGCAGAGCACCCGGCTCCACCGCGTTCCGCCCGCGGAAACTTTGTCACCGCTGCGGACCTGCCCTGCCGCTGGTCCACAGCCAGCCCGTGACCCCGGCCCGGCCCCACCCGCCTCACTGTTGGAGTTTCACGTCAAAAAAAAAGTCCTCCTGGCCTTCCACAATTTTTATTTTTCTTCCCTGCGAAGAATGAATCGTTATTTTTCTTTCCTGCGAAGAATGAATCGCAACACCTCAGCCGCACTGTGCAGATCCTCTAAAAAAACGAGAAAATAATGATTGGATAATTGGGGCTTCCCAGCAGCTGTTGCCTTCTGATGACAGTTATTGCAACTTTAGGAGGGCGGCGAGGGGGAAAGGCAAAGAGAGATGTCAAATGAGCCAGCAAAAGTGTCCGACAAGCAGGCAGTGTCTGGGATGGGGGATCAAGGATACGATCGTGATGAGGGAGGGAGAGAGAGGGAGAGAGAGAAAGAGAGAGAGAGAGAGAGAGAGAGAGAGAGAGAGAGAGAGAGAGAGAGCGGTGAAAGGGCGCAAGAGCAGCGAGAGATGCGTATTGCCGTATTAGGCTGATTCTCCTAAATGCAGATGTCTTTGCCCTCCTTTCAAAGTGCCTCAGCCACCAAACAGCACGTTTCGGGTAGAATGGCCTAACTTTGGCAACTTTGCCCTCGCCCGCCCCGCCCGCTCCCCGGCGCCCACCCGCCCCGCCCCACCCACACCGCTCTGCTCTGCGCTCCTTTTGTCATGCGCCGCCCGGGCCATGCGAGCGTGTCGTGCAGAGCCGGGTCGCTGCGGGGGCGGGGCGGGGCGGGGCGGGGCGGGCTGCGGGCCAATAGAATCCAATCGATAGATTATCACAAGCACAGAGTGATACAGCCAGCACGTCCGGCGCGGCGGCTCAGCCAATGCCCTTTTGTGTCGCGCCAGCCCCGGCCACATAGGCAACCGTCGCTACAACTGTACAACATCCTGCACGCGTGCGGCGTTCTGCTCGTGGCAATGGGCTCTACCTCTCTCTCCGTCAGTCCCGCCACCTCCTGCACATCCTCTCTCTCTCTCGCTCCCTCCCTCACACTCGCCAGCGTGCGGCCCCGCCTCGGCCCGCCCCGCGCGGCGCAGGCGGCGCAGGTCCGCTGGGAGGCTTTTTTCACGCGGTCACAAGTTTGTCCGGGCCACAGGCCAGCGCCAGTAGTAGCACTGCGCCAAAGCGGGCGTGGCGGGGCGTGGCGGGCCGGAGGCCAACACCTGACACAGTGTTATCGCCGCGCTCAAGTTTGCTCGGGTCAGGAGGCTCGCCCCACCCCGCCCCCGCCCCGCCAGTTCGCACCTACGCCAATACGCTCCTGGCCGCGCCCCGCGCTAGCACGCTCTGTACCGACAGGCTCACTGCGCTTGGCAAACTCGCGGTAATATGTACCTTTGCGAAAGGCGTGTAAGACTAACATTTTACAGCAATAAATAATAATACTTTTTGTAGGGGATGTTTAAAAAATATATGAAGCTGCTCTTTTCTTACCTGCTGCTGGAGACAACTTGGTGACGACGCCGAAACGCTGCTTCCACTGTAACACACAGAACAAAATCATCAGAAACGGGATCCATAACACTTGGGGAAAAAAGGTAACATGTGTATTTTTTTTTCAAAGAGTACCGCAGCCCTGCGTACACACGACACAGTGGCACCGCCCGTTCCGGCGGCCTTTATTCCGGGCGTAAAATACTCCGCCTCCACTCCCTCACGGGCAATAATAAAATTGGCAGGAAGCTAACATAGGGCTCCCTTCCGAGTGCGCGTGTGTGTGTGTGCGTGCGAGTGTGTTTGGGTCTGTAGGGCGCACGCACGTAGGGGCCGCCTGCTTGTCAGACGGGCACCTTTAAAGTTCTTCCTCGCATTTTACGACAATCTTCACCATTCCCCCTTTCCGTCTAATCCCAAAACCCTCGACCCGTCTCCCTCACCCTCTCTCATTCTCTCTCTCTCTCTCTCTCTCTCCCTCTCTAACACACACACGCCCGTCGTCTGTCCTTCCCTATGGGACCCACGCGGCTGCAGGGAGCCCTTCCCCGCCCCTTCCATTTCTGGATCTCCTTCTTGAACCGTTCCTCTCTCTCTCTCTCTCTCTCTCTCTCTCTCTCTCTCTCTCTCTCTCCAACACCGCACGCTTTACATCTCGCACGCGCAAAACGCAAAGCATTCGCACAATTTGAAGAAAAGCCCGTATTTCGAGGGCGGCGCGCCGCCCGCCCGCCTCACACAGGACGCACCCCGCACTATGGGGCCGGGGGCGTGGGGGGGCGTGGTGTGACGGGGCGTGGCGGGACGCCCTCACAGCGCCACTTTGCACAGCAGGTTGCAAACACACACGCAGGCAGGCAGCAGGTTGCCTTCCGCAGAGCATTGTTGCGCACGGGGCGGGGCGAGGCGATCGCATTTCTTGGCTGAGCGACAGTGCGTATGAGCGAGTGCACACTGCGGTGAGCCGGGGGGGGGGGGGGGATGGGGGACCCTGCGCCTTGAGGTGAGGCACGGTGAGGCACGGTGAGGCACCCTGCTAGCCCGACGTTAAGATTCCTCCGGGGAGGACCTTCAAAGCGCGGTGACGCCACGCCACGCCACGCCTCTATCCCCTTCACCTGCCTCCTCTCTCCTTGCGCTGTGCCCGTGGGCTGGGCTTGGCGGGGGTGCCGCATTCTTCAGGCCGCCGCCGCCGCTGCAAACTTCCACGCGCGCCGCGCGCGCACCCGCACTGTATTCGCAAAGCGAGGACGGAAATTGCGTTACCAGCCCGCGACGCCTCGGTCGCAATTTTACTTTCATTTCCTGCATTTCGCATACAACCGTGTCCCGCCCCGCCCCGGGCCCCGCGCGAGCTGCGCGTGCAACTTGTCAATGCAGCAGGCCTGCTCCGCCCGGCGCGGGCAAGATGCTCGTCAACGAGCACAGCGGAGCACGAAAAGTGCAGCAACAGGGTCGCGCTGCTGCGTGCAAGGGGGGACTTTAAGCACGTCGCCGTCTGGCTTGACGTGCAGTAGGATTCCTCGTGGCCGAAATCTTCGTGAAACGCCATGGAAGGAAAAGAAACCTGCCGCGCAGCGAGCGATCAAACGATCTCGACGGCGGGTCCGAGGCGAGGCGGCCAGCGAGCGGCCGTTAGGCGCACCCGTTAAGCGCCACGGCGAGCCGCTAAGCGCCGGCGAGCACGCTACTCACCAGTTGCGCACCGGCCGGCCGGCCGGGACGGAAAATGAACGCCGTTCGGGAGGGGCGGAGGGGCGAGGGGGAGGGGGGAGACGATGGAGATGAAATGTGCAGCGGGGCTGGAGACTGGAAGGACGGGCAGAGCAGCAGGGCCAGTGCACCGAGCAGAGTGGATTGAAGTACTGCAGTCGGGAGCGAGCGAGCGAGAGCGAGAGCGAGAGAGCGAGCGACAGAGAGAGAGAGAGAGGGAGGGAGAGAGGGCACTCTGGCCCCCTCGGCAGGCCCAGCCCAGGGCGGAGCAGGGCCCGGCCCGGCCCCTCGGCTCGGGTCGACAGCACACGCCTCTATACCCCCCGACCAGCACTTGGGCCACTTCCGCCCCGTCCGTTTAGTGCGTGACCGCCCCCCACCCAGACCCCCTCCCCCTCCCCCTCTCCTTTACATGACCCCCGCCTCCCGGACTGCTTCTGTACGCCAATCTCGCTCTCCTCCCTCCGTCCCCGCCTCTCTAGATACTCTCTAATTTCTCATCCATCAAGGCTGCCGGCAGCAGCAGCCAGATTCCTTTGATTCGCCGCCGTTTTGCCTCTCTCTGTACTACTGAATTCACTGCTCGTGTATTTTCCCCAGCTTAAGCGGGGGCAAAAAAAAACGACCCGACAAAGCGCGAGTTGTTTTTTTTTTATTTTTTTTCTCGGGAAGCTACCCGTCTCCGGTCGTATGGAGTGTGGCGTGGCGAGGCGGTGCCTGGCAGTGTAGTGTACTAACGGGAGCCAAGCCACATCATCATAACTTTCCGAATCGATACTTGTAACGAGCCGTGCCCCAGGCCGAGCGGGGCATAACGAGAGAAATGAAAGATCTGCGGAGGGGAGCGGAGCGGGCCCAAGCCAAGGCGAGCCCAAATTTCTTAATATGTTTTCCTTCCGCCCGGTTCTTATATAGGGGGACCAATCTGGGTTCGGAGGAATTCCAATAATCCTTAACAGGACTTTACTGACCACAGCAGCAGCGGCGGCGGCGGCCGGCGGACACCCCCTCCGCTGTACAGGGGTGGGCGGCGGAGCCGTCCAAATGTAGCAGGGAAAAGTATGTATTCGCTCTGCCTCTCTCTCTATCCTCCTCCCCCTTCGTCCGTCTAGCCTCTCGTCTCGCCTTGTTGGACTCGTATTTGCTTCCGTATAATGCAAAAGCCCCAGCAGCACGCCCCGCCCCGCCCCGCCCACCCCGCCCCACCCCGCACGTTCGTTCTCATACATGTCGTCTGCACGACACTGCAAGGAATCTCTGCTCGTCGCTTCGGAAAAGCATCAATTCCCTGCGCCCCGCTTATCTCCCCGCACTGCACCGCCCGGCCCGGCCCGGCCTGCCACCCCCTGAGGGAGGACGTTACGAGGCGCCGCCGCCTCCTGCCCGGCCCTGCCCGTCCGACTTGGGGGCGGCTCCGGAGGCGTCCAGGGGTGACAGTCATCCTCCCCTCACAAGGTAATTATTCCAGGCCCAACATTTTACGTCCCGACTCAGCAGCAAGGGGAGATTTTAACAGCTTTTTTTTCCCTTCTTTTTTTTCTTCTCATAGCTAGCTACCCCGTCGCGTCCGGGTAGCGGACTGTAGCCCCGCTGATACGGCCTGCGCGGGGAGTTTATGGCACGGGGACGGAGAGACAAGTTTGTGATCTGCGCGGCTGATTGCCTACCCGGCCGGGGGTGGCGGCGGTGCGCGCGTCCGGCCCGGCCGCCGGCAGCTGCCTCGCCAGCGCGCCTCACAGAGGCAGAGAGAGAGCGCGGGCCGGGCCAGCCTGGAGGCGGCAGCGGGCGAAAGTGAAGAAAAGAAAGACCAGAGAGAGAGAGAGGGAGGGCCGGAGCGGAGCGGCTGCTCGCGATCATTTCATGGGTTATTTGATCAGGAACTGGGGCGGGAGCCAGAGCGAGGCGAGGCGAGGGGCTAGCCGACATGAAAGGAGGAGTGTTTGCTTTGTTGCACTTCTCGGCCAGCAGCAGCACGCTGCCGAGGGGGCGGGAGGCGCCCGGGGAGGCGCACCTGCACCGCGGGGCGGGGGCGGCACGCTCGGGACGCACCAGTATACAGCGGCGGGGCCAGGTGGGTGGCCTACAGGTACCGGTGTTTTTACAACACCATTCATTAATTTTTTTAAAATTTCAATCGAAACGGTCTTTACGCATTGTCAAAATTTGTAACATTGAGTTATTTTTTTTCTGAGTGGAAGGGTTTCCGATTTTGGCTCAAGCTGAAACCGCGTGCTGGGGTGTGAAAATGACCTGTTCGGGTCTCCACGGCCTCCCACCCTCCCCTCCCCGGGTCCGCCAGGACCCAAGGCGGGCGCGGCACACGTATCGCGCGGGCCGGACAAAAAAGCCCCTCGCGGCCCGGGCCCCCCGCGGTACTAAAGAAGTTGCGCGCCGGCATCGTTACGAGCGGAGATGGATTCGTAAACCGGTCAAAAACTGGGCCCGGCGAGGAAAAAAAAAAGCGCGGGGCAAGAAAAAGAAGGGCGGGCCGGGCGAAAAGCAGAAGCCGGGCGGAGCGCGGCGCGGGGAGGATAGGGAGAGAGGGAGTGAGCGAAGGGGAATGCAGTATAACACTGACAATAACGACTGCTGCTCCGGACAGGAAGCGTCATACGGAAGGCTACCGAAAACCCATCCCACCCCATCCTCCCTCTGGAAAATACACCATGACATAAAAAAACAACTTGACAATGACGACGCACACACAGAGAGAGTGCGGGTGGGTTTTCAGCGGACCCATTTTTCCGTCCCAACCCAACACACACACACACCTCAGGACCTTCCTCCGGCGCCTCCACCACGGCTCCAGGGACGTTGCCCCGCCCGCAGTCATTCTCCAGCAGTGTCTCCAGGGGAGATCTCCAGGGCCGATATGAAAAAGGCGGAGACGCGAGCGGGGGCGGGTCCGCCACGGGGGCCTAAGTGCGAGGACAGCGCGCCGCTTATCGGACCAGTGAGGGTCCACTCAGTGAGGGATGGCGCTCCCGCGGACCTCTGCCTGCCGCTGAATTTCTCTTATTCTCTTCCGCTGCTGCTGCCAGGGGTCGCTCACTGAGCCAGCACAATGTGTGTGTGTGTGTGTGATGGAATGCGGAATGCTCACTTATTGGCTGCAGTAATGGCTCATTTCCAGCGTTTGGTCGCGGCCCAGCCCCGGGCCGCCACGCGCGCGGAATACCAGGGGTTCGCATTTGATCAGACCGGGCTATCGTTCCGTCTCTGTCGCACTCGCAGCGGCGCCGGCGCGAGCGGGGTGGGCGCCCCCGTAAGTGCGAGAGAGACGGACGGAGGCCGCGCGGCACGTCCCGCGCTCTCCACCGCTTTTATTGGAGTCGCAGCGCGTGACGCGGCGGGGCGGGGCGGGGCGGGGCGGGGAGCGGCGGGGCGCGGCGGGGCGCGGCGCCGCCGGGCCTAAATTGTGATGTTCGCACGCGTTTCATTGCGAGTAATCGCCGCGAGGCTGCTTTTCGCACTCGGTAACGCCCCGTCGCGCGCAGCGCTAGCAAACAACACCAACGCCTACGCAAACGTTTCCGATTCAAAAATAATAAAAAAATAGTCCGTGGATAATACGACCTGCCGGGACCAAACCTAACTTTTCCTAGTTTTACCACTTTTGCCAAGTCCTAGCTCAACTCACAGCCGAGGGGCGCCGCTACTTTATTCTTATTCGGGTGCACCTGGAGTGTCTGTCGACGGGGGAGGGGGCGCAGTGAAAAAGCGACCGGGGCGGGGGTAGGGGCAGGGGCAGGGGTAGGGGCAGGGGGGTAGGGGCGGGGGTAGGGGCAGGGGGTAGGGGCGGGGGTAGGGGCGGTCAGGTTGAACGGAGAGACAGGCAGCGACAGGCAGCAAGGCCGCAGACTTATCGGGCGAGCAGCCAGGCAAATGGGCAGGGGGGAGGGGGGGGGAGGCGCCGGGGAGAGCCCGCCGGAGAGCCGAGGGGCCGAATTAGGAAGAAAGCTTTCCTCTGATTGTGGAACGATTCTCCCCCTCGCCTGCTTGATTCTCCCCTGGCTGCCGCTGCGTTATTCCAGACTAGACTCGACGCCGCGCGGATTTTAGTTATGCACTCTCCCTCTCTCTCTCTCTCTCTCTCTCGCTCTCACCGTTCAGGAAAGGTGGGGCGGATGGGAGAGCGGTGGAATAGCCCGGGTGGCGGGGCACGTATAGCAGCTGACAGTAGAGTGGGGGGATGCGATTAGCCTGTGAAGCTCTCAATGACTGCATTTCACTTTACATGCGTCGCAATAAGAAAATTCGACTAAAACAAAAACAGAGACAGCGACAAAAAAAAAAAGAAAAAAAATCAGCAGCTCCAAACAGAGAACGACAACAGGAAAAGCGCTATCCATCACCCGGCAGCGACGATTGCTACCACGGTGGCCGGAAATAATATGCAAAATAGAGAGAGAGAGAAAAGGCGTGGCCTGTGGAGGATTAATTGAGCGATTGATGGATTGACACGCAACGTGATTGATCGAGTGTGATTGATGGGCGGCCTCGCCGGTCGGCCAGCGAGTGCATCCGTTCCGTTTCCATTACCATCCAGAGGTGCGGCTGCAGCCAGACTAATGCGCCCCGCAAGTGCATAACTGACTCTCCGCGACGGCCCGCGCCGCCAGCGTCTCGCGACCTCCCCACTCCAGCCCTGCCCCGTCACTCCAACAGCTACGCTCGAAAATTCTTTCCCGCGCGCAGCTGCGGCTGTTCTGTCTCTCCTCTCCGTCGCACTCTCTCCCTCCAGCCTCCATCCCCCGCGTCTCTCCCGGGAGCTTCCTCCTGACGTGCCATCATTCTTTCATTCAGCAACGACAGCCGAGCAGAGCCAGCCTGCCAGCCAGCCAGCGCAGAGTGCGAGCCCGGGCGCCCGCGGGGTAGGCAACCTCAGCTCAGCGACGCGCCGCTGGTCGCAGATTGCCTACCTCACGGGCGCTGGCCCCGAGCGGCGCGGTGCCGTGTGGCGTGGCGTGGCGTGGCGTGGCGTGGCCGGCCATCGACCTGCTCGCGAGCACACGCGCGCACCGCCGCGCCGCGCCGGGCGGGGGCAGCGGCCCGCAGCGCACTACAGCGGTGTAAGCGCCCCGTTAAGCGCCCGGGCCCCTTTACAGCATTTTAATTGGAGCAAACGACGCGTTGTCCGGCGCGCGGCACAACTAGCCTCCGCACAGCCGCTTGTATGCGCTGCCCGCAGCACACACTCGCATCGCTCTAAAATTTACAAAATGATATTTACAAAAAAAAATCTCAATCCAGATCGGAATTGAAAGCAGATGATACATTTTGTTGTTATATTTTTACGTTTACGTCGTTTGGCTATTTCATTTCATTTTATCTAAGGTGTCCAAGGTGGATGGTGGCTAAGTTGGAAAAAAGGAGCTGTTAGTGTTACACGCTGCGCGCGGGGAGGAGATGTCAGTGTTCCGCGCAGGTGCCCAGTATTGTTGCCTGGCCCGCCCGGCGTGGCGGACCGAAGCGGTCGCTGTCGCGGGCGGGGAGGAGTTGTTAGTGTTACACGCTGCGCGCGGGGAGGAGGTGTCAGTGTTCCGCGCAGGCTGCGCTTCACTCAGCCAGCCAGCCAGCCACTATTCCCCCCATGCAGCGCCGCGCTATATTATTGTAAGGTTACGCGCTTGGTTTCTGGACTCGAGAGTACAAGCTAGCTGACACCTTAGTGACTTGTACTTACTGTTCTGTGTATGTTTTAAACTAAAGGTATCATCTGCTAAAAAAAGTTGTGTGCGCAGATTTCTGCCGCTCTGCTGCGGAGGCGATCGGGCGATCGGCGAGAGGGCAGAGGTTGCCGTCCGACTTGCCCCCCTCGGCGGCGGGGCAGAAACAAACCGTCAAGTTTAACCAATAACGGGACGGGAGCAGGGGGCAAGGCATGCAACGTACAAACCGAAAACGAACAGCTAGCTCCCCACACTTCTTCCTTCTTCCCCTGTCGCTCTTTCCTTTTTTTCCCCGTTATTTTATTTTTTTATTTCACTCCCTCGTCTTGTTTCCGTTTTCTTTCTTTCTGTCGGCGAAGAAAAGGCGGCGGCGGCGGCGCGCGTCAAGGAACGGAACTAAAGACGCGCGTCAAGAAAAACTTTTCCTTCCTCGCCTCACCCCGCCCCCGCCCCGCCCCGCCCCGCTTCACGCCTCTCGCGGCGTGGCGGGGCGGGCTGCGGCGGGGTGCGGCGGGGCGCGGAGGCATGCGAGGCTGCGGGGCCCTCACACAAGGCTCTGCAGGCCTTGCCCCGCCCTGCAGGGGCCGCGAGGGACGGGGCGGGGCGGGGGCCCTTTGCAGAAAACCGCTGTAATAGGCGCGTGTTGCAGGGCTTGGGCGCGCGCGCGTTTGTTTGAGAGAGAGAGAGGGAGAGAGAGAGAGAGAGAGAGAGAGAGGGGGGGGGGAGTTTAAGGAAGCAGCTGGGCCTACTGCTGGCTGGTGGTGGTGCCTGGGTGTGCCACACTGGAAGAGAGGGAAGGAGGGAAGAGGAGAGTGGAGTGGAGGCAAACCGCATGCAATGTATGTGCTGCGCGGTGCGGCTCACGTATCGCAGATATGGGGGCCCCCCACCGCGCCCCACCGCGCCCTACCGCGCCAGGCCCCACCGCAACCCGCCCCGCCTCTGATTGGCTCTCGGCGGGCGCGGCGGCCAACCTGCGGGTCCCTTCGCTTCGCCTCGCCTCGCCTCGACCGATCCGTGACTTATCTTATTCCGCACTTGACACGATTTATTTCAGAGCGCACGCCCTCTCTCTCTCTCTCGGCTGTTGTTCTAAGCAGGCGGGAGGGGCGTGGCGGGGCGTGGCAGGGCGTGGCGGGCGTGGCGGGGCGTGGCGGGCGTGGCGGGCGGGGCGGGGTGAGTGAACCGGGAGAGATGAGGCGGTTGCGGCAGAGGGATTTGCGGTCAGGCGACGCAGAATTAGCTATACAGCTCTTGTTGGCCTAAGGATCCCTCGCCCCGCCCCGCCCCGCCCCGCCCGGCGCGGCACGCCCGCAGCACGCGCGCGCCTGTACGGGAAATTTATGCAACCCTCAAAGCAAAGCTAAAGTCTGGTGACATGGCGGGGCGGGGTGGGGGCGCGGAGTCTAGTCCTATGGTCGGTCGGTCGGTCGGTCGGGTGCAGCAGAGCGGAGAAAGAATCGATGACTTTCGGGCACACGGGTGGCTCGGGTCCACACGGGACTACGCCTCTCTCTCTCTCTCTCTCTCCCGCACCGCTTTTGTTCTGTCGGGGCGAGTAGGCCGGGCCGGGCCGGGCGGGCCGTGCGGATGGAGAGGACGGAGCCGGACAGACCCACCTGTGGTCGCCCTCCTCCTCCTCCTGAGGCCCGTGACCGGCAAACAAAGTGAACGAAGCCTGCGCTCCAAAGCGGAGCTGCTCTCAATTCGCATGGATGGAACGGGTGAGGCGGGCGGGGGCTTCTGCCGGGGGCGGGCGGGGGGCGGGCGGGGGGCGGCGGGGCCCCCCGGGGAGCCGGTGGGGCGGGGCGGGGCGCGCAGCCCGCGCGTGCGGAGGTGAGCGGTCGGCTATGAATCATACGGGAGAAGGAGGCGGGCCGTGGCGGGCCGGGCCAGGCCGGGGGGTTTACTCAGGGCGGGGTTACTCCTCCAGCGCGCGTGCGGAGGTTTCTCCAGCGATGATTTCCAGCAGTGCTTGGCGGCCCGCTCGCGCGCGACGGGCTTTACACGTAGGCGCCAAGGCCGCGTAACCACTACAAAAACGCGACGTACACCGCAAAAAATATAACTATAATGCGCTTCATATTCTCAGAGCGTTCTGCTCATTCCCGACTATTATTCGCGAGCGCGCACACACACACGCACGCACAGAACGAATACGTGTGAGTGTGCGTGCGAGAGATAGAGATGGAGGCTGCTGGCGCGAGTAAGACGCCCCCGCCCCCTCCCCCATCGCCTCCCCCAGCGGCGAGGAGAAGGGCCGAGTGGTCGGGGGGCCGCCTCGTCCCGGACATCAATTATGGAAAAGGGTCAGGAGCGGGGGTGGGGCGGGGCGGGGCGGCCCTGTGCAGCCGGGGCCAGCCGACTGACTGACCGGCAGGATCACCCCCCCCCCTCCCCCCTCCCCCCTCCCCCCGTCACTGACGGCTCGATTTCCTGTCGGAAGCCAACCGGCCGACGGGCGGGCGGCGGCGGTTTAGGTGGTGACTGGCAAGTCGATGGTGAAATTGCAGAAAGGTGTCCCTGCAGGCCGACGACCTCTTTTGCCCTGCACATGTCTACTTTGAGAGCCCGCGGATATTACGTGCCAACCCTTTCAGCAGGTAGAAAAATAACCGTTCCCTGGCAAAAAAAAAAATAAATAACTAGCTCACAAAACCCGTCATCTTTGGTTCGAACCATATAGCGCAAAGTAGCTTGACGATCGAGCGTGAAAATTCAGGCCCGTCTGGCTGGCGCCAGATGTGCTGCAGGCAGGCGTCCGGGGCAGAGGACCTTCCTATTCTAATTTCTTCAAGGAATTCGCCCCTCTTGTCGGCGCCTGGAGCGGGGCGCCGGAGCGGGAGGGGAGGATCGTCCTGGTGATCGCGCGGGCGGGCGCGGGCGCATACTCCAGCCAGCAGCCCGGAGCAGCCTTCCTCCCTATCCGTCAGGCCTCTATCCTACCCTATCTCTCCCCGCAGCCCCAGCCACCGCCAGCTCGCTCACTGCCATTTCTCCCCGCAGCCCAGCTCGAGTCCTCCCCACAGTACGCAGTACGGCACTGCGGTCCTTTTGTTTGCAGAGCGTGTTGCATTGCCGTTGGCGCGCGGCCCGGCGGGCGCGGCGGGCACGCCAGCAGCACCGCCGCCGTGATCGACAAGTGCACCCGCCAGGCACGGCACCGTCGGCCGCGGGGCTGGAGTAGTCACATCGTTTCGGCTCTTGCATCAGGAAATCTCTTCAACACCCCCCGAGTCCCAGGCGCTCACTCACATGCCCGACGAGGAAGTCACGCATGCATACATTCCGCGCGTACGTTTTCACTCTTTCCGCGAATATACTGATTGGCTCGGCCGCATGGGGGTGAGCGTATGCGCGTGCGTTTCGTGTGATGTGAAGTCGGCCCGGCCCGGCCGGCAGCCAGTCTGATGAAATGGACCACCGCAACCTTCCCTCTGGCTGCCGGCGCGGCGCCAGACCAGCCCCCCGCGGGGGTGAAGGGTGAAGTGAATGAATAAAGACTGCACGGGCCATGATTAGGCAGACGCAACAGAGCGGGAACTGAACTGAAGCGGTGCTTTCCGAATCATAACTCAATGAGCCTCCGTGCAGACCCCCGCCCCGCCCCGCCCCGCCTCGCCTCGCCTTGCCTCGCCCCGCCTAGCCTAGCCTCGCACCCTTCCCCTCCCCTTTCACCTTTCCCTCCCGCGCGGGCTCGTTGAAAGAGCAGCGCCCCTTCCCCGCCCCGGCCGGGCCGGGCCCCGCTGCAGCGCCCAGCCCAGCATTAGGCTGATGAACGCGGGGGGAAAAAATACAGCCGCGTGATTCAGATTGATATTGCACAGCAGGAGGAGGAGGAGGACGGGGGCGGAGGCTAACCACGCTGCCGCCAGGCTGCACTAAAGATCCGCAGAATCCCGCCGGCAAAAAAGAAAATCCTTTAGACGCGATTGGTAATTTACATGAAACGTGCTGAAACGCTCGGTAAACGGTCCAAATACCGACGGTTTTTGCCCTATACAAGCACCCCGCCTCCTGACCGGTGTACCACTGACCGTGAGGGGGTAGAAATTGAATGGTCCGTTCCAAACACAGAGTGGGGATAGTAGAGGAAGGGGGTGGGTGGGGGGATGGGGAGACAGGGGGTAGGCGTAGGGTCGAACAAAAGAGCAAGAGCAGCGAGAGGACCCCGCCGCGCCCAAAATACGGCCGGCATGAGCTTTTCAGCCCATATGAAAATGGAAAACAAATGTTTGTGCGACGAGCTGGCCGGGCCGACCATGCTGCCGCTGCTGCTGCTGCGCGGCCCGGAGGAAAGGGAAAGGGAAAGGACCGGCAGAGTAATGAAAAGGCAGCGCTGCGGCTGAGGCTCGCAGGGCCCCTTCCTGGGTCGGCCGGTCGACCTTCGCGCGGATCGGATAGGCCTCCCCCCCCCCCCCCCCCCCCGCCTCCTATGGTTCTAGCAGGATCCCCTCTCCCCGAGGGGGGAAACCTCCAACACACAAGTGCGTAAAGCCGCTTCGTTTACTAAGTCGAACGCGGAAATACTGTTACCATAACCACTGCTGTACTGCCCGGCCGGGCGGGAGCAATATGTTCCTATGGCGCTGGGCGGCGAAAGCGCGCCACATCTTTCTACTGGCGGTGACACGACACGCCCTGCGCGCCATGCACTGCATGATGCTCTTCCCCTACACAATTGCGCGCGCGGGGCCGGGCCGGGCCGACCTCCACCGCAGCGGCGGGCCGGGCCGGGCAGCGAGCGGCAGCGAGCACCACGGCATTAAAACGCCATATCTTGCGGACAGCGATAAATAACTTTCCTCGCTGCAATGAATTCGCCGCGCGCGCGCGATTTACGGCCGACCAGAGCGCCCCGCCCCGCCCCGCCCCGCCCCGCTCACACACTGGCCCCGATACTGCGATGCCGGCCGGTCCGAGAGCGGAGGAGCAGCAGGCTAGCTCGCACCATCAGGAGAATAACAAAGAGGGGCTTCATAACACCTTCACCGCAGCAGAGAGTAACCTGTTCAGCAGGCGCACGCGTGCGTGTGGTGCAGACGAGTTTTAAAGGTGTTGAACATTTTTCCAAAGTGGGCAACCAAGACGTCGACAGAATAAATAATCCCGCAACTAACCTAATTTTTGGAAAATAAAAATGACAAATGTTTCTGAAACGCAAAAAAAAAAACCTGCAGTACACGTGATCACGTGAAATGACATGCAAATCGGCCATTTTGTGCCTGCAGAAGCACCTAGATCGAGCGTCAAATTACATATACGTATGACAGTTACGTTTTTACTACGCCACCGCCGTCGGTGAATTTTAAAAGGCCGTTTACCTTTTTTATATACGCCGCGGCGGGTTTGTTTCACGGCGGCATAAGCGCGCCGCGGCGGCGGCGGCGGCGGCGGCTCTTTGGCAGACAGGCGGTGCAGGCCAGGCGGGCCGGGGGCGTGCAGCGCGCTCGCGTGTGTTACGACAAGATAGCGGGGCACTAATGTGGGCGTTAAGTCGGGCGGGGCACAGCAGCGCCACATCATACCGACACGGGACTCCTCTCTGCTGCTGCGCCTGCCGGGGCGGGGCGGGGCGGGGGGCGGGGCGGGGCGGAGCGGGGCCGCCGTGATTGCAATAACGTGTGTGTGTGTGTGTGTGCACGGCGCGCACCAGGGCCTCACTCAACGCCAACCTCGTTGTGAGCGCGGACGCGGCGGGGCCGGGCGGGGCGGGGCGGGGGAGGGTGATGCGTCCGTCACAGGCGACTCGTCGCGCGGCGAACCAAGCGTGGCCGAGTGGTCCATCCTGCCCGCCCCGCCCCGCCCCATCCCCTCCGCTCTGCACCCCTCTACACACCGACACACCGTGTTTACATGAGTTAGTGTCTCCCATTTGCAGCGCGCGCACTTCGTTAGTACCCAGATACTGCTACGACACAGGGGCTGGCAGCCCACGCCCCGCCCCGCCACGCCCAGTGCAGTGCAACGACCACCCCTGCCGGGAATGACTTTATGGTCCGCGCTGAGCCCCGCCCCGCCCCCGCCCCGCGCGCCCCGCCCCGCCCCTCAGGGCACCGTCGCCCCGCCCTGCCGCACTGTCAACACAAGGAGCCGACGCGCCCGACTCTTAAATCTAGGATTCTAGATTCGGATGGGAAACGGACTAGGGAGGGAACGGGGGCGGGGCGAGGCGCATAGCGGCGGGGCAGCGCAGGGCCAGACGTTGAAATGAGTCCAGGTCCTGCAGGGGTCCCAGCGCCGCTATTTAGGGAATAGCCAATAACTTAAAGCAAACGTTCGAACAAGACGGGGGGACGTTTTCAATGGCTGCGTGTGACCCCGCGGGCCTAGGGCCAAGGGCTCGCCCCGCCCCTGCTAGGCCCCGCCCCGCCCCGCCCCGCCCCGCTCTCCAAAGATAAACGATAAGAGAACTGCTATCGGCACGGCCATGTCCATTCGCACATACAATGCACTTCGTCTTGGCCGAGAGGCGGGGCGGTACCGCCTTGGGGTCGGACGACGCCCCCCCAATAGCGGCAGCAAGTCAATGAACAGGAAGGCGGGGCGGGGCGGGGCGGGGTGGGGCAGGGCATCGCCTCTCGTAGCGGTTGTATCCGCACCGCGGCGCGCCTGTGCAGCTGCGACAGCTGCGGGGGCGGGGCGGGGCGGGGCGGGGCGGGGCGCCGGGGATGTGGCGATGTGCGCGCGGAATGACAATCGGTTTATGACCGTGGCGCCAGGCGGGCGCCCCCATGCCCCCTCCCCCCTCATCCCTACCCCGCCACAGTCAGTGCATGATGGCTGCACCCCCCCCCCTCCCCCGCCCCGCAGCTCGCTCGAGTTTTAGGAGGCCTCGTCAAACGGACTGAGCTACCCGTGTGCCGCGGCTCACTGCACATAGCGCGGACGGCGGGGGGCTCAGCGCTCAACACAAACAGTCGTATGGCACGGCAGGAGGCAGGGCTGCGAGGCAGGGCTGGAGGCAGGGCTGGAGGCAGGGCTGGAGGCAGGACTGGAGGCAGGACTGGAGGCGGGGCTGGAGGCAGAAGTGCTGGACTGCGGGAAGCACGTCCCGTGCGCGCCGAGCGGGGCCGAGCAGGGCAGCAGCAGAGCGTTTAGCGCAGGCACGTCGTCCCCTCCCGGGCGGAGCCGGAGTCCACGCGGGACATGATTCACCCCGGGCCGGGCGGGCAGGGCAGGGACTGTCTCGTTTGATGAGAGCGCGCATGCTTCTTATACTGTGCTGACATCGAGGAGTTTTCGGCTGGGGACAGGAACGCCACCCCGCCCCGCCCCGCCCCGCCCCGCCCCAGCTGGGCTGGTCCTGGCTCGGGTCCGGGCTGCCTCGCCTCGGCCAGATAGAGCGACAGATAACAAGGGGGAGAGCGAGAGAGGGACGTCCTGCCGCCCCGCCCCGAGCGCCGGGTTGCCTACGTGGAGCCCACCCAGAGAGGAGGAAGCGAGGGGAGTCGCGAGGCGGGGCGAGGCGAGGCGGGCCGACAATACTTGCCTCACTTTGGCCCCGAGTTGTACAGCGAGACGCTCTCTCCCGGAGGCGCTCTCTCCACTCCACCCCCCACCTGCCGCAGCAGCACTGTCCTTACGGGTGACATTTTAATGCGATTTTTGTGCCTCGAGACGCCCGGCCGCCCGCGCTCCCGCGCGCCCTGTTTGCATGCCTCCCTGCCCTGCCCTGGCCAGCGCGGCCTGGGCCCGCCTGCGGGCGGGGGGCGGTATATTTCCCAATAGCGGCCCTGCCGCTGCTGCCGCCGCGGCCTAACCATTATTTACAGCGTCCTGAGGCCCAGCACGACGCGATCCTCTGCTCTCCCGCCCTGAGCCGGCCCGGCCCCGCCCGGCCCGGCGCGGCCGGCAGAGTTCTGACGCGAATATCGCACAAATCAGCCGCGCGCCGCCATGGCGGTTTGCCGAGGATCAGAAGAGGGAGTTGTGAGAGGAAGATGCTGGGGCGGGGCGGGGCGGGGCGGGGCCGCTTGGGGGCGCCCAGAGAGAAAGCGACGCAGCTGGAAAGAAGAGAGGGATTGAGCAGCAGGGGCGTTGGGGCCAGGAGTGGGAGCGGGGCGGGGGAGCGGGGCGGGGGAGCGGGGCGGGGGAGCGGGGCCGGGGAGCGGGGCCGGGGAGCGGGGCCAAAAGGGCCATTGAACTCGGTTGCCGCGCGCGCCTGTGTGGGGAAATGCGCTTCAAAAAGAACCCGCGTGGCCGAATCGGACAAACACCGCAGCCACAGTGTGTGTGTGTGTGCACAGGTGAGGAGGGGTGAGGTGGGGGTGGAGAAGGGGAGAGAGGAGCAGGAAGGGGTGAGAGGAGGCCACCTGCTGAGGAGCAAACTTTGGTCCGGGCTAATCCACCACACGGTGGTGGGCGGGGTGGGGTGCGGGGTGAGGTGCGGGGCGGGGAGCGCAGCTCCGGTGGGGATGGGAGGGATGATCCACTGACGGTACGGCGGCGGTGGGCCATCCCGCCCCGCCCCGCTGCCTCGGAACTCACCCTGCCATTTAAAACAGCCACAGACGCCAGGCAGGGGGCGGGGTCTCTCCTCTCTCTCTCTCTCTCTCTCTCTCTCTCTCTCCCGATCTCTCCGCTCTCCCGGGCCCCCCAGGCGTCCAGCGCAGCAGCAGCCAAGAGGGGAAAAAAGGAACAGAAATAATAAAAGATATGACAATTTGTCGCTGGCCGAGACACTTTCTCCATCCCCCTAGCGAACCATTGTAGGGTGGCCCATAAAAATAATTCTCTAATGAATCCTCCGGAAGAGCTCACTGAACGCCCCCCGCCCCGCCCCGCCCCGCCCCACCACGCCCCTCGGGGATGAGAGGTGAGTTAAGCGGGGTGCCGAAGGAGCCGAGCCAGAGGTCGGCCCGGCCCGGCCCGCCGGCAGGAGGCGGAGCAGGCCATGGGGGAGGCGGAGGGGGAGGGGGGAGGAGCTGCAATTCTCAAGCCCAGCCTCAGGGGGCGCACGGCAAGGCCGCTATGACCTCCGGGGAGGAGAGGAGCAGGGGGCGGGTGCGGGGGCAACACGCACTAAAACCACTTCAGTGTTCCCCGCGGAGGCGGTCGGGGCAGGATCGCGTATGGGTAGATAGTTGGATGGACGGATAGACCGCGCCGGGCCCCGCCGCACCGCCTCGTGCACGGCCTTCTTTTTGCGCTTCCACCTGATACACTCCACGGCTGGTGAGCTGAGCTGCTGCAGCGCGCCGCAGCCCAAGTGGAATCGTATGTCGCTCCGCCCCGCCCCGCCCCGCCCCGCCCCGCCCAGCCCAGCGCGCCTCTCTTCTCTTGCTTCGGGCTGAATGCCTCTGAATATGAATGGATGACGTCTGCGATTGCGCCAGTCGCAGCGGAGCACGGCAGAGCAACATTCATGAGACAGCAGCCGGGCGGGGCGGGGCGGGGCGGGGCGGGCCAGACCAATCACACCGTCAGCCACGGACTAGCGACGCCGCGTAGTGAAGCGCATCGAAGCGTGGCCTCGGAACGCGGAGCACTTCCGCGGTCCAAACGACTTTAACTTGACACTTTCCGTGCGGGCACCCTTTTCGAAAGCAGCGCTACTAACAGGCGGACGTGCATTTTTTTCAATTTAAACAGAGCCCTGCGAAAATTTCACTGTTAACTACGACACTACGAGGAACATTTAAGAACATTTTAACAGGTTAACCCTGTGAACCTGTATCCAATTTAGTGTGAGGTGCTACTGTCCAAGTTTTAACTTTCGCTTGCTTGAGAAATCACTTCTTCCCCTATTTATGACAGCCAGCGCCCGTGTTCCGCGGGTATCGCTACCCGGGTGCTGCTGACGCAGGACGCGGGGGTGGGGGTGGGTATCCATCCTCCCGTGCGAGGCGATGCGATGTGAGCGCGGCTGCGCGGCTCGCTGGGTCCCCGGCACGGCGCGCCGCCGGGCTGCCGCCGGGCTACCGGGCCGAGCAGAGCTGCCCTCAATCGAATCACGCCGTCGTACGAGAGGATGTTCATGCTCAGCAACCGAGACGCCCCGCCCTCGTCCCTCCGGGCCTGGGTAGGGGCGGTCGGGTACGCCCCGCCCGGCTGCTCCTCCTGACCACAACCGACAGCGCTGAATAATTTGGTATTTCAATTCACTTTTCGCTGCTTCCATTGCAGTAGTGATAAGCACAAAACTACAACAAATATTTCGATGGATGCGCGACGAATCCACTGGCTGCAAAAGTAATAAAAAAAGTATGCTGACTCGCGCAGAAATGGACACTCGCCACTTGAACGCGTCCAAGGACTCAGCAGCTTGAGGCCACTGCCCTGGCCCGCCCTACCCGAGCCCCCTACCCGCCGGCATAGCAGCCTGCGGACGGGACGAAAGGGGTTTCAATATTCCATCCGCTGGACTCGCCACCCCCACCGCCCCAACCCCTGTCTGGTCCAGTGCACCAGTGCGCCACGCCTCGGCCGAACGCGCCCGCCCCGCCCCGCCCCGAACAGATTGGTTACATCAGTTCACTCCACGCATCCATGCCGCAAAACAGCTGCGCTGGTCAAAAGCGGAATCGCTGCCCCGTCCAACAACCCCGCACCGGAACCGGAACCCGACCCCCCTGCTCACCCCAGGAGCGCGGCCTCCTGCGCATGCTGCAGCAGATCAGCCCAGCCCCGGAGTGCGGCAGGGGCAGGCTAGGGCGGGGCGGGGGCGGGGCGGGGCGGGCCGGCGATACTGCTGGAGGAGGACAGTCGTTACCGCCCCATCCCCTGCACTACAGGGCGCCCTCCGCCCCGCCCCGCACCGCACCGCCCGGCGCAGACCGCCCACGTCGACAGGGTTATCCGCGCGGAGAGCCAACGGAGGCCGGGCCGAGCAGGGCGCATTGCTTTATGGAGACACCGTTTTATGGCCGAACAATGGAAATGTGAAGTGATAAGAAAGCACGGCAAGGAGGCGGAAGACGGGGAGGAGGAGAAGGAGGGGATGAGAGTCGTAATCTGCGAGAGGAAGGAAGCGCAAAGGGGAGGGGGGAGGGGAGGCCGCCGCAGGAGGGGCAGCAGACGCGCCGGCGCAACGTTGTCTGCTCGCGCACGGCCGGCCGGCCGGCCTGCTGCTGGTCAAGCGCGCGCCGGGGCTTACTGCTTACTCCTGGAGCTGCTGGAGGCAGGGTAGGGTAGGGGTGGCGCCGGTACAGGACGGGACGGGCCGGGCCGGTGCAGACCAGCCAGGGCCATGGCGTCCAAGCGAAAGACGCGAGCAGGAGGGCGACGTCCTGGGGGCGCACGCCGCGCCGGCGGCACGGCAGGAGGAAGTTTATCGCGGGACTCGAGCCGGCGACTTCCTGGACGGCGTCGCCATGGCTGCCGTCGCACCGCCAGGGGTGCCGAGGCGAGTCGAGGGGGAGGGAGGGAGGGAGGCTGCTGTGCCGACGACGATGGCGCACCACGCCTCGGCGCCGCGCTCGCGGATGTCCGGCATGTCCGGGGGGCGCCGGCGGGCGGGGCGGGGCGGGGCGGGGCGGGGCGTTAGGGAAGAGCAGGGAGGGCGCTCAGCGCACTGCACCGCGCGACGAGGGGGGGAGTTTGTGTCATAAACGCGGGGTAAGCAAAGAGCCTGCGGGGCGGTGGGCGGCGGGATGGACTCCATAGAGCTGGTGGGGTCGGCGAGGATGCGGTGCGCAGGGTCTTTTGGTACGGTGTGGGCGCCCCGGCCCGGCCGGTGTGGCGGCGCGGGCCGGGGGTAGGGGGAGGGGGGCTGGGCGCCCTGCTGCACTGCGGGGTAATGTAGTGGGGAGGGGTCAGGGGAGGGGGCGGAGGGGGCATTACGCTCGGTGATTAAGCGGCAATGGGTGGTCTCCGCCCCGGCCCCGGCCCTGGCCCCCGCCCCACCCGGCCTCAGCCGCAACGGCTGTTTGTAATTCATACGAAAATTTTCGGATGAGAAGAACGAGACTCACACCCCCCGCCCCGCCCCGTGTAGGCCACCCGCGACTACCTCGCCGCCCCCGACCACCTCCGCCACACACCGCACGACGACACGGCGGGGGCGGGGCGGGGAGGGCGGCCCCTGCAGCCCGCGTTACGCCCCCCGCCGCTGCCGCCGCCACTCCCCGCCACGCCACGCCCTTCGGCGAACATCCTTTCAGAAGAAACTTTACCCATTTATGAGCCTTCAAGTGTCAGCGCCACTGGATTCGTCCCTCTCCCCACAGCTCCCCCCTCGCCCCGCGCCCTTCGCGCTACGCTTGGCCTCGCGGTCGCAGCCTTTCTCACGTAGTTTCCATGAACTGTGAAATAGGCAGGCGGGGCTTGCGCTGTGCGCCGCTGTGCGCCGCTGTGCGCCGCTGTGCTCTCAGACCGGTCCGCGGAGGCGTGCGGGGCCGGGGGAGGGGGCGCCGAGCCACGCCACTGGTGCCCAGGTGCTGCAGACTCACGACCCTTATTGGACTTACGACTTACAAGTAAGAAGCGACCGGGGGGACTGGCCTGGCCCCGCCCCGCCCCGCTGCTGGCGGAGCACAGCGCATACGGAGCAGAGCAGCACGCTACCCTCCTGCCCCTGCCGCATTCTAAAAGCACATTCGGGCGGGGGCCACCCACCCGCGCCCATCCCTCGCTCTCCATTTCGAATTTGAAAAGGCGAGGCCAATCATGTTTCCTCAGGGCCCTCTGACGGGCACGGCCTCATAGGCCTCATAGGCCTCGGCCTCGGCCGGCACTGCGGCGGAGTGTCCGAGGCTCTGCTAATTATCGAGCTGCAAAAATTAAAGGGAAAAGAGAAAAAACCCTAGGCCGGCTGAAAACATCCCTCCCTCGGAGGCCCTGAGGAGCCGGGCCCCTATACCGCCCCCTACCCCCTCTCCTGCCCACGGTCCCACCCCCGGCCCGGAACTTGGCCCCGGCCGGCCGCCGCGCCCCGCCCCGCCCTCTCCTCTCACGCAAACGAAGGCGCGGGGATCTTCTCCATTCATAATAAAACTTTTCTAAACAGAGTTTCTCGAGGCCCTCTCTCTTTTCTCCCCGACCGCTCCCTCCGCGGCGCCCCGGCCGAATGTAAAACGAACGGCCACGCTATCTGTTATTGAGTACTTCCTCGCAAATCCGCGACTAAATGGCTGAGTGCATCCGTAAGTAGTTGGCTGCGGAGAAATATGGCGCGCCGGTTATCTTGTGATCGGGGGCGGGCGGCAGCGGCAGGGGCAGCAGGGCCGGGCAGAGCCGTGAGTACGGTGGGCAGCGCCTCGGGGGGCGGGCAGTGTAGGGGCCGAGCCGACCCGGCCCCCGGCACATCACAGAGGGCAGCAGAGCCGCTCCGCTCCGCTCCGTCTGATGTTGCCCCTGCCCTGCGCTTCCCCTGGCCCTGCTCCTCCCCTTCCACTCCAGTTCGCCGTGGGATAGGATGCGACCCCGGTGATGGGAAGGGACAGGAGCACTCCGGTCACCTGGAACGCATCACAGACGCCGACCCGCCCGCCCCGCCAGCACCGGGGCCGACCCGACCAGGCCCGGGCCCGGCCAATAGCAAGTGTACCGTACGATGTCCGAGGTCCGGCTATGGGCGGAGCGGGGTTAGGGGCGGCGGGAAAAAGGGGGGAGGTACGAGGGCGCGCGGGGCAGCGCGGAGGGCCCCCACAGCCCCCCGCCCGCCCGCACCCCGGGCGGCGGCGTGCTGCAGTGCGGCGCGTGATCCGATCTGCAGCCACAATGAGATGCGCCCCACCGGAGAGCCCCACCGGGGGCCCTACCGGCCGGCGCCGCCCTCGCCCTGGGGCACCCGGGCCGGGCCGGGTACGGTACAGTACAGCACCGTACTGTACGGCCTGTACAGGCGCCCCACCGCACCCCGCACCGCCGCATTCGGGTTACATATCACGGCCAGCACCGCCATTCAGATGGGTAAGAAATGGCCGTCCCCCGACCCGTCCAGTGTTTCATAGCAGCGCATGTCCTGTCCGGCCACGCCCCCTCCAGCCGGGACCTCCATGGTGTGGGTGTGTACCGGGTGCACGCCGCATTACGTACGGGCCACAGGAATTTTCCCACAGAAACTACCTTTGAGATTTTTGTTTTCTTTCAGGGAATTTTTGTAAGAGGCGTCCACAGCTGATCAACGAATTATCGTCACATATTTACAGAAAATATTTCCCAATTTTATAGGACACGCTTAAAAAATATACGCGCACTTGACGCTTAGGGGGCTGGCCCGGCCAGGCCCGGCCCGGCAGCCCTTGAGTGCCTCGAGCCGCCGCGTGGCTCACCCGGCTTACCGTACAGTACACGGAGTTCATTTCGCGGCGAAATCGCGCCTTGCACTTTCGCTTGGTTTCCCCATTCAACGCCTAGAGTGGTGTGGCGTGGCGTGGCGCGCAGGGCGATAAAAATCCCCAGCAGGCGGGTGGTTTGGCAGCGGAGGCCTTTGCAGCCTCCCCGCCCCACGCCCCACCCCACCCCGCCAGGCCTAAGGGGTTGGCCGATAACGACAACCACGTGCGTCAACCCCTTCGCCTCGCCTCGCCTCGCCAGCGCCGTCTGGACCTTTTAGCGCCCTGCTGGTGGCCGACCCTGGACTCTGCGAGCGGCACACGGGCCGGGCCCCGAGGACAACCACCGCCACCGCCGCCCGGAGTGGAACACCAGCTCCTCCGCCTAAACTCCACCTCGTCCCCTGTCTGCTGCGGACACACCTGGCCTGGCGACAGGAGCACGGTCGGCGGCGTCCTAACCCCTGCCGGACCTCCAGGCTGGCCGGCCGGCCGGTCATTCGTCCTGAGAACGCCGAGGAACGCCCCTCCCCTCGCGCGCCGCGCCCGCCCCGCCGCACAACCACTCGGCCGCCCAGAATGGAGACCGGAAATGGCGCGGCGAGGAAGCAATATAAAGACTGCCTTTTCCTCTCCTCGAAGCGGCTGGGCTGGGCGAGAGGCCAGGGGAGGAGAGCAGTGCGGGCGGGCAGGGGCGGGCGATCATGGCTCCGGTCGCCACGCCATACAGACAAAATATAGGCACGCGGTTGCTTCGTTCAGCGAGCTGCTGAGCAGAGCGGGCGGGGCGGGGCGGGGCGGGGCGGGGCGGGGCGGGGCGGGTCGCGCAGCCTCCCATCCCATCCCATCCCCAGCTGGACCTGAACCGGACCCGGCCGGACCACACCCATCTCGAGCCGATGACAATCGCGATGCCGTCCATTAGCTACCCAAGACAACACTTGTTCCCGGTAGGGACCCGGGTGCGAAGCCGGCTGGGACCCGGATGGGACCCGGATGGGACCCGGATGGGAGCCGGCGGACCCGGTTGAGATCCGGATGCGAGCCGGATGCGAGACGGGTGGCACCCATGGCACCCGGACGGCACCGGACGGCAACCGGACGGCACCTGACGGCACCGGACGGCACTCGACGGCACCCCGACGGCACTCGAATGGCATGAATGGCACCCGGCACCCGAACGGCACTCAGCATGGAGTCGATGTGGGTTGGCTGGGGCAGCCGTCTGGCCGTACTGATACGGTGAACGGCCGCTCTTCGCACACGCCACCCTACCCTCGCACAGAAGGGGGACCCCTTGCAATTTTTCTCGATCACGGCCCGACCAGGAGCTGGTTGGGGCAGTAGCGCTCTGCCGGCCGGCCTCGGGCCGCATTCGGCTGCAGGTCGGGAATGGCGGAGCGCCCCTGAACTGGTCCGCCTGGGCCGAAGAGCGCCGTTCACCGTATCGGTACGGCCAGACGCAAGCCCGACCCCCATCGACTCCATGTCTGAGTGCCGTTCTGCCTCGGGTGCCGTTCACGTGCCATTCGACCGTCGGGGGTGCCGTCCGAATGCCGTCCGGGTGCCGTCCACCGTTGTCGCCCGGGTGCCATCCGCCATCTGTGCCCATCCCATCCCATCCCCAGCTGGACCTGAACCGGACCCGGCCGGACCACACCCATCTCGAGCCGATGACAATCGCGATGCCGTCCATTAGCTATCCATTAGTCCAGGAGCTAGCGCGGTCAGCGCAGAGATAATGTGCTGCGGCGGGGTGCGGCGGGGTGCGGCGGGGTGCGGCGGGGTGCGGCGGGGTGCGGCCAGAGGTGGCGTGGCGTAGCGTGGGTGCGACGCCTGCAGCGCGCTGCTCTCAGGACTTTGCCGCTGCGCTGCGCTCCTCGGGGGGCACCCACCACCGGAAGGGGAGGGGAGGAGGGTAGGGGGAGGGGAGGAGGAGGGGAGGCATGACGCCGGGTGACGTCCTGTGCGCGTTATTGGATAACAAGAGGGTGCATGGCATGACGCAGGGGGAGGGGGGGGGGGGAGGGGACGGAATGCCAGGGGAGAGGGTGTCAAGCCTGGTTGGGTTGCTCTTCCGCCCGCAGATGAATTCCTCGCTCTTGGCAGAGGCGGCGGCGGCGGCTCAGCGCAGCGGTTCCTCTGCCAGCCGGCGCGGCGCGGCGCGGCGGGGCGGCAGGGGGACCCCACTTGCGAGAACTCTTGCGACGCACGATTGCAAACCCTTTGGGCCGCTGCCGCCCCCGCTGCCGCCCCCGCTGCCGCCCCCGCTGCCGGCCCTAGTGAGGCTCTAGGCCGGGGCCGGAGCCCTCACCCTGCGCCCCGCCCCGGGCGGACACGACAGGACAGCCAGTCACGCGCCGATTGCCTAACTGGCAGGGGCAGCGCGACTGAATGGGTTGTATTGGATAACAAGGAGGGACTCACGGGGCAGGTGGGGGTGGGAGGGTCCAGGGGTAAGCTGAGAAGGCAAATGACAGGACGGGCGAGGCGGGAGGGGGAGGGGTACATAGAAAGGGTAGAGCAGGGGAGGCGAGCGTTGTTCAGCAGCGGTGCAGGTCGCCCTCACCCTGCCTCCGTCTCTTTCCATCTCCCTCGCTCCCTCCCTTTCTCCCCCTCTCTCCCTCTCTCTCCAGGGTGGCTGCGTCGGATGAATGACGTTAATTTCATTTCACTCCGTTAATTTTGATTCCATCGGAAGCTCCTCGTCCGAGTTCACTCCAGGCGGGTGCGCAACAAAGGCAGGCGACCCCGCCCCACCCCGCCACGCCGCGCCCCTCCGCAGAGCAATGCGACCAAAAGGAGGCAATTTGCTCTTTCTTTGGATGCGGCGTGGCGCCATGTGATGCGGCGCCACGCAGCGCCCCGCCGCGCCCCGCCCCGCCCCGACACATGGCGCCACACAAGCGCGCTCTAATCACGGCCACCCCTCCGCCACGCCACGCCACGCACCAGCTATGCGCGCGCGTGATATTCGCGGTCAAGTTCGGTCGGAGAAATTACACACGCAGCGTCGTCGGGGAGCGCCGCGCTGCGCCGCGCCGTGGCAGGTCGGGGCATGTAACATCACAGCGCCCGGCCACGCTTCTAAACCCGTTTCCGATAAATCTGTGAGGCCGACACGACAAGAAAGAAAAGATAAGACAATTAACGCGCACTCCATCACCATTTCCGCCTCCAGAGTCGCCTCATCGTCATCATAATCACCGTCATGGGCCACGATATTGTATCATTACCCGTCTCGGCCCGGTACGGCGGGGCGGGGAGGGGCGGGCCGGGCCGGAGTGACGGATCTGTCTGTGCAAGTTGATCCCCCCGCCCCGCCCTGGCCCCGGCGGCCCACCCCGTCCCCGTCCTGGCCCCGGCTGCGACAAGTAAGTGACATTTCGAGGGGGCCGCGCGGGGCCGGAGCGGGGCGGGCGGCCCGCGGGGCGGTCTGGGCCGCCGTGGTCCGTGGGGACTCCGCCCCTTCCCGCCCCGCCCAGGGACCGGGGAGTCGACATGGATGGACAGGGGGTGGGGTATGGGGGGTAGTGTTTCGGTCATTGAATGAAAGAGTGAGCAGACAGCGGCCCGGCCCGGCACCGGCCTCTCCCCTCCCCTCCCCTTCTCTACCCTCCCCTCCCCTCCTCTCCCCTCCCCGCCACACCACGCCGCGCCACGCCCCGCCACGCGCTGCAGTGACACACGCCGGGGACAGCGGCGCGGCGCGGGGCGACGGCAGGCCGGGGCGACGGGGCAGCAATAATGTAAAGGACAAATATGAAATTATTCGAGTAGCGCCCATCCCATCCTCATCCTCCCCTGCGCCGCACGCTGCTGCTGCCGCTGCACTGGCAGAAATGACTTTGGTCAATACGGGGACCAGGAGGAGGAGGAGTGCAGATAATGGGCTATATGGGCACTGGCCGATCCTCCGAAACAATAAAGTTCTTATTGCGATTTTGCCAAAATAGAAAAGAAAAAGAAAAAGAGAATCGGTAACTTTCAAGAACTACGAGTTGCTCGCTCCGAGCCCCGGAAGTGCAGAGAGCGGTACCTCATCCGCGACCAACTTTTTGAAAGCTCGGTGACATTTCGGCTGTGCGACCCCGCGGGGAAAGGTCGCAGCGGCAAGCGAGCGGCGGGCGGCGCGGCGTGACGTCACTCGGGAGCTCCATCCACCGCTCAGCCCAGGCGGACGGTACACTGCTAAGCACAGGAGTGAAGGGGCGTCGCACGACGGCCGCCAGACGGGCAGGCGCGGGCCGGGCGGGGTCGACGCTCTCGCAGAAACCTAATGTTTCTCATTTCAAACGGCGTCTCGCCTGCGTCTGCTTCTGCTGTGTCTTTTCCTCCAGGGGCCTGTGGCCTGTACGCGCTCCTGCCGCCGCGCCGCGCCGCGCCACGCCACGCCTCCCCGTCAGTCGTGACAGCGGCGCCTGTTCGCGTTTGTGCGAGGTCAAAGTGAAGGGTCTAACGCCCCGCCCCGCCCCGCCCCGCCCCGCCCCACCCGGCCCTGGGCAAGCGCAGTGCCAGGAAGATGATGGCGAGAGCCGCGGGCTTATCTTGTTACCGCGCCCTTGCTTGGCCGTCCCGTCCCGTCCAGTCCCTACCGCGCCACGCCACGCCCCACCACCACGCCCAGCCTACAAAGGCAGCAGCCGACTTATTGTTCGGTTGAAAAAGATAAAACAAGGTTCTGCGGCCATGCAATGCAGAGGCACCGCCCCCCTGGCCTACCCCCAACCCCGCCCCCGCCGGCTGCCGCGCCACGCCACCTCCTGTCGCGCCGGCCGCCGCGCCGCCGCCGCAAATGTATGCAAATTCGCGGTGCAGGAGTCGCTTTACGCTCTGAAGAGCGATAAATTTACACTTCAAAATTAAGAATCAAGGGCTATTAGCATTTCACATTCAATTCTGGTGCAAGAAAAACGCGGCGGCGGCGCGGTGGCGAGCGCGAGCGTGCAGCGGCGTGTGTGAAAGGGGAGCGGCAAAGGGGAGCAGCCCCACGGCGGGGCGGGGCGGGGCGGGGGGCGGGGCGGGGCGGGGCGGGGCGGGGCGGGGCGGGCGGGGCGACCACTCTGCCGCGGCGGCCACGCTGCCGCCCGCCCGGCGGCCCGGCGCGTCAGACTTTCGGGGGTGGGGGTGAGGACCGCCCCTGGTGACGGGACAGGGCGGGGCGTGGCGGGGCGGGGTGGCGGCAGGGGCAGCGGCGCGGCGGCGGCTTGTCCGAACTCTGTGTCGAGTTATTCTGGACTCGAAGGGGTGAAGACAAAGGGTGATGAAGAGCAGAGCAGAGCCGAGGGCTGGCCGGGCTGGGCCACCAACCCCTGCCCTGCCCTGCTGAGGTACAACCCAGCACCCTCGCGCGCACACGCACACACACGCACACAGACGCACGCACGCAAGGCCTCCGGCAAGGGGGTGGGAGCGCCTGGCCCTGCCGTGCACACGGACTCGGGCCGGGCCGGGCCAGGGGGTTAGACGATCCTGGTTTTATTTTCACATTTGTCACACTTTTTAGAAAACCTCCCCGGCGCTCCGCTCAGAGGGGCCCCGCCCCGCCCCGCCCAGAGCCCTCGGTGCGCGCCGCGGCGGCGCTGCCCAGCAGCCAGCCGGCCCGGAGCACACGAGATGAATTTACATCTCAAATTCTGGATTTACATAGCGGCGCGGCTCTCCCCGGGCCGCTCGGACGTGGGGGCGAAAAAATAAGAGGGAAAGATGATGCCCCGCCTCACCCCGCCTCCTCCCCCTGCCAGTGCGGCGGTAGAACAAGGGCCTAACTGCACACGTTTTAGGATACGGCAAGCCCCGCCGGATTAGAAACCGGACCGAGTTTCATTTTACAGCGCCGTAAATCACGGGGGAAGGGGGGGGGGCTGTTCTGGCGATGATACTTTTGCTACTCGCCCACCCCCTTTTCTCGCAAAAAAACAACATAATACAAGATAAAGATAATACAGCGTGACTACCATACCATGTCACGTGTACGATAAAGTACGCAACTCTTGTAAGTGGGAGTAAGCGAATGTTTTAGGTGCTGGGGTAAAAACTCTATTCTCAGGAAACTCACATTGCTCACCTCATTTGTGTGATAACCTAACGAACCCACTACATTAATTTTTTCTTAAATTCCGGGCAGAAAGTAAAAAAATCGTGAACGGGTCGATGCGAGGATAACGACGACTCGCCAAAAGTGTCCGCACAGAGGAGGAGAGGGGCCGCGCTGGAGAAGCCTGGAGGAGCCCGGAGGAGCGTGCCTGGCGCTGAAGAAACAAGGTGTGGAAGAAAACACGCTGTGGTGGCAGCGGGGGCGGCGGCGGTCGTCCCTCGGGCCCCGCCCCGCCCGCCCCCGGGTCCCCCAGCCTACTCGGCCCGCCCCCGGCACCTTGCCCCCGACCCCAAAGCAAACACCCCGCCCCGCCCCCGCCCCGCGCCGAAACGTGGCGCACCACCCGTTCTTACCCCGCCACACCTCGCTACACCGCCCCGCCCCGCCCCGCCCCAGCCCGCCCCGCCCTCCTAGACGCCAGAGCAGAACAGACGGGACCCGCCAAGGGCTGCTGGTGCCGGCTGCCGCCGCTGGAGAGCGCGGCGACGCGGGCTCTGTCGCGGACTGCTGTGTCAGTGTGTGTGTGGTGGAAAGAACCACCGTCCGAAATCCAATTTGTACCGTACTCCCACCCTCCGGTGCTGCAGGGCGGCGCCTGGAGCGCCGGCAAAAAAAAATCACTCTTACCCTTCACGCAAAGACGCGCGACATTTTAACCGAGTTACTGGCGTGGCAGCCACCGAGCATAACAGACCAAGAGGGCCGTGCTGGGGAGCTGCGGGGCGGGGGCGGGGCGGGGCGGGCGGGACGCGGGGCTGCGCGGTGCCGCGGATGGGTGCGAAATTCGGCGCGTACGCACACATACACTCGCATAACAGGCCTGCTTTGATGGCGCTCCCTCGAGCGTTCATCGACTCGAGCAAACACACTCTCTACAAGGAGAACCGCTGCGGCGCACTGCGGGCCGGGCCGGGCCGGGGAGGGCCGGGGAGGGCCTCCTTCGCCTCCACCGCGCCGCCCAGGAGCGACTCGCCGCGCAAAGTGTTGCGCCGTCATCCCGATCGCCTGCCTCAGCGTCATCATCGTCATCATCATGGTCGTCGTCAGCAACGCCGCTCTGCGCTCGCGAGGCGTCCGTCATCCATTTCCTGCTGACCTACCTCACGCCGCGCACGTTTTATAGGAGGACGAGCCAGTTGTAACTGCCAATAAGAGGGAGGGCGTTTAATGCGACAGCGGAGCGGGCTATGCGCAGGCGGGGCATTAAAGCCAACCCCTTCTCCTCTGCTGCCTCCCGCGCCAGCTCCGAGATGGCCCGGGCCGTTATTGAGGAGCGGGAGCGAAGCAAGCACGGCATGCCACGGCACGGCACGGCACTCGGCGAAACATCGACAAAGTTGCGAGAATGAGGTTTTACCTCCCGGCCCCGAGGTCGGCCGAGACATGGTGTGCAAAGTAAAGTAAAGTGGAGAAACCTGCACTTGTTCAAAAGTGTGCGCAAACACATTTGCATAGAGTGCGGCCTCTTTCGAATCTTTTGTTTCGCCTATAAAAGTTTACAATATTTGCAATATGGCAAGGGGGGTAACAGGTAAACTATGCGTGCGGCGACTTTGCGCGCCTCAAAACGCGCGGGGCGAAGGGAGGGGAAGGAGAAAGAGAAAGGGCGGACACAAGAGGGCGAGGAAGAATCCCGGGACAACGCCCGGGCAGCAGCGGTACGGTAGGCCGGCGTACATCCCAGATACGCCGGGCGAGAACAACGCCCGCTTGTACACGGCTAATTGCAACGTATTCAGAAAAGGCTGAATTTCCACGGCGGCGCCTGGCCCGGCCGGCGCGCCGGCCTGGTGTTGGCTGTTGGCGGCGGTGGAGGCGGGCCTGCGGGTGCGAGCCCGTGGGCGAGGATGAAGTGGTGGAAGCCAGAGGGAGAGGAGAGGAGGGCGCACATCGGGGTGGAGGGATTTCCAGCTGGGAGCCGAGGGGGATGCGCGGGGCGGGGGGAGGGGAGGTGAGTGGGAGATCGAGCAGAAAAGCAGAGGTCGGTGTGTCGACTCTAGTAACGCCGGGAGGTTTTCTCCGCAGCTGGGGGCGGGGGGGTAAAGGGGGGGGGGGGGGGCGAGAAGGTGAGCAGGCAGACGACCAGTCCGCTGCGCCGCGCCGCGCCGGGGCCGGGACCACCAGGACGGAACGGAGGGAAGGGTTGTTTGCTGACACACCTAATCTATCTCCTCCACTGCCTCTTCTCCCTCCTCCCTTCCCTAACCCCGCCTTTCTCTTCCTCTCTCCCCCAGACTTTCTTCCCTCCCTGCTCTGCCCACGCTGTAGTAATTCCTTCATTTGTACAGTGTGTCTTATTAAGCCCGCGCGTGGGCCTCCCCTACCGATTTGTCATCGCAGTCACCTCGCAAAGAGTCTTCCCGTAGGCACCAGGTGCAGGTGGGCGGCGCGGCCCTCGGGCCCCCACGGACCGATTTGCTCTACGAATGATTGCGCCTGTTTGATTCCCCTCTACTTTTCTGCGAAGGCGCGACGCTAAGGGAGAATATTCCCGAGCAACACCGCCTCCGCGGAGGGGACAGGGGGTGATTTCATTTGACCCTCCCGCAAAGGGAAGAATACGCAAGGTGTGACCCAGCTCGTGTGCGGAAACACGAGGCGAGGCACGGCGCCTCCTTCCTTATCCCAACCCTCTGAGTCCCTGCGCTGGGGCTGCGGCCGCCCCCGCCCCTCCTACATACGGCACGGACGCAGACTCTGGGCTAATTACAAAGCAGTGTCCTCCACGTGCTGCGGGCCAGGCGAGAGAGGCGTTTTTTAGAGTGACGGACGGGGTGAGGGCGACTCTTCAGGGACTTTGGGGCCTCCGACAGACAGACGGGCAGAAACACACAAACACACAGGGGGTGGGCAGCAGAACCGGACTCACCCGCTTGTTGTCCCGGAACTTGCACCAGCCGTCGACGATGGTCTCCGCGACTCCCTCGCCGGACGCGCTGCTGAGGTCGGCGGCCTCGCTGCAGTCCTCGCCGAGGTCGGTGAGGTCCGAGTCGGAGGCGCCGCGGGAGGAGGCCGCCGACGCGACGCTGCGCAGGCTCCTGGCGGGCGAGGCCGTGGCCGAGGCGGGCAGCGCCAGGGCGGAGGCGGCGGCGCGCGCGTGGCGCAGCGGCAGCGGCGAGCTGCTCGCCGACTGGCAGCCGCGGGCGTGGGCGTGGCAGCTGCGCGCGGGCAGCGGGCTGCCCATGGGGCTGCCCAGGGCGCCGTGGCCCAGGCCCAGGGCGCCGCGCTGCAGCAGCGGCGAGTTCATGAGGGACACGGGCTGGCTGCGGATGGGCTGCGGCGACCCCGGCGGCCGGCCCAGCTGGCCCATCAGCGGCGACCTCTCGGCCTTGACCACCTGGCAGCGGGTGGGGAGCGGGCTGCGGGGCACGGCAGAGCCCGGCAGCGGCCCCGGCCCGCGCGGCCTCCAGTTGCCCTGAGTGTCTACCACCTCCATGGCCTCCGTCACGTCGGCGGGCGGCGGGCCCGAGTTGCGCCGGCACCACATGGCTGCGGCTCACCTGCGAGAAAACACAGCAGGAGGAGTATAATTTCGCTGCACAGGAGCGCAATAACTCACTGAGTGTCCCCGCCGTCGGGTAAATCCCCCTGAAGCTACCCCCTTGTCGCGCCCGCCCCACCCCGCCCCGCACCACCGCCTGTCCCCGCGGGTAGTCTGCGCACGGAGCGCGGCGACCAAAGTTAAGAACGCTGGCCGAGAAACACAAGCCGTAGGACAACAACCCTGTGCCGGCCGGGGCCGGGACCCAGGCTGAGGGGGAAGCCGGCAGCAGACAGGAGGGGGAGGGAGGAGCTTTAAGGTCCTGGATATTGAGTGTGTGGTTCGACTAAAACAACAGGCTTAAAGGAGAACGGTCGACGGACGGCGCGGCGGGAGTTGCAGGAAGGGTAGTGCACCTCTCGGTCTCGGCCCGGCCCGGACCGGACCCCACAGACAGGCCGGGGCCGGGGCTGGGGGTTCAAAATCATGACGTCATTAAAGCCAGCCCACTTTGCCCCGGGAGCACTCTGGGCGAGGCGAGAGAGAGAGAGAAGAATGAAACATCTTATGTTTAATTCACTCTCGTGGTGACGAGACGAGGCGCGCCAGACGGACAGGGAGGAGGGGAGGGGAGGGGCTCCAGGCCGCCGCTTGGCGCCGCTGCCTGTACTTCACTAAATACTTCCGGGAGTAATTGGTCCTGTTCCTCAGAGAATAATCCCCTTTTCCCTTTCACGTCTGACTCGTTCGGTCCCCGCCCCCGCCGGGCAGGCAGCCATCCTTCCAGGGGGGAGGGAACACACCAACTAGAACTTAGCTCAACATAGAGCGACGACATTAAAGGTGGCCATCCAAATTCAACATAAATTGATTTGTTAAATTGAGTTGAATGCTAAAATAAAATTAAATTGAGGTGAAAAATTAAAAATGCAATCTTTTTATTTTTTAAGTACTTATTCAAAGAATCCGTTTGAGATAACCATTGACAGAACGGAACATAAGAACACACAAACAGAAATTTTGAAAACATTGATAGCTACGCAACTTGTCGACTCAGAATTATACACGAAGAAGTTACGTATCTAACAATATTCTTGTTAAAAATTAATTAGTATCTCAACAATTAGAAATGTTAGTTCCTCGTGAAGTTTTTATGATGATAGTAAAACAATATCTACAACCTGTGTTAGTTTTGTTTCCAATAAAACAGAAAAACATGTTAAGAATAAAATTGAAACAGGAATGCAGCCCGTGTGTGTTCCTGCCCTTATTGACACTTGACTGTTAGAAATTCGTCCCTGCAAATATTTAGTATTTTTTCAGATGATCCGCCTCTCTGTTCATCCCTTGCAGACCTTCAATCAAAGTGACTTTGCAAGAATCGAGACGTTTGTTTAAGACGAAAAATATGTCATGGTCATAATTGTTTCTCTCAACATCAATACTAGACAAATCAATTTTACACATTTTTAGAGTGTCCCTTTATCTTACCTCGGATTTCAAAGCAAACTTTGATTTAATGTCTGCCTTTGGAGGTTAGCAGGTGGCCCTCCGATCGAATTAAAATTGAACTTGGCTCTGACTTCTTACTTTGACATTACGAGATTGTGCGAGAGCTGTGTTCCGAACGACAATGAGATATCTTCTTCATCCATCATGGATTCTATCAGAATTAAAATTAAATTTAAAAACACAAGACATAAAATTAGAACTAGGCACTAGACAACCGGTCATCTGGTGGGAATGTGGGAATGCCACCAAGCAGTTGACGATCGCTCAGTAGTTTGAACTGAATCCCTACGGATGGCGCTGTCCATTCGAAATCGACAAATGACTGGGATTAGAAATGTGTCCGATAAAACAGAACGATAAAGGGAATAAGGGCACCGGTTTGCGTGAAAGAAACACAGCGATGAAAAAACGCAGCCATTTCCATAAGGGTCGGAACATCATTTTTTCTCTCCAGATATTTCAGATAAAGAAGTCTCCCTCCGCTCGGTGGCCCCGAGCCGCGCCCGTGCAAATTCATTAATCTCTCCCCCTTGCACAACGTTTTTCCGCTTTGCCAAGGAGGAGGAGGGGGAAGGGGAGGGGAAGAATTAAGGTATTGGACATTCCGAGCCCTCATTGCACCCCCCCCTCCCTCATTTTTCTCTTCGTTAATTCCGCGGGGGTCTTCTTCTTCAGCAGCAGCATTCATCTCTAATGAGAAATCAAACAAAAGTTGTTTGCGAAATAATGACGACGCATTTCGTGATTGCTTCCCCGTTACCGGTTCCGAGAGCCGCCCCTCACCCCCACCCTCCTCAATCCATTCCCCAGCGCCGCCGCCGCCCCATCAGCTGACTGTATTCCGTTTCACACGCGCGTGGCGTGCCCCTCCCCTCCCCTCCCCCACCCCCTCCCCCAGCAGTACTCACACACGTGCACACGTGTCCGCTCGGTTAGGATCAGAACGGGGTCAGAGCCCCGCCCCCGCCGCGCCCCCGGCCCCGGCCCGGCCGGCCACAAACAACGACTCAACTTCTCGGTGCGGGGGAGAGGGTGGCTGCTCAGCCGACTGATTCAGAAGATCGCTCTCGTTCCTCCTTCCTTGTCTCACCTATGGCGGTGCCCTATGCTGGGCATGGCGGCGCTACATGAGTGCGACAAGGACAGAAGTACGAGAGCGGTCCTCGGAATCAGCCTGCTGGATGCAATTTGCGGACGCAGGGACGGGGTGGCAGGGCAGGGTGCAGGTGAAACAACTTCAGAACGAGGAAAAGAAGAGAGCAGTCGTGCTGCGTTCCATCCGCGGCGGGCGCGAAACACGTGCCCCGGGCGCAAGGTGGTGCTTCTGGGAGGAAGGGGAAAGGGGGTGGGGGTAGGCTTTGTATGTTGCATGCTCCCCTCTAGCCGAGCCGCAAGTGCAGCCGCAGCAGCAGCCTCGGGCGGCGCGGGGCTGCGCGGGGCGGCGCGCCCCTATCCCAGAGGCCGATAGCGCCCCCGCCCCGCCCTGCCCCGCCCCGCCCCGCCCCACACGCACGGGGAGTCTTAATGGGCTGCCTACCTCCAGGCGCCGGGGTGGGCGGGGGGAGGATCCGCCGTCTATTCACGTCGCGGCGGCGACGGGGCGGCGTCTGCTCGCTGCCACCGCCGCTGCCACCACCACCGCCTCCCTTTCCCGGAGATATAGCCAAACGACCAGAGGGCGCTGGAAAAGCCAGCACCTGTCAATGGATTTCACTTTCACATTTCTTTTTACACCCGCGGACAGGCCTGCGGACCTACTCGCGAAAGGGAAGACAGCGAAAGTGGGATGAGGGAGGGAGGAGAGAAGGAGAGGAGAGGGCGAATGGGAGGAGGGGGAAGAAGGGGTTGAAACTGCTGAGATCGGGCGATTTTCCACCGCCGTACGTTTTAAAAGAATCCGCGGTCCCTTACACCCCTCCCCTTTTCCCCTTCCCCTTTCCCCCTTTTTTTTGTCGACGGTTCGCGTCAACGCGGAGAGCTGCAGGATTACATTATGCGGGCTCTCTTGCCATGTGCCGCACAGCAGCTCTCACTGCTCCTGGCCGGTGGGGTGGGGCGGGCCGGCACTTGTGACACGCATACTGCAGGAGGTTTCCCACATTTCCGCGCGTTATTTCTACTGTAATAAAATAACGGGGCCGCACCATGCCATCCCCGGCCGGCCCGACCCGGCGGAATGTCTCCGGGGCCGCAGCAGCAGCCGCAGCGCGCGCACAGCGACCCACCCCACCCCCCTACCTCTACCCCTACCCCTACCCCTACCCCTCTCCAACCTCAACCCACCCTTTCGCCCGGTCTCATGGCAGCCCCTGCCTGCGGCCGGCCCGGGTATCCATGAGGCAACAGCCCCGAAGTCATTTTGACTAAATCATGGTCAAAAAAAACTTGTGGAATTTTGTTTTTTAAAGATGTATTTTGTCATTAGCAGTGCACATATTAGACAGGCGAGGACTTTATATTTTTTTTTAATTTTGCGAAAAGAAGTAATTGCAGACCCTGAGAGTTCAAAACTTTTTCCCAAATCGGATTAGAAAAACAAACAAAGCACCCGGATGAGTCATGTCCCAAGGAGAAGAGGCAGGGTGAGGGTGAGAGTGAGAGGCGAGGGGCGCCACGCCAGACGTGCGGCTCCGGGCAGGACGGCCGGGCCGGGCCGGGCCGGTAGGTGGTGATCGCGGTGCTATTTACACGGGGAGGCCACCAGCCCTATGTGTTTCTGCGGGGGAGTCCTTAGCCGAGCCGAGCTTAACCTTGAAAAATTACGCACGTGCTCTGCGAATGAAAGGGTGGCGTGAAAACATGGAAAATTTTTGCGACAGTAAACCTCCCGAAGGAGGTTGCGGTTCCCGCCAGGCACAGGGCTTTTACCCCCCGTGGCAGCCAGCTACTTCGGTGTTCTTATGGGAACCGGTGCTTTTCTGACTGCGATCCTGTCGCGCAATTCGACAGATTTGATCCCCGTACTGCCAGATTTAGTCGTACGGTGGTTAACCGAACTGCCCTGTCCCCAGAGCATGGAATAGCTATTTTTGGAGCCAGATTCTAGGACTTATGACCCCACGACCGACCACCAGTCGTGGGCATGGGACGGAACTTCCTGGCAACCCGCTGTCGCTACCAGTGAAGAACCTACCTGGGTTTGAACCAGGCCCCATGTGCCGAGTCTCACAGACACCCCACGGCTTTCGCGGCACCACTAGACCACTAGACCGTCGGCTATTCCACGAGGGAGGTCGGTTGAAATGGGGGGCTTGAATTCCACTCTCCAAATTGTTGTCCTCAGAAAAATTAAATTTTTTGGTAAGATTCGAACCTCCGTCCTGCGACTCTCCGCGCGGACACTATGCCGGCACGGCTACGACGCCACGGTACCAGATGCCGGGCCACGCGCCCCAGTCGCCGTCCTGCACCACGCACCTCGTTGGCCTGCAGCAGAGCGCGAACCGAATAGGGAATAGTCAGCCGCCAGGTGATTATAATCCGGGGATAAGTTTACCCTCGTGTAAAAATAGCCCTCGGGGATGTGTACGGCGGGGTGGGGGGGAATGGGGGGGGAGGCGGCCGCGACTGAGGGATGGCGCGGGGGCGGGGGCGGGGGAGGGGCGGCTAGTCCGTAACGTACCGTACCGCTGCACTCCGCTCCGCCCAATTACGCTCTTTTATTGCAGCTTCGCGTGAGGGGAGGGGAGGGGTGATGAGCGCGGGAAGAGGAGGGAAAGGCGAGGGGGAGAGGGGAGGGAGATTAGGGGTAGGCAGGGGGGGGGGGGGAGACCGCGCGGCATCATCAAAGTTGCGCACCCGCCGAACACCGCGGCGGCGCGGGGCGGGGCGGGGCGGGGCTGACACACACCGCTCGGCCGCCGCGCCATTCATACTACAGTCTCGCCTCGCCACACGCGGATTCGCGAGGATGAGTGCAGAGGCAGCGCAACGCGGCGGACTCCATCGGCTGCAAGCAGAGCAGGTGCGCCCGGGGGCCAGGCTTGCCAGGGCGGCCAGGGCAGCTAAGCGCGCTCTCGACATCGGGCATGCGCCGTGCGTGCGATAACTTTCAGTTATAATTATTATTATTCCGCCCAAACTGCGTCCGGGGCAAATAATCACGTTGCGCGCTCCGCCCGACCCGGCCCGGCCTGTCGAACTGCTGCGGAATCCTGAGCGGCCCCTACTGTATCGGCCATTACGTTAATCTGCAAAAGTTGCCGGCATGCCAACCCGCCGGGGGGGAGGGGGGGGGGAGCGGGAGGGAGGGGGAGGGGTGGCTTTGGAAAGCCAGCCGGCCGTGCAGGGGGTAACGCCCCGCCCCGCCCCGCCCGGCTGACGGAAGGGGAAGGGAAGGCCTACGTAGTGAGCTGATATCAAGTTAAGTTCGGACGGGACGGGACGAACCAACTTCCAGAGCCGAGTAGAGCCGACCTAGCCGGGCTGAACCACGGCGATGCACTCGCCCCTTCCCCTCTCCCCTCCCCTCTTGATCATCTCCTGTTACCGATCCACGCGGCGCGGCGGGAGCGGCAGAGGGGTGCTACTCGCAGGGATCGGCTGCTTCGAGATCCCGTTGATGGAGGAAGGGGAGGGGAAGGACCACACCCGGATACCGGGGCACCACCACCGCTTTAAGTTTATTAAATTTAATAAAAAATGTCACTTTGTGCTTCAAATTAATGGACCTCTGTCGAAGGAAATAAAATTGCAATTAACTTTTTTCTTTGTGCAGGTTACAGTTTTACTCTGCTCTCCCAACACCATTTCCCTTTGGATCCCTAGGATTTGCCAAATTCTTAATTTCCGGCAAGCCCTTAATGAAATGCGAGAGTCAACTGCACGCCCCGCCCCTGAGAAGACCATCTAGACGTACCCGGGCGCACCGCATCCCGCGCCGCCAGCCACTGCCACCCCATCCCCACCTCAGCATGAAGCCGTTTCACAATAGCTGGAGAACTCATTATAATATCGCTATGCAAGTCAGTATTTTATGAAAATGTATTCAAAAAATTACGTTTACCATGACCAGCATACCTGTTATAAAGTCAAAATGTAATCCAAGTCAGTCCATTTCCACACTTCACTAGCACTGCTGATCCACTCATCCGTATTGCACTGGCACTTTTTCACTTTTTACCACTCGCAAACACTTTTTCACACGCCGGTCCAGGGGCCACTGCACTATCACTGCACTGGTTATATCCACCAACACGACCACTACACAATCTCACAATCAAAACCACTTTTCACACAAATCACTGCACGACGCACTGCGCGGGGAGATGAGGTTTTAGGTGCGTGAACACAGAGCGCACCGTGATGGGTCGGTTTAAAAATGCACTAACACACACACACACACACACACGACACACACGACACGGGCACGCGCGCGTATCACATGGCCGTGCCGGGCCGGGCCGCGCGCGCTAGGCCGGGGCCGTGGCTGCAGGGAGGACCGGGCGGGCGCTGCTGGCTGGGCGTCGCGGCGCGGCGGGCGCTGCTGGGCGTCGCGGCGCGGAGCGTCGGGAAGCACGCCGGACCGGACCGCACCGGAGCGGAGCGGAGCGCGCGCTGGGGTCGGCTCGATATGCCCGGGGTGCTTCGCTACGTCCGACCGCGGCCGCCGCACCACGCGGAGTGAGCCCCGGTCTGGTCTCACCCGCCCCGCCCCGCCCCGCCCCGCGGGGGTGGAGGGGTGGCTGCAGCGAGGGGCGGCGGCGCGGCGCAGCGCGGCGCGGGGCGGGGACCCGGGGAAGGACCGACGTCTACGGAGGGGGACGGGGTACGCGGCCGAGAGGGGGCTGTTTAAAAATGTCCGCGTCGTGTGGACGAGGTATTCAGATTCAGAAGCGATCCACTATTCCGTGTTTATTCGAATGGGCCCAGCTTAAAGTGGATGCATTTGTGTATCCCACGTACTCTTTGTATCAGTGCTCCGGGTCTACGTACTCTAGGAGCCATCCCCCCTCACCCCACCCCCAGCTGTTCCTTGAATAGGAATTTGTCGAGGTTAATAACACAAAACCACTTCTTTTTTTTTTTTTTTTTTTTTTTTTTTTTTGCAAAAAGTTTATTTTATTTCAAAAGATACTTTTGAAATTGACAATGAAAGCAAATAATTCAGGATAAACAAGGTATCAGTGAAATGTGAGACAGGAACAAGCAAGGGATAAAGAAACAAAGAAGGTATTTTGCTGTGAAGCAATAACATAAAGCCAACATTAATTTATGAAATAAATAAACATTTGACACACGATAAAAAACAACATTGATAACAAACAGATCAAGTACTTCTTTAACGGTTAAAACCAACAAACAACATATGGACAGTAAAAAAAAATTTAGACCCTGAAAGGCATGTCTAAAAGTTGCTCTTAATAATATAAAACTAAAAAAATGCATTTTACAAAACAAACAAGAATTCTTTTTTTAAATTTTCTTATCAAATTACATTTTTTTCCCAAAAATGACCGTGTTTCTCAGCCTAGAATTAGGTGCCAATCAACTGATACATTTGATAATATTCTACTCATGAGTATTTTATAGTGACGTCCAGGGCAAGAGAACACTCATAATTGGAAACAATACACATGTTAAAAAATATTGGCAAGGCATACAACTGCTCAAACTGAAAGTATACAATCAGGTAAGTAGCAAAATCAATTGGTTCTGGAATTATTCTATTTTTTTCAAAGGCAATGCTCATCAGTGCAATAAATTTATAAAAAAATACTGTGGTTAAAGGGAATAAGGGACCTGATGACATGGTTTTTCTATTTCAGCTAAACTGAGAGCTTTTATGCTCACTGCTCGAGTCGGTTATATTCCAAACTCAGATGTAGGACATTCATTTTCTACAATAATGCATTCTGATAGCCACGGTTCATGCAAAGAAAAATTTGATGGCAGGTTTGGTGTACAATTAAAGGAGAACTTACAAATGAAGACTAACCTACCACATCAGTTAGTTTAACAGTGGAATAGGTTCATGCGGTCAGATTCACAAATTCCTATACATCACTAGATATACAGATGTTGATGAGGAACGCATCGTAACTCAATTTGCAAAGCAAAATTGATATATGAGCACACACACAAAATATTACGTCTGGGGGCATAATTGTAAAAAGGAAAATTTATATCAGGAAAGCAGAAAAACAAGAACATCAAGGATTCTAGTTAGATTCAGCCACAGAATGATTACAATATCAGCTTGTGCTACAAGAATGATAGCCCTATGAATTAAATTTGCAGTCACAACACAGTACATGCACACCATGTACAGACATATTTACAAGCATAATATCTCAGCATTTACAAAGAAAGGGTCATTGCATGGCTGCTAAGATGTATTTGCCAGTATTTTAGAAATAACCAATATAAGCTGGCACAGCAAGCAACACTAAAAGAGAGTTCAATGTGAACAAATTGAACTTCAACAAGTTGCACTTAACTTCACTTGTGCAGGCAAGCCGGCAGAAGGCAGAAGGAGCTGGTCTAGACATGATTACACACACAGATTGGTAAACATACCAAATAGATCAAGTCAAATCGTTACTTTTCTGCACAAAACAATCTCTATGACTTTGAATATCTGTACTAAACATTTGAGTTTTATTTCCATAAACAACTGGAAAATCAAGACAGGCTCATCTAGACAGCCATGAAAGTGTTACCTAGAAAATCCATACTTTCTAGTAATACTGTGAAATTTCGAATTTCAAGCTATACATATACTGTTACGTCCTGAAACTTAGATCAATCTTTCTAGATCAACTGTAGGTTGAATTCAAAGAATAAATAGAATATATATACCATATAATACATTGTCTCCAAAGAGACTGAGATTCATCATAGAGAATCCAACTTTTCTTTTTCAAACCATTTCATTCACTAAGGTACTGTCCATGAGGAGCAGATAAAACCCTGTTTTTCTTTATATAATGTGTAACATTTGAAGATCTGGCTTCAAAAACATGTTATAGTTCATAAAGAAAAAGAAAATTTCATTTACCCTCTCAAAGCCATGGTTTGCAAAACAATTTGCTTCCAAACATCTGATATTCTTGTGATCAGAATATAATAACTTATTACAGGCTCTTTTCTTAAAAGCCTTCTTTCACTTTGCTCATTTCTTCACACTAGGGGGCACAATAGTAGTACTTCAACACTTTACCTTTCCAGTTCATGACTCACTTTCATGACTTAAGTTTCTAGTTGTGAGTTACAAAGCATGGTAAAAAAAATCATCATACTCATGCACACATCTGGTCTAATGCAAATCAACAAAATTCTTCTGTTCATGATTTGCAAATCTTGATTATCTCATTCATACTTGAATTTAATGCTAATGACACTGCAGAATTCTGCATAGTATTGCCTCCAGTCACTTCTTTGCACCATACTTTATTATTTTTCTAGCTGTCATTCACTATCACTATCACTTTCACTTCACTTTTGTTGGGTTCACTTTCTTCTATTGAAGCATCAGCAGCTCATCAAAAATGGCTGGGCAAGCTAACCATTAATTCCTCATGGGGCAGCAGAGACTGGGGCTGCAAGAGCTTCCCAATCAATAGACGGGGCTCGAGAACTTGGACTCAGTGGGGTACTCGGTGTGTGAGGGCTTGGGCTTCCACTTGGAGTGCCTGCAGACCCAGTGGATCCAGGAGAGTTAATGGCCATGGCAATCCATCCACTTGTAAAGAACTGCGGTGTCTTTGGTGACTGCAGATGGCGAACTCGAGGAGGATCTGGTAATTCTTTCTCCTTCTCTGCAGGAAAAGATTCCTGAAAAATAATAAAAGGTCTTGTTAGACACTGAAAATATTGTTGAAGGAGACTTTAAGAAAAAGCTTACAAACCTGCAGAGAAAGAGCCTCATCTCAGGATTCTGACCCTTTAGTTTTCCGACCAGTGAGCGTACCAACCAAAGACTTTAAAGTGGCACCAATTCCTCGACCAGGAGACTGTGCACTAGTGCTAGGCTGTCTAAAGCCTTGCGGATGAGCATCAAGACATTTCTGATAACGTAGCTGAAATTTAGAAGAGTAGACATGAAAGATTTAACAACTACAACATCAGTGTCAAACAATTTTTAATTTGATAAAAATGTGATAAACTCACCTTGCAAGCAGCTTCTACTGTCTTACAAAGTGCACCTGAAGATGGTTCACAATGAAAAGCATGGGCTATGAATAAATCTTGTGCAGTGTGCATTACAAAAGCACATTGTTTTACATTGCGGCCAATTCCCAAGAATGACAAGTAGCGAACTCGGCATTCCGTTATTAAGGCATCATCCTGAAAGTAAGATAAGATAAGATAAGCAACAAGAATAAGGAGCTGCTATTTAAAAATTAGGGATAAGGTAATATGTAACATATAGACTTAAATTAAGTACCAATTATTAATTATTTCTTGAAAAGGTAAACTTAAACTTACACTAGGGTTAAGAATAGAGATCATTGATGGGGCCACTGCAACATGGACAGGACGCCACTGATCTTGGGGTGCTGCAGCAACTAGTAGGTCAATGGCATCATTTAATACATCCATTCCTGTAGCTCTGTCAACTTGTATTGAGCCTAGGTACAAAGCTCGAATCACTTTCCTTGGCTCCTCCATAGGGGTGGGAAATGATTGAGCTGCAAAAAATTGTTATGGTATGCTTGTTAAAATTTGATACTTTATTAGTAATTCATCTCATACCTTGACAAAATACTTGGTACTTACTGACAAGAGCCATACCACTGCGATGATGGAAGCGACGATGTTCTGTAGGTAGATTTGTTGGTCGTGCAGCAAGACCTGCCCTCCCTGATATTCCATGGCCTCCTAAAAATAAACGTTGCAGCAACGTGATTTAGATTACCACCATTCGAAATGCCTTAGATACTTTTAATTCACTAATGCACTTACCAATGTCAATGGGCTTGGCAAGATTCTGTTGCAAACTTCTTTCTATCATTATCTTTTTGCAAATGTCTCTTAAGGTGTTTGCAATTGTTCGGGCTGGAATATCACAGCGGAAAACATGGCACATGTGCTTTCGAGTGGTGCGATCACGAGCAACGTATGCAAAATCCCTGCAATGGAGGAATAAGAAATTAAATATTTGAAAAGTGAGGTGAGGTGGCTGAAAATTTGAGGTTGCAGGTGCTCAATTGTTGTAAAGGGGCCAAACATGCTGCAAAGGCTAAGCACATATGAGATCAGTGCATTTGAAAGCTTAGGCTTATGCGTCAGGGACAATAATCTTCAACATTGCATATTAGAGGAAAAAATTACATTTGTTCTACATTTTTGAGTCTTGAAAAGAAGGAGAATACTGTAGCATTCATTTACAATGTTATGATGCTGAATAAAGAAAGCGTAAGTCATGCACAGCTGCTGGGTGCTACTTAAATCATTATAAAATTAAAAAAGCTTCAATATCTTTTTGCTACTACTAAACACTTAGCCTGCCAGTCGACATAAAGTATACATCTTAAGCAAAAGCATTGATTTTCTTTTATTTCTGAGAGTGCAAAAATGCAATTAATTTTCAATTTAAGTGCTTACAAAACAAAAAAAAAAGGAGTAAAATAAAATATTTTAGAAGCTTGAATGAATAAATGACTCATAATTAAGACAATCATTACCTCTCCCTGCAGATGAATCATCATTGAATAGATATTGGAAGAGAAAAAATGTGTATTAGATTTTTATCTTGGGTCTTATTATAGAAAAGTACCATTCATTGTAATAACCAAAATACAAGCCCCCCAAAGTTCACATCGTAGTCAACATCAAATTTAAAAATAAAATAGAGAGAAAGAAGACTATTCTATGCAAGGGACTACTATGAATGAACATAACAGAAAAAATATTTCTACATGAGTCTCAAGGCATATTTCATTTTAACTCAAAAGTGAAATACCCACACTTCAATTACTTTTAAACATAAATTCACCAGAGAAGATATCAAAAAACCGTTGCATGCAAAATGGTCATACTTTTCACTGCAAAACCTTCAAACCCCAAAAATAAAATTAAGAGCACTGAGTTGAACACACCTGCCGTGGTCGCGACCAACTCCCCACACTCTAATCGTGTGGATTGGTTGTGTGTTTAGGAGCGTTAAATTCTCTGGATCAATAAGTTTCAAGGCCCCTTCATCAAGATCCATAAACAGGTCCTTGCCCTAAAAAAGAAAAAATTCACAATATTTAAAAGAAAATAATATATAATGTACCCTTGATCAATATCATAAAAGTACCAAAAGTGGCAAAAATAATTTTAAAAAAATAGAAATAACGGGCACTGCGCAGTTTCAGGCAGACTCGGTGACGACTACTTACGTCTCCCCAGCGGCCGACCACGTCCAGCAGGTCGTTGCGGCCCAGGGACAGGTCGACGATGCACTTGTTGACGGCCTTGCTGCTCCGCTCCGGGGTGAGGTCCGCCTCGGCGATCTCCACCCAGCCCAGCGAGCGCACGGCGAAGCGGATGGGCCGGTCCTTGGCGTCAGCCGCGTCCAGCGAGGCGCCCATGCCCACGGAGCCCATGCCGGGCGCGCGCACGCCCCCTCCCGCGGGCGGCGGGGGGCCGGCGGGGTAGCTGCGCCGCTTGAGGGCCAGCTCCTCGCGCCGGTCGCGGTCCCGGTCGCGCTGCCCGGACAGCTCCTCCAGCGCGGAGCTCGTGTTGCTGCGCGTGACGCACGACACCACGGCGGACAGCGTCTGCAAAGCACCAACGTCAACAAGTCGTGCCGTGCACACACGGAGAAGAGATGAAACGGGGCCTTTGACTTTCTCAAGTGTCAGATCTCCCGTGAGGTAAGAGCCGTACCGTGTCCGTGTCCTTGGAGAGCAGCACCGAGTCCCTGTTGGACTTGCCGCCGGGCGTCGGCGTGTCCATGCCGGGCGGCTCGCGCTGGATCGTGCCGCTCTTGATGTGCCAGTAGTAGGGGCCGTCATTATCTGCAACGAGAGGCGAGCAGCAAGTGGTAAGTGCCGGGACGGCACGGGACGGGACAGCGGGGAGTACCCGAGTCCAAAAGTTAACAAGTGCGCGTGCGCGCTGGGCCTGGGCTCACTTACCCTCGTGGCGCTCCCAGCCGGGCGGCAGGTTCTCCTTGGGGATGTGGCCGGTGGGGGAGTCTGGCGAGGGCGTGAGCGGGCTCGGGCTGTGGCTGCCCTCCTGGCCCGGGGCGGCCCCGGGCGGCGGCGGCGGCTGCGAGGCCGGCGGGGGGCGCCGCTTCACCGCCACCGCGTACAGGTCGTTGTTGAGCTGCCCCGGGATGTGCGGGATGTCAGAGCCGTCCAGGGCGGCGCTGTTGACGTTCAGCAGGCTGCGGCAGAGGACACGTCGATGCTTAGCCGACAGGACAGCTGTCACTCGAAATCAATCCGCGCGTGCGTGTGTGTGTGTGTGTGCACGAGAACGGCACGCGTGCCGGCCGCGCGGGAAATCACGCCTTAAAAGTACTTTATTACTTTTGGAAGAGGGATGGAGAGGGGGAAATTAACCGGCGGGAGCAAGGGAAATCACCGCCCTGCGGACTCGGCCGTAATAATTCACGCTGCTCCTCACAGTGGCGGTCCTGAGGGCCAAGGAGCACGAGCAGCAGGGGGGGGGCGGGGGCGGGGGCGGGGGCACACGTGCGCACTGGCCCTGAGCCTCCCGCAGCCCAGCGGCCGGGCCGGGCGGGGCACCACCACCCCCCGTAACGCAGAAAATTGTGGAAACATAGGGGGTAGCAGCAAGGGTAGGGGTGGGATGGGAGCGAACCGATTACAGGGACCTGCGCAGTACACTGTATCTTAACACATTCAGTGCGGGGTGTTTTTGGCCGCTCTGATTTAACATGGGATAGTGACCATATAGTGGCCATATTTTTCCCTCAGAGACAGCGCAGCGTGTTGTCAGTCGCAAAAAGAACAATCCGATTCGAACATGAAATTGACTACGAAGGGTTCATGCGACGCCCCAGACGCAGGCGGTATCCCTCCCGCGCCCCCTTTCCATGCGAGTCGAGCGAGCAGTGTAGCCACCCGGACTCGGAGAACTGTGCCCAGCACCCCGTAACTTGACTTTGGCGTGCCGGGAAAATGAGCCTTAGTCACAGGGGGAGCCCCGCATGGCACGGCAGCCAGCCCCGATAGGGGCCCCCGCCCTATTCCACCGCCGAGAGGGGAGGGGAGGGGAGGAGAGGGGAGGGGCAGCGCGAGGCGGGGCACGGTGGGGCGCACGCAAGACAACGACTGGCGCCACCAAGTCGCGAGGGGTCTGGCGGCGCAGGCCAGCCCGGGGGCGGGGCCAGGGCGGTTGGGGGCGGCAGAGGCCCCTGTAGGGTGGGGGTCGGACACCCCGCCCCTGGGAGAGGGGGCTCCTCGACTCGCGCCACAATTTGACCAGCACATTCGAAGAGATGACCTTGACGGGCTGCTGCCACGCAGAGGGGGGCAGCCCAGCCCGCGCGGGGGCTGCCAGCCGCAGCCATGGGGTGTTCGCCCGGCCCGGGCCTGGGTTAGGGGTGGCGACCATCTGCGCAGTCGGATGAGAGGGCCGGGCCGGGTCGCGTACACATATCGTGGCCAACTTTGGAAAGAAAAGTCAATTCCCGAGCAGGGTGGGTCCGACCCGCTGCGGCCCAAGACCAGTGCAATGCGGCGGTGGCCGGGGCGCGCCAGCGCGGGGCGGGGCGGGGCGGCGCCGTCACTCGCGTTAGTTTGTGGCCGAGGACGTGGCGGGGCGGGGTGGGCCGCGCCCGGCGCCCAGGTGGTCGTTGTTCTTGTGTCGACTCGCTGCGGGACGACCACTTGCGCCCCGCCCCGCCCGGCCCCGGCCCGTCCCGGGTCCGGGGCCCAAACAAACCTCGGGCCACGGGCAAAACCACAGGGCGGCGGTGGCGGTGGCGCGGGACTGGGGTGGGGGCCGGGACAGCAGAGAGGTAGTAGGGAGCCCCGGCAGTAAAATACACGGAGCGACCCCAGCCCGGCACCGGCCCGCCCCCGCCCAGGACAAACAGAGAAGGTAGCAGGCCGGCCGGGCCGGGCCGGGCGCGGGCGGAAGGCTCGATTGCGATCTCCAGCGTTCGAGAGAAGTGTGCGGCAGCCGTGTCCTGCCCGGTGGAGATTTACGCTGACGGCCATCTTGGAGCCGGCGCGGCGCGGCGCGTCGTGGTGGAGGGGAGGTGTGTGGCCGGCTGCCCTGACGGATGGATAGACACATGGACGCCTTCCTCCCAAACCTCACTCCACCCGGCGGCCCCACCCCGCCTCGGCCCGCCCCGCCCCGCCCCGCTGCGCCCCACCACGCGCCCCCACTCCCCCTCCTACCAATACCGCTAAGAGCTGGCCGCTGGGCGGAGCAGGACCTGCCCCAACGGGCAGCCTGCCGATGGGCATCGGGAGCAAGTGGAACCCGTGGCCGCTGGCCTGGCGCCGCGCCGCGCCGCTCCGGTCGGAACGGAAGGGAACGGCCGGACTTAACGCGTCGCACACGACGGCGATAAAAGCTGTGCCGGCCCGCTGGTGGGGCGGGGCGGGGCGGGGCGGGGCGGGGCGGGGTGGGCTGGGGCGGCAGGCGATAATGAATTCAGTGGGGCGCGGTCAGCGGCAGCGGCTCTACGGAGGGGGATTAAATCGGCTTACGCGCCCTCTCCTTCCGCCGCCCCCAGCCGGCCGGCCCGCCTGCAGGCCCAGGGGTAGGCAACCCGCCGCACTGCGGTGCCCGGCGGGTCTGCCCGCGACCCATATCTCTATGCGGTCGGCGCTCGCTCGCTCCTGCTTGTGCCAGTTATAAGCACAACACAACAAGTACGTTGTGCCAAATAAAATTCGACGCACTTGAATCCGAACGCCTCCCTTTTAACGGGTACGCGATCGAACGCGCAATCCAGCCTTTTATCTCCCCTACCAAGCCCTGGACAAACGCCGTGGAGCCGCAGGCAGTAAGGCAGTGGCCGAGGCCAGCAGGAGTTTTATCTTCCCCCGCCGCACCACGTGACCCACTCCACTAATTGCCTATCAAGGTGGCGCCAAGGGGAAATAGGCTTCAACTTCAGTGTATTAGTTTCTCCCGCGCGGAGCGGTTCGTCTTCCTCTCCTCTCCTCTCCTCTCCTCTCCTCTCCTCTCCTCCCCTCCCCTACCCTCCCCTCCCGGACTCACCTGGCGCGGTGCGGCTGCTCGGCCGTCTGGATGAGGTCCGGCCTGGCGCGCCGCCCCATGTTGCCGTTGGGGGAGTTGTCCAGGCCGACGCCCTCCGAACCCCTGCAAAAATACACACAAAAAACAGAGGTTAGAAAAGAATAAAAACAACAATAATCTCGGAAGCACAACAATCCTGTAAGAAGTTCCTCAAATGGCGCACCGCGGCTGCCGCGACAGACACGTTGTTGTGAGTGTTTTGTGACGGGACGGGATACGCGACGGACGGACGAGTCGCTCCGCTGCGCTGCGCTGCGCTGGGCCCTACTTGCGCTCGCACGTGACAAGAAGCTGACACGCGACCGCTGGACGGGCGGGGCGGGGCGGGGCGGGGCGGGGCGGGGCGGGGCGGGGCGGGGCGGGGCGGCCGGTGCAGCTGGGCTGCAGCGCCTCGAGCCAGCTGGCCAGCGGTCTCCAGCGGGACAAGGCATACATCACCTTGCTGGCCCGGCCCGGCCCGGCCCGCGGGGCTCACCGGAGGAAACAATGCCGACCAGAGCGGCCAGAGCCTCCAGACAAACCTTCCACACTGGAAATGCTGGTCACACTTCTCGCCCGAATCGAGCGACGATTTCTCACTCCTCGTTTTTCAGTGAGCGCTCCCGGGAGACTCGCACAAATCAGACTACGGCAGACGATTTTCTCAGCGCGAGAATATTAGTTTCATTTTTCTTTCTTTTTTTTTTTGGGGGGGGGGGGCGGACTTGCACACACGGGGAGACACACACAATGGTGTTCCCGATTGCACGACGCGAGGCTCCTGTGCGCCGTGCTGCGCGGTGTAGTGGGCTGGGCGGGGCGGGGCGGGGCCGGCGAATGTAGGGCTTACGAATGCCATCACGGAGTAAATGAAATCCATCACAGCGCGCCCGCCGGTGGCGGTAGCGACGGAGCCCAGCGAGAGTGGCCGAGGAAAAAAAAAATACACCCAGCAGACGAAAGGAATAGAAGGGACTTTGCCAGTCACAGTCTCGCTCGATACAATATAATGCGGCCGGCGCGGGGCGGCGCGGAGCACCGCACACCAGAGAGCAGGCCAGGCAGAGTGGGGAGGCAAGAAAGCAACACCGAGCTAGCGAGCAGCCGTGCTGCCGCACCGCACCGGGCGGAATAGAAAATTGCACGCTAGAGACACTTTTTTTTATGTGCCAGTGCGCGGCTTCACATTGAAAGCGCGCGCGACAACGCACAACTGTGTGATTCACACAAAGATGAACCAGTCGCAGGAGATTGAAAGAGACAGAGAGACAGAGAGAGAGAGAGAGTCACAAGGACCTGACTGCCCAAGCGTGCCGCCGCGAGTTCCGTCTGGATCGAGGCACAACAACGAAAAAAACAACAAGACAAATAAATGCCGCGACAACCATTGATTCCTGCAGTTATTTCAGTTCCTATGTTTGAAAAAAAAAGGAGCGAGTCACCTCTTTTTCTTCCGGGTACCAAGCTTTGGTTAGAGTGTAATTTAAATTCTGTATTGAAATATCAAACGCTTCATTCGCTTAGAAAAGCCTTTTAATAATAAATGATTATAAAAAGAAAGCTGTTTTATTTCGAGTATGAAGCGCAGTGTTTGTGTAACCCCGTACTAAAGCCGCCAGAGTAAACTATGACCGCGTTTCCGTCCGTCCGCGGCCACATTGTGTCCAGTCCAGCTGCGGGGCGGGCGGGGCGGGGCGGGGCGGGGCGGGGCGCCCGGTGCAGACAAGACTGTAATGAAAAGCCTTCCCGTCCCGTGCCGTGCCCTGCCTTTCCTTGACTTGCTCTGCCCTGCCCGGGCCCGCGGCGCGCACCGCGCACGGCGCTAGGGAAACAATGTCATTTGCGGCCCGTTTTACGGCCTTTCCTGGGAATATGTTTGCATCCTGACGGGCAGCCGGCCAGCCGGCGCGCAGGTGCAGCGGGCGGGGCGGGGCGGGGCGGAGCGGGGCGGGGCGGGGCGGGGCGGAGCGGGGCGGAGCGGGGCGGGGCACGAGACACCCGGAAGCACGTCGAATCCATGGCATTACACCTTGTAAGGAGGACGCGGCCCGGTCGCGGCGCCAACGCCACCCAGCCAGCAGCAACGCCAAGCCATGAAAACGTCAAGTCAATTGTGCTCTTTTGCGTTACGGTGCACTCCTCTCCTCTCTCCTCTCCTCCTCTCACTCTGCGGCGCGCGGCAGGGCGTCCCACTTCTCTCGCTTTCCGAGTCAAATCTCGTCCCTTTACATCCATCTCCAGCTCAACAAATCTTGAAGCGCTCAAAGTTTCCTAACCGCAGTCTGCTCCTGCGTGTGGCTTTGCTGGAGAAAAAAAACCTAAATGGCATACCGATGCGAATGGCACCGATTAAAGGCAATAATGCCTCTGTTACAAATATGCAACTGTCGTTTCTACGACAGTTTTTTTTTCAAGTGATCGAAATTACAGCGATACCATAATCCAAGCATCAGAACTGAATTACGGCAAGTGAGCTGGTTATAAGGGGCACATGACCTACTGCAGCACAGACCTCTCTCCCCACCTCTCTCCCCATCTCTCTCCCCCATCTCTCTCTCTCGCTTCTTTTTATTTTTCGATGTGTAGGCCGGTGGAGCAGTGCGGAATGACACATGAATAAACCACGTACGTATGTACGATCCGCGCGCATGCGAGCTGTGCAGCGGCGGTGCGGGTCTGGGCGGGGCGGGGCGGGGCGGGGCCTGGACTGGCTGGAGTTCTCCAGGAGAGTTCTCTTCTCCAGCCGCCCATAGCCCGCTCCAGCAGGGCTCGGCCGGCCGCCGGCCGCTGCCGCCCCCGACCCGTTCAATGCATTCATTCGATTAGTTGGCTGCGGTGATGAAACTTGTGCAACAGCAGCGCAGTTCAGCCCGCTCCGAGTCCAGGCTGCCCGGCCCGGCCCGGCTGGAGCGGGGCTGGAGCGGGGCTGGAGCGGGGCTGGAGCGGGGCTGGAGCGGGGCTGCTTTGCATGCTCGCACGCGCCGCCCCGAGACGAGCATCATGTCGACACGCGCGCCTGAACACGCGATATCAATACCACTTATGCGTACCCGCGAGGGATGGGGACCCATACAAAACGACATGTCCTAGATGTATCCTTCGAGATCAAGTTTGGAAATTTTTTTTCTTCTTGAAAACACGGGGTGGGGTGGGGTCGCCGGGTGAGCGATACACCTGCAGCAGCAGACGCGCCGTGTCCCGTCCCACACCGCACGGCGCCAGAGCCTCCCCCACACCCTCCCCTCTGTCACCCCCACGCCGCGTCCTCCGCCTCTTTCCTCCCTCTTTGGGCGGTGAAACATGGCTCACACTTGTCCAAACGCGCCCCCATGAATTCCCTTCCCAGCGGGACGGGACACACTGCTCAGGGCAGCGGCAGCGGCAGCGGCAGCACAGCCAGGAGGCACCAGGCCCGCTCGTTCTTTGGGTCTTGTTTGTTCCCTGTGGGTGCGCGCCGAGGCCGTGGACGGGGCGGGGCGGGGCGGGGCCGAGGTCGAGGTGCGGCACAGGGCGGGGCGGGCGGGGCGGGGCGGAACTGAGGCCCGCCCGCGGGTCGGTGAGGGTGAAGCGGGCTTTGGGGAGCAGGAGCAGCAAGCTTCTGCTGGACCCGGCCAAAAGGGCTAAAGGAAGGTGTGCGGGGCGGGGCGGGGCGTGGCGGGGCCCTCGCATTTGATCAGTGGAGCGACGAGCAGGTCTCGCGGGGCGGGGCGGGGCGGGGGTGAAAGGGCGCATGAGCGGGTTCAGTGAGCAGCAGCCTCACACGCACGTTAGGCCCCGGCCCACCTCTCCCGGCCGCGGCCCGGCCGCGCTGATGGTGCCGAGGTCCAGTCCAGAAGCGGACGACACGGCTGGCGCCTCGGCTGGCGCTGGCCCAGGTGTGGGTGTGGGGCGCAAAGGGCATCAGCGGCAGCAGCAGCAGCATTCTGCCCGGGCTCGTTTGTGTGCACAAGTGGTCACGCCCCAGCGGCCCCCGCGGCCCCAAAGGGCGCGGGCGGGAGGACCTCCGGTGGAGCCCTTCGGGGGGAGGGGGAGGGGGAAGCGGGCGACCAACAGGCCCCCGAGTGTCTGTTGACATTCGGCCCCCGGCCACTGATGAGTGGCAGGGGCGCGGTTAGACAGCGCCGCCCCCGCCGCCCCGGGTCAACATCGCGTGGATTGGCCCCCCGGGTGCCCCTCTGCCCTCCGCCCGGCCACAGGCCACGGGCCACGGGCCCACCTAAACCCGATCAACGACCGATATCAACTTCCGGTCCGCAAGGCCACCGGCGGCGCGGAAGCGGTACAGCGGCAGCGGCAGCGGCAGCGGCGCCAGGACCAACAGATAAGCGCGGGTATATCGTGGGGCGGGGCGCGCAGGGCGCCGCGCTACGGAGCGCGCTATTACATGCCGAGGCATGCCTCGCCCAGCATAACCCGGCCTTTCTCGCGGCGCTGTGGATCTGCAGCGGCAGCGTCTGGCTCACCGCCGGCACGCCGGGCGGGGCGGGGCGGGGCGGGGCGGGGTGGGGGCAATTAAGTTAGCAGCAGCAGCAGCCGCACCTGATGTAGCGCATCTGGACCGCGGTCAGGTGCACGCGCGCGCGGCCAGCAGCAGCCCTCCTCCCTCCTCCCTTGCTCTCGTTCTAGCTCCGCGTGTTTCTCAGAGAGACCTCCCTCTCTCTCTCTCTCTCTCCTGCTCGAGCAGCTCGCTGTCAAGACAATCACTACGCGGGTCCACCGCCCCGGCCCGCGCCGCCCCGCCCTCCCCCTCGGCCCCTGCGCCGCACCGGGCCGCGCTCATTTTTCACAGCACGATGATCGTGCTGCGGACTGCATTACCGCTGCGTGACTCTGAGTGACTGTGGCTGCCCTCCCTCCTCCCGCTCTCCCGTCTCCTCCATCACAGCCCGACGGACCAACTTTCGGCACCCGCCCGCCCCACCCCGCCACGCCCCGCCTGGCGAGAGAGAACGCCTTGAGCCCAGCCCATCGGGAGAGCAGCGGCGGCAGATACATCACCGCAATGCAATGTATCGCCTCCCCGTCCCGCCGCAATAAGACTTTAATTGCAGCCCCCTCCCCCCCCCCCCGCTCTCCTCGTCTCCCGTCCCGTCCCCGCAGTCGGGTGCGAGTGTCAAAACAAAGAGAGGAAGGTGCTAACGTGCATTTCATCTCTGCCTACGGCCTGCGGGTGCTGGGCGGGCGCGGGGCCTATGGTCCGACGGGACGGCCGGGCCGAGGCCGAGGGGCGGAGGCCGGGCCGGCAGCGAGAGGCCCGGGTCTGCGGGCCCCGCCCCGCCCCGCCCCGGCTAATGGTGATGGTGAAGGTGCCAGGGCGGGGCGGGGCGGGGCGGGGCGGGGCGGGGCGGGCAGGGCGGGGCAGGGCGGGGCGGGCGGTGGTAATGGCCGTGATAACCAAGTTGCGGCTGATGGTGACGACGACCACGACGCTTCCCGGCGGAGAGAAAGATGGAGGAGCAGGCCGGAGCAGGATGAAAAGTGAGCCCTGGCCTGGCCAGGCGGTGCTGCAGCCCCGCTCCACCACCTGATTCACAACTCTGGATGACGCGGGAGGGAATCACCACAACGCCTCGCCTCGGCAGCCCCGCCGGGCCGGGCCGGGCCGGGCGCACTCGCTCACGCACGCACGCACGCATGCACTGCGGATGTGCGCCGCTGAGCTGCCCGGCCCGGCCCGGCTCCGGCCCGGCTCAGTCGCGAGGTATTAGTGGCGGGGGGGGGGGGGGGCGCCTCAGCCGCACTCGCCGCGGTACACCGCAGCGCAGCGCAGCGCGGGGAGTCGTGTCGAGGCAATTAGCCTATCTCCGCCCCCGGGCGCGTAGCGCGTAGCAGTGGAGTGGAGGCGGCGGATGCTGCTGATGCTGCCCGTCACCAAAATAAGACACGAGGAGAGCGATAGCCCAGCGCGGCGCGGCACGGCGCCTGCCTGCTGGTTGATATTCTTGGCGAGGCCCGCCCGGCCCCGCCCAGTCCGGTCCGCTCCAGGTCCGCGCCGCCCACCACCCTGCACACCGGCAGCGCGGCGGCGTGGGACGGGACGGGATGGGGCGACGAGTTCGGCCGGCGTCCATAGTCCTGGCGGGGCGGGGCGGGGCGGGGCATGGCCGTAACAGAGCGCAGGGAACGGGCGGCGAGGAGGTGCGGAGGAGTATGCGGTCACTCTTTCACAGCTGCCCGGCCGGCGCGGCGGCCGCCTCACGTTGGGCGCGCATCCGGTTGCTGCTGGGAGCCGGCCTACGCCCGGGGGTCAAAAGCGTCATCGCGCATCGCCTGCTGGCATCGCGGGGGATTTGTATTTCGCAGCCCCACCCCCAACCCACCCCCAGTCCGGCTCCCCCACCACCCCCCGCCACGCCCAGCCCATCACCAACTGCGCACACGAAAAACTCAAGGGCGTGGCGGCGTGGCGTGGCGCGGCGTAGCGGGGCCATGTCCTGTATTGACTTTCGGACGGTCAGTCGGGCTGGGCCGCGGGCCGGGCGCGGCAGCAGGGAGCAGGCGCCCGCTGCAGGCGCCCGCTGCAGGCACTGCGGGCAGGGCAGGACCACACGTCAGGGACAGAGCCCCCGCAGCTGGTGTAGTGAGTCACGGCCCCGGCCCACCTGCACCTGCACAGGTCACACCTCGGACATCCAAGCCGAGTGTTTTCCTGCATCTCTCTGCGTGGCAGCCACGCGGACCTAAACCTCCTCATTGTAATATAAGAAAGCTGCCCTGCCTGGCCCTCGCCTCGCCCCGCGGCCTCCTGCGGGAGAGAAGAGGCGCGACCTTTGCGCCGCCTGGCCCGGCCCCGCCTCACCTCAGCAGCCCTGCAGGCAGCACGCCCCGCCCGGCCCCGCCTCACCTCAGCAGCCCTGCAGGCAGCAGGCAGCAGGCAGCAGGCCCCGCCCGGCCCCGCCTCACCTCAACAGCCCTGCAGGCAGCAGGCAGCAAGCCCCACGCCCGCCCCTCCCCTCCCGACCCAGGGCCCACAATGAGGCTGCACTCGCCGCACCGGAAGAAGACGAGCCTCGCGGGGAGAGGAGCGGTCACGCCCCACTGGGGCCCCGCCGCATCCCGCCCCGCCCCGCCCCGCCCCGCCCCTACCCCGCCCAGCACCACCACGCCCCGCACTCGCCACTCTTCTTCAAACACGCGAACGCACACGCATGTGAACACTCGCCACCGGGCGGGGCGGGGTGGGGCGGGGCGGCAAGTGTGTCGATAGACAATAGTGAGTGAGTGTGTCGGCGCCCCGCCCCGCCCCGCCCCGCCCACACAATGCCCCCCGCACGCGTCAGTGAGAAGAGGATGAGGCGGCTTCGCGTCGTGTACACGCGGTACACGCGCGGCTGCCGTGCCGCCGGTTACGCTTATCATCGTAAAGAGATTCTTATAAAGAGAAACCACGAGATGAATTAAGCCAAACAGAATGACATGGTGAAAACTGTTCCATGATGAGCGAGAGAACCATAACAACTATTCAAGGACGGCCGCATGCCTTTTCCCTACCCCGCGAACTTGATCGGGTTCCGACAGTCTTCGCGGATGTCAACGAACCGTTTTTACTACCGTGTAGTGTACACCTGGCGCCGTCATTAAGAAATCGTTACGAGACTACGCGACTTCTTAAACCTGCTCGCTGCCCCTTCATCATCTGAGTGTGTCCGCCTTATGCAAACTAGCTCATCGATCCCGAAGGGCTTGGTCTGCTCGGCCCGGCACAGCTACGCCCCGCCCGCGCCGCCCCGCCCCGCCCGGTAGTGCAATCGATATGATGGCCGCCCCGCCCCGCCCCGCCCTGCTCCTCTTCCTTGATCCCCGGCCCCGGCCCGGGCAGCACAGGTTTGCTCACGCTCACGGCCTCGGCGACCGCAAAGCCGCAAGGCTCCGACCGGGGCGGGGCGGGGCGGGGCGCTCGGGACGTGTCGCGAGGCGAGGAAGAGTGAGGCCCCGCGGCACACCGGAACCAACCTCTTGTCTTGATTATTTACCTGCAGCAAGGCATAGAAAAAGTGTATTTTTCTTAGGAAGGCGAAAAATAGCTTCTTCCCTTATCAAAGAAATTGCTTTTAATGCTTATTTTGAGTATTGACCGCCACCGCCGTTTTAGAAGCATTCGAAAGAGATGACGTACGTCGTATTCCGCAGTGTCACAAAGATATTTCGTAAGGGTATTTTTATTGTCTCGCCATCCCCCACTCGCCCAGTCCTGTCCTCCACGCTACGATTGATCCATAAGGTCCCCCGATGGCGCTCGCGGGCCGGGCCGGGCCGGGCCGGGCCGGCGGAACGACTAGCAGACCAGACCGGCAGGACGACCAGACCGGCAGGCGATGTCTCTTTTCTCCTCTATAGGTCTCCACAACAAGACTTGACTCCAGTGCGGAATCGTAAATTCGTCAGCGCGGCCAGAGCGGGAAGACGCGAGACGCGCCGCCCGGAATTGTCTCTGAAACTGGCTTGCAGCCGGGCCGTTAAAAAAAAACTTTTCCTTTCGACTTGACTCCGCAACGCTACGACGGGAAGGGGGGCGGGGGGCGCAGAGGCGGCGGCCCAGGCCCAGGTGCCTGACAGACCAGCACCACGAGCAGGCACGCCCGGCGAGTGCGACACGCATGCGAGTCAGTTGTGCACACGCAAGAAGAAGAGGAAACTTTTTGCTCAGAGACTTAAGAGCCTTCGCGAAATTATTTTTGAGCGTGCTGACCGCGGTGCCGGCCCAGCAGCCGTGTTTAGCAGCGCGGCGCGCGGCGCCCTGGCGGCGTGATTGATCTGCCCCCGGGGCCTATCAGGCTCATCTCTAATTCAGGCCTTTCTGCCCGCCTCGCCCTGCCCCGCGCCACCGGAGGCGGAGGACAGCTGCCACCGAGCCTACCCGCCTCCAGGCTGAGCGATCTAGGCTCCCAAAATGTAGCTTCTGCAAAGCCCTAAAAATACGCAAAAATGGAAAATGATTTAGTGTACAACACCAGCTGAACTTTAACACCAGAAAAGAAAAGCACACTACGCAAGTCCAGAGTAGAGTCCGGGATGTGTTCCGAGGGGCTCAAGACAACCGCAGCATTCCAGAGCCAAAAGCTAACCCTAACCCAATCATGCCTATCCCAGCGGCTCCACCACAGCCCCGCCCAGGCCCGCCCCGCCCCGCCCCGCGCCGCCAGAGAGCTACGTTTCAATTACGCCCGTCTCTCGGGTGCCACTTTGGCCGACGAAGAAGATCTCGCCGTCTCCTTTGGCATGGGCCAGAGAGCCAAAGTGTATAAGGCTCCAGGGTATTAATCAAACTCAGTTCGCGTTCGGCGCCGCATGTAGACGGAACGGACTGAAATCGGGCGACTGGGCAAACTTGCGGGGAACCTTATAAGCATATCTAGCTGCTGCCAAGCAGGATGCACTAATAGTCCGGAGCCTGATGGTAAAAGCTGGGCGTGCGCTGATGGACATTGACAAAACATCACCCCTTAACGTAACAAAGAATCGGGAATGAATAGTAAAGATGACCGGAGGGTTTTTAAGTCTAGGGAAAGAGCAGGCGGGTTGCCAGAGACTAGGCGTCACGGCGCCGTGGAGGTAGGCAAACCTGTCACACACGCGTGTCCGCCGGTACAGTATACCCAGCAAGGGGCTCTCCCAGCAAGGAGCGCAGGCGGATCACGGCGGCGTCGATCCCTTCCTGCTACCAGGATACCCTCGAGGATGACGTTCGCGCGGAACAACAACAACAACAACACAGGCCGCTCCTGACCACACTCACCCGTGTCACGTGAGCGCGGGCGCGGGGGGCGGCGCGTCATCCCGGTCCTCGGCGTGCGGCGGGCACAGCGGGCGCCCCCGCCGGCCGGCCGCCGCACGCCCTCGGGGCCTGCATCACTAGGGGCTTATATCGATCCAGGCGTCGCCAGGGCGTCGCGGCGCCGAGGGCGGAAGGGGGAGGACGCGGGGCAGAGGGGGAGCAAACTGCAGCACTGGCGCCGCACGCCAACTCCGGCGGCCCGGCCCGGCACGGCGCGGCGCGTCGCGGCGGCCACGGCGACACACGCGGTTCGAAATGAAAACGTACGCGGCGACAGAAGCGCGGGAGCGCGGCGGGACGCGGCGGGGCGGGGCGCGCCGGGTGCGGGACGGGACTCTGCGCGGCTCGGCAGCGCTACCGGACTGATACCGCGTGATGCTGCGCTCAGACTGACTGGGAGGCTGTTTGCCCGCTCCGCTCCGCGCCCCGCCCCGCCCCGCCACGCCACCGCGCCACGCCGGTGCGCTGGCCGGGCAGGGCCCGGGGGCCCCTTCTCCACTCGCCGCCGCGCCCCGCCACGCCCCCACCGGCCTTGGCCGCGCCGTGCCGAGTCGAGTCGCGGCCCGCCCCGCCCCGCCACGCCCCGCCGCGCCCAAGCGCAGGGCGCCCGGCTCGGCCCGGACTGGCCCGGAGCAGAGAGCGGGCCGGCGCCCTGATCGCCCGGAGCCTCCGGTGCGCGGGCCCTCATGGACTTCCTGGAGCACCCGCTACACCGCGCTGGAGGACTTAAGGGAAGGGCCACGAGCGGCAGCGCCCGGAGCAGAGACGCCCGGCACACTGATCGCCCGGAGCCTCCGGTGCGCGGCCCTCCTGGACTTCCTGGAGCACCCGCTACTCCGAGCCCACCGCCAGCCAACTGCAATACGTATCGCAGAAGAAGCGGCCCTCACGAGCTAGTCCGCGCGCGCATTGCGATTCAGATTCAGATTCAGCTCGGCGCCTCTGCGTCCCGTCCGCGCAGCCTCATTGTCGACGAGATCTGCCTCCCTCCCCGCCCCGTCTGCTGCCCTCCGCGCGGAGCCGATCGCATCGGGAGGAATTGGCTCCGGCAGGGCGTGGCGGGGCGGGGCGTGGAGGGGCGTGGCGGGGCGTGGCGGGGCGTGGTGGGGCGGGGGAGGGGGGCGGCAATGTACAGCGACAGCTCAGCTCGAATCGGCGAAGCAAGGAAACAAATTTATCGCCGGAATGCCGGGGAGGTCCGCAGGGGGCCAGGGTGGGGTAGGGGTGGGGCAGCTGGCGGGTGGAGGAACCCAACCCGACCCCGCTCCGTCGCGCACCCCGCCCGCCCCGCCCCGCCCGGGCCAGCCCCTATTGATCTGCACTACTCTGGTACTCAAAGTCGCAGACAGACTCTGCTGCAGGGGCCACTGCCCATCAGAGCGTTCATTTACCCGGCGCGGCGCCGCGCAGTGCAGTCCACTGCATAACGCACCGAGGCGAGCACATTACCGCACCGTAGCTGCTCAAACAACCACAACACAACTAACAACAGCAAAACTATGGCCGCTTCCGGTAAAGGCGCGTAGCTTGTCGGCGAGCGGGTGGCGGGGCGCCAATTATGAAGACCAAGCTATGGGTACAGGCCAGCAGGCTGGCCTGCAGGGCAGGGCAGGGCGCGGCCAGCTGTCAGTGGGCGCGACTGAGTCCTGATCACACCCAGAACCACACCCACACCGAGCTGCCCGGCCGGGCCCCGCCCCGCCCGGCCGCCATGCACTGACCGGGCCCGACCCGAACAGGCTGGCCCGTCTTACAATAAGACACTCTGTACGTGAGTGTGTGTGTGTTTTTTATTACTTGACTTTCCAGTGCAGTACTGTCGATGGGAAGGCGCCGAACACACACACACACAAGTGCATAGCTGGGTTCTTATAGAGCGGCACTCCAGTTAATAGGACGTCCTGCAGGCGAGCCTGAGGCAGTGCACACGCTCGCACTCACTCACGCACACACACGCACACAGTCACATGCTCATATGACTTGCAGCCCACCGCCTCATCCCGATACTAAACTCTCTCTCTCTCTCACACACACACACTCGTGAGCGCGGCGATGAGGTAAGACCGGACGAGCCGCGCCCAAAAGCTCCTGCCTGCTCTTCTGCTGAGGTCACCGCCGCTGCGTTATTCTCAGCGGTTAACCCGCGAACATATTTTTTTCTTTTCAAAGAAAGCGGCGGAAAATAAGCCAGAGGAGTGGAAGACAAAAATATGTCTCTTTAAAGAGGTGTGTCCGGCTGGAGTGGCGCGGCGCGGCAGGGGCAAGGACGCCGGGCGGGGCGTGGCGGGGCGGGGCGGGGCGGGGCGGGGCGGTCGCGACACAATGGACCAGGCCGGGCCGGGCCGCAGAGTATATTCCGTATTTCTTCCTTTCCCGCGGCTAATTAATAACGCCGGCCGCATTGTCTTGTATTGTGCGCTGGCCGGGCCGGACGGGACGGGCGGGCGGGGGAGGAGGAGGAGGAGGAGGAGGAGGAGGAGGAGGAAAAAGAGAAGTAGGGAAAGAGAAGGGAGCCGTGCTGTCCTGTCCTGCCCTCCCAGAGCACCCCCGCCCCGCCTCCTAACTCCGTGCCAGCCCAGCATGTCCTTCCTACCCTGCTGCGCCCCCAGCTCGGCCCGGCCCGGCCCGGCCCGCACGGGGGAGGACGCGAGGAGACAGTTGCGTGACCGACTCCCATACACGAGACCGCCCCCCGCCCCTCCGCCCCCAGCGCCATCAGCTACCGCCGCCGCAGGGGAGGGGCCAGGGCCGCACGACACGCGGCAATCGGATCACTGCTGTGACGATGCGATGCGACGTCTGTGACGTCAGGAACGTGACTGCTCGCGACAGCGCGGGGCGGGGCGGGGCGGGGCAGGACAGACTTCACTGCCTGCCTGCTTGCTCCAGCCTAAACCGACCGCGACGCAAAAGAAATGCCAGTAAGAAGACAGCAGCATGGCGTCGGGGCGGGGCGGGGCGCGTGGTCAGCTAAACACTCTCTTTACGCGGCGGAGCTAACAGGCGGAGCAGGGCGGGGCGTGGCGGGGCGTGGCGGGGCGTGGCGGGGCGGGGCGGGGCGCGCCGCGCAGCCGGTATAATAGGGAAGCCGACGACATGGGATTATTGGCGCGAGTTGATCGGCTCGGCTGGGCGGTGCGGTGCGGTGCGGTACTGGCGGCTAAACCTTGACCCTGCCCTGCCCCGCCCCGGCCAGACCGACCGGCATGCGGAAAAGAGATGGATATGATACACGCCCGCACGCACGCACACAGCACCGCGCTCCACACTGCCCCGGTGGGGCGCGGGCGCGGGCGGGACAGGGCCGCGGGGACCTCCACGACGTCGTAGACCTCCTTCCCGAGTTTCCACGGTGCGGCCCTAGGACTAGCCTCTCCTCTCCACTCCTCTCAGCATCCATCACCCTTCGGCGTCCCGATATCGATTCGGTATTTTTGTTGCGACGGCGCGCCAGTGAGTTGGAACGCCTCGTTTGGCGGAGTCCGACCCGGTGCGTGGGCGGAGGGGGGAGGGGGACCGCCGCGCCGCGCCACGCCGCGAGGCATATAAAACTTAATGGGCTACCTGATTCGTTCCCTGGCGAGGGGAGGGGCGGAGGTGAGAGGCGAGGGGCGCGGGGCCCCGCAGCGCTCTTATGCCCTCCATGTCCCTGAACGCAACGCTCTCTCACCCAGCCGGCCTGGCCTGGCCTGGCCTGGCACACCGGCCTGGCGTGCACCGCTGCCGCTGGCCTGGACGGTCACTGTTCTGCCCGGCCCGGCCCGGCCCGGCGCTGCACCGGTTCAATTAACAGCCCACGATTCCGAGCAAACCCCCGGCGTGCAGGCAGCAGTAGGACCCCTTTACCATGCTGCCCCCGCATATATTCACAAAATATATCCGCGCAATTAGTTGACAACAAGAGGGCTGTGCTGGGCTGGGCAGAGGAGGACTGCAGTGCCGCGCGGGGCGGGGCGGGGCGTGGCGCGGCGTAGCGCACAGTGTAGCGCTTACAACTGTTTTGCATTTCATTCCGAAAAGGAATGTGCAAACTTCCATTCATTTCCCAAAGCAGGTGCGCGCGAGCGCCACACACATGCTACACGGCGCCGGGCGCGCACACACACACACACGCCCACGTGCACGCACACGTGCGCGGCATTGGGCGAAAGTGGGCGACGTGTGAATGCCTTGTGGGAAATGGAGTCCTCTGCGTGGCGCGGCGCGCCGCGGGATGGGAGGCTTCCCTTTCATTCCGAACACGCAGGGGCGTGGCGGGGCGGGGCGGGCGGGGCGGGGCGGGGTGCTCTGCCTGCGCTATGCCCCTAAAGATCACGGCCAGCAGCAAGTGCGTCCCGCCCCGCCCTACCCCGCCCCAGCCCGCCGCCTCGCCGCGGAGTCAGTGTCTCTAGCAGACGACGCCAGCGGCCAGGCGCCAGGTGAGCCCCGCCCCCGCCCCGCCCCGCCCCGCCCTGTCCGGCCCGACTAAACCTGCTCCGTGGTTTATGGCGCGCCGTGTCGCCGTCGTGCTGTTGCCTGGATGGAAAAGAGAGTCGCGTGGTCGCGGGGCTACTGCCGGCCACGCCCGTGAAAGCAGCCTGCTGCCCGCGCCTGCCCGCGCCGTGCGGCTCAGACCACAACAAACTGCGAGCCGAGCCGAGGGGACTTAATACACAATCGGCAGGAGATTCGCGCGACGCGACGCGCACAAAATGTAATGATACATTATATATAACCTGGCCGAGAGGATGAGGCGCGGGGCGGGGCAGGTATTGTGGCGCTGATGCGCGCGGGCGTAGCCTAACGTAACGTAACGTAATGCGGCCGTCGGCCCCGGCGCTGCGCGCTCTGCTGAGGAGCGCTAGCAAGTATAAACTCGGGAGCGGTGTGATACACGTACTGTATACAAGTGTTGGTCCCAGGCCCAGGGGAGCAGGGAGAAGGCGACTGAAGCGACGGGACGGGCCGGTCAGTTCAAGTGTTCTCTACAGTCACTCACGACTCGGAGGTGCGGCACGGGCGCGCCTGCCTCTCCTCTGCTCTCCGCCTGGAGTCACAGGGGCGGCGAACTCACCTGGGGGCAGAGCAAGGGGGAGGCGGGGAGTGTTAAGTGCGCTGCCTTCAAACGCGTCGATCCTTTCCCGCGTCCAAAACAAAGCCAGTCGAGTTGGTTAACGAACGCCGCGCCCCGCCCCATTCCGTCCAAGGCCGCCGCCGCTGCAGCTCCCGTCGAGGAATGCACCATACGCTCCCGGCGCCCCGCCCGCCCCGCCACGCCCCGCCCCGCCACGCCCGGTCAGCGCCTGGCCGTGAACCGTTACCAATAACCTTGTGTAATTTTCGGCCCTTCGCACGGGACGGGAGGGAGGGGAGGTGGGGATAGGAGGTCCCATGGGAGCCTGCTGTGCCTGAACCTTCGAGACGATAGGACCTGACATGTAATGTGTATAATTTATGAAAGCAAGTTCACTTATTATTTCCAGGCCGGAATAAAGTTATGGACAACTTAAAGCACGGAGGCTTAGCTTGCCTGAGATAGCCTCTTCCTGTACTCGGCTCAGCAGGCCCGGAGGAGATTACAAGACCCACCGCCCCGACGGCTCATTTGGTCATTAGGAGGTGCCTATCGCGAAATTTTATCACGAGATGGAGGTCCTGCTTGGCCGCAACAGGCGGTGCAAACACCGCAACCAAGAGCCCGACAACGGTATACACACACACACTCCTAAAGGCACGCGCTGCTCCGTAGTACATCTGACTGCGCACGTGTGCGCGTGCGCTCACGCGCGCGTAATTTTGGTCCGCTGACCACACACACACACGCGCGCGCGCGCGCGCACTCACACATACGTGTAGGGTATATAAAAGGGCTGGGCTCGCGCTGCTGCTACTCGTGTTCGTGTCCGCAGCAAACTGGAACATAACTGTCTCCCCCCCCCCCCTTTCCCCCAACTCCGCTCTCCTCGCGCAGGAAACAGGTAAAATAAGTAAACGCGGGTGTCGCGCTCCGCTCCGCTCCGCTCGGGTGGCACGTATAGTACAACCGGTAAGCCCTGCAAACCCTCGCGCCCCGCAGCGTAACAAGGGGCTATTGGAGAGGGACCGCGTCAGGAAATTTTGTTTGAGTGAAATCGTTTTCGCTCGACTATTAGAAGAGAAGGCTCGGATTCAATCCTAGGAGTTCTCTTTCGCATCTGCTTTAAATCATGAGCTCAAATAAAACGCACTGTCGAACCTAGCCGAAGGAGTGTAGGCTCCAGCGTAATTTACATTTTTTTTTGTAGCGGCGTATAAATGGAAACTGAGCGCGTTTTGGGGCGGAAGCGGTTCTCTTCCGACGCTCAGCTCAGCAGGCAGAAATGTGCAGAGGGAGGGAGTAGTGCTGTAGCGGTCCAGCCCAGCCCGGCCCGGTCCCATTTAGGGTGTCTAGTCGTGCGCCACTGGTCCGTCAACACTCGCAGCACAGCGCAGTCGACCCCGGTCCCGCCCCAGCCTCACCCCGCCCCGCCCCGCCCCGCCCCACCGCCCCACCTCTGGCCTGGCCTCACTCTCCTCAAAACTTGTGAAAGGTCATACGACGCGTTCGCGGGTGCGGGCGCAGGCGTGGAGGCCGGAGGTCCACGCTGCCGTGCCCCGTGCCCCGTGCCCGCGCTGTAGGCCCAGACGCACTCAGAGTTCGTCGAGCAGGGGGTAAAACTCGGCCGGGTCGGTAGGGGTAGGTGGGAGGGCACCCACCCACCCCTGCCCTCTGGATGGTGGGTCACCAGCGGGGTCCCTAACAGGGGTCAGCTTCACGTTCAGGTAAATTAGGCACGTTCTCTCTTTTTTAAAAAAGAGGAGTTTGAGTTGGACTTGGGTCACCACGAGGCGCGCACAACTAAACCGTATGATACAGCCCTGCCGCGGCGGGCCGGGCCGGCAGCCTGGTTAGGGGACCTTGGACAAGGTCAGGGCAATCTCGATGGGCGTTGGTGGCCCGGCCCGGGCCGCCTGGCCTGGTGCTCCCCTGCTGCGCCAGCGAGAGGTACCGCGGCGGGTCACGCCCAGACACCCACACCCAGCCCAGCGGCGGCGGCGGTCGGGTCGGGGCCCGGTTTGCTTGCAAACTGATTAAATCTAAAGAGATGATAAATGTTGCCGCCTCCGTACACACATCTTTTATAACCTTTTTCATTGTTTCCCCGGTACATTTCCTGCTAGACACTCTGCACGGCCTGCTTATAGAGGATGTTGACGGCGGTCGGGGGCCGGTCGAGGTTGTCAAAGGTCCATAGCGCAGACAGATTTGGCGAAAGCAAAGCCATCAAGTTCCGAGGGATAAAAGAAAGTAACGCAAAGCCCAGGGCGCACAGAAAATATTACGTGCGCCGCTAAACCGAAGAGAAAATATTTGGGGACAGAATGAAGGTGGAGCAAAAGGAAAACAACATTTTCATTCCGGAGCAGTGTAACGAACGTCTGGTGCGGTATGAACCGCAAGACAACACGGCAGTGCCGACACCGGGCCTCCGGGCTAAGGCGGGGCGCGGTGGGGTAGGGTGGGGCGGGGCGGGGCCGCAATGAGCGGCTCAGGGCTCCAGACCTTGCCCGCCCCGCCCCGCCCCGCCCCACCCCGCCCCGCCCCAGCCTGCGCGGCCCACGAAATGAAGGAAGGAGGAGAGTGTCGCGGCCCAACCAGGCTATGACTGCGGAACATTGCGCCCCACCCCACCCCACCCCACCCCACCCCACCACGCCCCCGCCGCCCAAGGTGGCTGCTCGCCGCACTCGCCGCCCTGCCACCCGCAAACCGTGCTCTTCCGCGTGAGGCCCACTTAAATCAGCGTGCGAGAGAAAATGGACCATTTGCACTCGACGTTTATCGTATTTTTTAAAGTTTTGAATTGGGAGAAATTACTACGCATTTCCGTGTGCGCATCTAAAGGAGCAGGTTGGGTCTAGCAGCAGCTGGACCTGGAGGCAGGGCGGCGTGAATAAATAAGTCATGCGGGCCACCAGGTCTCCCCGGGGGCGGCGCGGGGGCGGCGCGGGGGCGGCGCGGGGGCGGGGGGGCGGCGCGGGGGCGGCGCGGGGGCGGCGCGGGGGCGACAGGGGGCGGTGCGGGGGCGCTCACCCTTCTGCTCCGCTCCGAGCGGCTCACATGAGCCAGGGGATGTAGTTGAGCACGTCGGCGCCGCTCAGCTCGGCCAGCAGGCTGGCAAAGAACACGACGACCGTGGCCACGGCCATCAGGTACGTGAAGTACGCGGCCGCCAGGGTGGGGGCCGTCACCAGCAGCGGGGTGGGCGCGCCCATCAGCAGCACGCGCCACCTCAGCACCATGCTGGCCTAGCGGGGCGGGCCAGGCGGGAGGGACATTCACATGGAGATGAGCAATAATGGCACCGTCTTAACGAGGGGCGCCTGCCAGCCGGGGCCCCGCCCCCGCCCCCTGCCCAGCCCAGCCTGGGGCAAGCGGGTGCTTCATTTTGTGCCTCTATTTGTCTCCTCCCGCTCGCAGAGGAGCAGCTGCCGTCGTGCGTAAATTGGATAGGACTTTTCAGTGCCCACCACCTCGTCGAAACGATGCTTAAGCCGCCGCCTAGGGCTGCGCTACGGCCCGGAGCCCCGCCCCCCGCCCCGCCCGCGACGCGCCGGCCGCCGGGGGATGTTATAGCGCTGCCCTACGCCGCCGCCGCCGTGCCGTAAAGCGGCGCTAGATGGCGCTGCCTGACCCGCCGGCCCCGGTGGCGAACATAGGGCCCGCCCCGCCCCGCGCCGCGTAGCAACTCGGCGATTCCATAACGCTTTAACGGCAACAGCTCGCCACGCCCCGCCACGCCACGCCCCGCCACGCCCCGCCACGCCACGCCACGGCGGCCGCAGTTGATCACGCGCGTCAGCGGCAGTCCGCGGGGCCGCTTCAAACTACACTGTAGCCCGATGTAGCACGAGCGCGTGCGCTACTCATCGTAAATTCAGTAAAGATATTTATTTTCTAGTCATTCCAGGAAGGTGTGAAAATATTCCCTCGCTCGAACTTCCCTCCAGCGCTACGGTGGTGCGCAGCTTGGCTTGGACTCACCTGTTGTCGACGTCGGCCGTGTCCTCCAGGACGGGCCCCGCGCTCACGTCCACGCCCATGGAGCCGATGTCGAGGTTCTTGTAGTTCCTGCGCGCGGCCGCGTCGTCCTGCTGGCCGGGCGTGACGCCCTGCTGGCCCTGCTGGCCCTGCTGCGCGCGCTGGCTCAGCTCGGCGTACAGGTGCTCGTAGTAGAGCAGGTCCTCCTCCGTGTTGGAGTTGAGCTGGTCCTCGTGCAGGAGGTGGTAGTTGGGGTTCTCATAGCTCAGCAGGCCGTTCTCTGCAACCAGAAGGACGGCGACGTTTTAGCAAGTCCGCGCAGCGCAGCGACTTCAGCCCCTTTAGCCCCTACCTGGAACGGATTTACGACACGTCCAAATTAAGTACTCGAGGAGAAAGCTCCCCCCGCCCCCTCAACCCCCAAGGAGCTGCTCCTCTTCCACCACTAACTAACTACCCGGCCGGCGGGCCGGCGGGCGATGTGTATATCCCTCCCAGGTGTCGGGGGCGCGCCGCCAAGTTGGTGTAGCGCAGGAGGATGGAGTGGTGGGGGGTTGTAACGAGGGTAAAATGAGCCGTCAGAGAACTTCATCAAGCGCACCGCGCCGGCCGGGCCCGAGCCGACGCGCCGTTGGAAAAATATTAAAACAACCTCCGTCCAAAGCTTTGGCTAAGACTTAAATGCTTCTCCCACAGCCGCATCCCAGTCGCACGGGGAAGGGAAGCAGCCCCTAGGAGGGCTCCGATCACTCACCAACACCACTCGACTGTAGGGGGGGGGGGGGGGGGCCTCGGTGGTGGTGGCCACGTCTCACCCTCCACGACGGCGCTGGGCGCCACGCTCTGCCCGTGGCTCTGCTCTGCTCGCCCCGCCCCGCTGTGCACCGTGAGCAATGACACCATCATGCCGGCCCCCCTGGCTCGGGGGCCCTGGGCCGGCACGTGGTGCATACTGCATGACGCGCTGCTGGGGGAGGGGGCTGCCGAGGCCGAAGGGGGGGGGGGGGGTTACAAAGAGGCCATGAGGGCATGAGGGCGGCTCAGGATGAGGAGGGTCGTGGCGGAACCGCACCGTGATCAAACCAACTCACGGCAAAAGCGGCGAGTTTAATTTTTGTTAATGGCCTCGACGCGTTTCTTCCCGCCATCTGTCTGTCGGTCTGTCTGTCTGTGTGTCAGTCTGTCTGCCTCTCTGTCTCTCCGCCACGGGACTCTCCACACACACACACACCCAGGGGCGCGCACGCGCAAAAGGGAACAGCCCGCCGCTCCGCTCCGCTCACGAGCGAAACGGCCGAGCAAACGGGGCCGCTAAAATATTCACGGCTGCAAAATATTTTGCCCCAAAGCGGGCGAGTATAGTGTTTTCTCCCCTTTCCTTGCAAGAAGGGCCGCGGGCCGGGCCGGGGTCCTCACCTCACCTCGCTCTGTCTCTCTCGCACCCATGAGGCGCGCCGTATACGTGCGAGAGAGACAGAGCGAAACAAGCGCTCTTCAGTGAGCAGCAGGACAGGACGACCCCCCGCCCTGGCCCCGGCCCGGCGCGATCAGCAGGCCCGCAGGGCCCGCAGGCCTGCAGAGGCCCGCAGGATAACAAGCGCGCGGGGAGCGATACCCGCTACAGGGGCTAATGGATTGCAGAGCAGAGCGCGCCTCGCCTCGCCCCGCCGAGCCCATGAGGGCCATGTGCCCTGCCGTGCCGGGCCACCGCCGTGCCGGGCCGGTCCCCGCGGGTCTGTCGGACAGCCGCCATCAATAATACACAGCACCCCCCCCCTCCCCCCGTGCCCAGGCCCCTCCCTGGGGTCAGTCAATGGACACCGGGGCACGGCCCCGCCCCGCCCCGCCCCGCCCCGCCCCGCTCAGGGGGGACGCTAGACCAATCGATACTCATCGGGGGCGGCTGGTCTGCCGTGCAGGTCTGTCCCGTCCCGTCGGGCGACTCTGGCCTGGCGCGCGCGTCATGTCACCGGGAGGCCCGGTGAGCCCCGGCCCGGCCCGGCCCGGCGGGTGGAGTGGAGCGAGCTGATTCACGGCAATGGGCGGGCCGGGGCTGGCCGGGGCGCCCTGACCCGCGCGCCGCGCCGCGCCGCGCCGCGCCGGACCAGACGGACGGCCACGTCAGAGGCTGCAGCCGCACCACGCCGCGACCTCCACTGCTCGCTGCGCCGCGCTCCCTTTCCCGCCGCGGGGGGGACATAGATAACACATGACTAATCGATTTTTTTTTGTCGTGGCGTGTCAGCCTCGGTTCAGTCTCCGTCATAACGTTTAAATGGTTTTCTAGCCCATGGAACGCGTTTTTTGTTTGTTTGTGAAAGGGACTAGCTGGCATTGTATTTCTGAGAAATCATGCATCTATTTCCCTCCCGTCTACCGTCGCTGACATCTAACACTAACAGCTATTACACGTGTTGTAAAAAAAATAATAACGAGCGTCTTTTCCCTTTTTGTCCCCCCCCCCCTCCCCTCCAGGCCGTCCGCTGCCAAAACGAAACCGGAATGAATGAATATGCTGCACGCCAACTCGTCCCTTTTTCTTGCTCCACAATGACAGCGACAAATGAGGGCCTCCCATCGGGTCGTGTAGTGCCAGTGCCGCGGGTCTCTGGGCGGTAGGCTGAGGAGGCTGCGCCCGGGGGGGGGGGGCGCGGGCCGTGGCATGGAGGCGGGAGGCAAAGGCAGGGCGCCCCGCCGTCTGCGCGCCCGGCCCAGCCCAGCCTAGCCCGGCCCGGAGCACGATGGGTGGCCTACCTCCGCGGCGCAGCCCGCTCCCTCTCCTCCTCCGCCTCGCCTGGTCCAGGCGTGCTCGCCCCACCCCGCCACAGGCGGGCACGTTTTCTCGTTATTCAAATCAGCATCAGCTTCCTTCGTTACCGGAATGAGATTCGCGGCCCGATGCGCTGTCGCGGCGGGCGCGAGGCGGAACTACACCGCGAGCGTGAGGAGAGGAGCTCAGGTGAGACGAGACGGGCCACGCCGCGCCGCGAGGAGAGGATGTTCCTCTCTTGAAAATTCGCAGAAAGTGAGGTACAAAGTTCACCTTCCTTAAACTGAAATTTTCAAGAAGAAAGAAAAGTACCCCCTAACAATATCTGCCTTCCTTACAGCGTAGCCTGCCTAACATGGGTCGCGGGAGAATGACAGTTAAAAACCAGTGAGAAGAGATTGGAATGCTTGCCAGAGTTTGCAAGAGCGGAGATGACAGCCGAGAGCCTGCGTCCCGCAGAGGGGACAGGAACAGCGGGCTGGAAAAGAGAGGGGTCCGCCCAAACTGTTGGGGAAAATGGCGACTTTTGTCTCACAGTGTGCGGGTGGTCGAGGGCCTTGGTCCGTTTCCAGACCTTTCCAGTCTGAAGTTATTGTCCTGCAGGACGCAGAAGAAAGGGACCGGCTGTCCTCACGCAACAGGCCGATTGACAGAATCCTCGCTATTTGAATGTACGGCCAATGGGGCCCTTCGCCCTTCTCCAGCCCTGTCTTTCTCTCTCTCTCTACCCCATCTTCATCCTCCCCCCACCTCTCTCTCTCTCTTTCTCTCTCACCCTTCCCTCCACGGTAGTGTGGCGCGGCGATGCGGGGCGGTTCGCACAACCCTTTCGCGGAATCGTTAAAACCAATGTGGCGTTTGTTCGGGCGGGGCCTTTCCTTTCCAGCGCCTTGCTCCGCCTCGCCCGCCGGGCGGCGGGGTCGTTTTGGAGTTGTAAAGGGCGGCGAGGAAACGGAAAGAGGGCGGTGCCCCGCGACGTTGGCCTGTGAGGGGTCCGCTGTGTTGCGGGTGGAGGGAGATTGGGGCAGGGAATGGACGGGGCGGGGCGGTGGAGATTCTAACACAATTACGACGGGAACAAGTGAGAAATAAGATGTTTCTCTGCAGCGGCAGTGGCGGAACCAGGACGAAAGAGGACGGGCAAGAGGGGTGAGCGCGGGGAGAGGTGCCGCACGGAGGTACGGCGCAGTGAATAGATGCAGCGGAGAAAAAATACCGGGGGGGGGGGGGGGACTGGGAGAGGCTCGAAAACTGAAGAAGTAAAAGAGGAACAGGATGTCAGAAGGTAAATAAGGGACTATAAGGACATTACAGGCGCTGTGGTGAGAGGGATGCAAAAGGGAGGCTGCCTGGCCGGGGAGATAAAAACCCTGTGGGACGAAGGCAAAGCAGCGGCGGCGCTAATGGCGTGGGGCTCTACGGTGCAACGACCCCTGCAGCGGGGTGCATCTGCAGTACGGCGGCACCCTCCGGGTCCAACCAGGACGGTGGGGGGTCGCAACAGCGAGGCCCGAATGTGTTCGGGGAGGAACTCCATAAGCCCGGTAAGCCGGACAAGGTGGAGCGGAACGCGGGCTGTCTCAGGTCCGACAGGGAAAAAAACAAAGAACAGCTGTCAGGGCAGGGCGCGGCGCAGTGGAGTGGGTATGTGGGTGCGTCAGTTTAAAGGCAATTGCCAGCCACATTGAGCGCAGCGCGCCCCGTGTCATAAAGTGAAAGGCGGGGCCCAGCCCGGGCCAGGCACGCCCCGCCCCGCCCCACCCCACCCCGCCTCGCCCCACCCCGTACGTCGCCTCCTGCCTCAGGTGTGATTCCATTACCCGGCAGAGTAGGGTTGCGCAGTGCCCGTCCGCCGCTGCGGTGGCGGGGCGTGGCGGGGCGTGGCGGGGCGTGGCGGAGGTGCCCGTGGGGTGAGCAAGGCCGGCAACACGGGCGGCGCCGGCAGAAGTTGAGCCAAGCGGACCAAAGTAAAAGCGGCGATGGTGGCGAAGGCCAAAGTCGTCTAAAGTGAAGACGCCCCACGCCCCGCCCCGCCCCGCCCCGCCCCTCGGCGCAACGCGTGACACACAACACGGTGCGCGGCGCGGACCGCAGGACCGGGCGGGGCGGGGCGGGGCAGGGGCTGCGGGGGCCCCCTAGGGGGCGCTTACCATCGCTCCGGCCAGAAAGTTTGGCAGCAGCCCGCGAGCGCGAGGCTGGTTCGAATAAGAGACGGCGAGGTGAGGGAAGGCTCAGCTCAGCTCAGGCTGGCGCTGGGGGCAGCTGGGGCCCGGGGCGCAGCGCAGGTGCGAGCTCACAGACACGTCAACCGCGCAAGCTGAGCGCGTGGCTGGCGTGGCTCCAGCCCACAGTCCAAGCTGCAGCAGCCCCTTAAACCCGCGCGCATAATTTTTCGACCAGAATGCGATGGTGTCAAAGTGGAAATAAAAATGTAGAAACAGCGCAGCAGCAGACGACAGCAAGAAATAAGATGCAAACGAGTCCCTGGTTAACGAGCCGCGCTGCGCTGAGCGGCGCTCGGTACTCACGGCTGGGGCTGGCGCCCAGGCTGGCGCCCAGGCTGGCGCCCAGGCTGGCGCCGTCCTGGAGCAGCACCATGGCGCCCGGAGAACAACAAGAAGGGCGCAACGAAGGCCGGCGTCGCCCGGGGGCAGGACAACGAACCGAAGTTCAGCACAAGGGAACTGATAAGAGTGGAACCACGGGAGGGTGCGGGTGGGGTGCGCAGGGCAGGGCACGGCGCCGGGCGGGGCGCCGGGCAGGGCGCCGGGCGGGGCGCCGGGCGGGGCGGGCGCGTCTCCGTTTAGCCTGCACGTGCAGCCGGGGCGCCGGGTGCAGAGGCACTGGCCCTTGCCGGGCCCGGCTGGGCACGGGGCCCGCCCGCCGGGCCGCCCCGGCCCAAGCCTCCCAGGCGGAGCCCACCCCAACCCAGCCAGCAGGCTCCGCCCCGCCCGCCCCACCTCACCGCGCCTCGCTCCCCACCTGCCTAATCTCTCGGGGCATTACTTGCTTTGCTCCTACTCGCTCCGAGTACACCACCCCCAGCCCAGCGTCGTCTTCCCCACGCCGAGAGGAGGGACTCAATCACGGAACTACAGATAAAGAAAACATTTGGAAAAAGTACTGTCTCACCACCATAAAACTCGCGGTCCCTCGGGTGTCCAAATATTTAGAAATCTCCACAATACGTTTATTGTTGTTGTTTGTTAAAAAAAACTTTCGTCGAGTTTTTAAAGGGAATCTCCACTTTTTAACTTGAAATTCAGTGGGCATGTCAGTGGCGTACGATGGTCCTATTCGAGGTGCGCGATTGCCCTTCGCTCCGCCAGGCTGGTGGCCCCACCCCGCCCGTCCCACATATTATTCGAGCAGGCAGGCGGGCAGGCCGGCAGGCAGGCCGATGCGGAATACGCTTCCTGCGCGGCGCGCAACGCCTCACGGCTCAGGCCCGGCCGTATGCGGCCGTATGTCGAACATGAGCCCGCTGGGAACCGGCCCGGCCCAGCCCGGCCCGGAGAAAGTCTTGTTAATTAATTATTTGATAACAACGTGGAAACTCTATTCCGTCATAGATTAGCGGCGGCCGGCAGCAGCTGCGCGCCCACGCACAGCTCACTCACTCACTCACACACACACACACACACGTGCACGCATGAGCAGCAGAGAGCAGCTGAAAGCACTATATTCGCAGAACCAGAGCAGAATCACAAACGAACTGCAAGGGCTCTCTGCATCGCGACCTACAGCTAAAAGGGAATCACGAAGCAGCCCCGCTCGCTTTACAATAACGTCTCCTCGCGGGGTTAGGCCAGGCGGGCCTGCGCCATGGTCTTCCCTCCCTCCGTCCCTCACGTGTGACGTCAGTGACTTTGTTTCTCACAGGTCGGCCGCAAACAAGGCGTGAAGCGAGGCGCAAATGGCACGGCGGTGCAGCAAGTCCTCGCCTTCCGGGCGTGGCGCGGCGCAGCGCGGCGCGCTATGTATCGCAGGACGTCATCTACGTGGCGTTCCCGCCCCCTCTCCCTCCCCTCCCTTCCTCCCTCCCTCTCCCGCCCGCCGTGCCAGACACGAGCGCTGCCCGCTCGCTCGGGTCGCACCGCACCGCGCCACCGTGCGGCGGGCATGATAACGACTGCAGTGTGTGAAGCAATCCTCTTTCAAGTGGGTATCAGCTACGCATATTCTTTTATAACTTATTACTAATAACACGCCTAAAAGAGGATGCAACGTCGCAAATCGTAAATGATAGAAAAGTAACTAGACGTAAAAAACTGTGACTCCTAATGATTTAATGCAGTACTGTATTGAGGGATTGGAGGAGAATATGCACAAATGCATTGCCACTGGATGCCTGGATGCTTTGTCAATTGCTAAATTTTGGCGGCTCGTGTAAATGGAATTCAACTGTTCTCTCTTTTATTTTTATTTAAGGCGGTGGCAGGTGAACCTGGGCCACTCATAGCCGACCGGACGAAGGCGCGGCGCCCGGCCGTGGAGGCCCCGGGCGCCGCGCCCCACCCCGCCCCGCGCCTCTCCCCGCGGTCGGCAACCAGAGCGTGGCGGGTGTGCACGCACCTGCGGCGGTCCGCCCGGTCCCGCCCCGCCCCGCCCCGCCCCGCCCCACCACGTACAAGGACGCGGACCGCACCCACACGGAGTGCATCCACAGTGACACGAGTGGTGGAAACGACAACGCTGACACGATAAAAATGCCTCAGATATTGGCTACCAGAGTTTAGAAAAATGTCCTCTCTGCTCTGCTGTATGTTCCGAGCTCCCAAAAAATGCACCTGCTCATTTTATTTCTGACCGGCAGATCAGAAACAGAAGCTCTGATTCAGTTCCAGTATAGAGAGTCTCGCTGCCCGCGTATTTCATATTCCCATTAAGCGCTGAAAACAGAAAAGAATAATACTAAAATATGAAAAAAATGATAAAGTCGCGAGATTGAATATAAAAGGGAGATTGATGAGCCGCTGCGTTGGGCGGGGTCGGGTCGGGCGGCGCTGGAGGATCGATGTGCCGCCAGCCTAGTGCTGCATGGAGAGCTGCCCCGGGCCGCGTGACGTCACTGCAGTTTGCTCTGCTGTTGCTGCACTTCTCTTTCTCTTTGACGCTTTCACTCTGTCTCTCTCTCTCCACTCCATTTCCCGTCGCGCTGCGCCTCCAGTCCAGGAGGACGCACATAATAAAAATCGGACTGCCAAATATTTTCCATGGCGCGGAAAATCGGAACCCCTGGGCCGCCCCTCCCACGGGCGCGCTCTATCAGCGCGGTGCCCACGGCGGGGCGGGGCACTGTCGGCCCAACAGAATAAGCTCGCCCCCTCCCATCTCTACATCGCTTCAGCCGGTCTTCATCTCTTTCCCGCAATGAAAGCTGCTTTAAAAAAAAAAAAAAATATACCTTTCTGTATTTTTTTTTATCCCGAGCCAAACGGGCGCGGCAGCCGGAACAGGCAGCAATGATTCGAGAGGTCCACGCCGCGACCGCGAGTAAAAGAGTGGGATGGGAGGGGTTGGGGGAGGTGGTCGTGGTGGAGGAGGAGGAGGAGGAGGAGGAGGAGGAGGAGGAGGAGGAGGAGGAGGAGGAGGAGGAGGAGGAGGAGGAGGAGGAGGAGGAGGAGGAGGAGGAAGAGGAGGAGGAGCAGGCACCAGTCGCAAATCCCTGCGGAAATTGAGTGCATAATTGGGACGTTGACGGGGGTCTGGTGGAGGTGGAGGGACAGGGGTGGGGGCGTTGGAACGTATGGTGCGGCGGGCACGGCGCCGAGGGGTCGGGGTACGGGGGGTAGGGATGCGGCGCCCTGGGTGGCACCCTGGGTAGCCCCGCCCCGCCCCGCCCCGCCCCGCCACACGAGTCGTCATTATAATTGCTCTTGCTCTCGTCCGATTACATCCCTCCCCTTTCAGCGCAGGGGAATGGAATCATAGCACTACCAGACCAGAGCCCCGGAGCCCCGCCTCGCCCTGCCCCGGCCCACCCCACCCCGCTCCACGACCAGCATCGAGTGCGCTTTGGCACACGTATGTGGAGTGAGGTGCCGAGCCATCCGTAGCAGAAAACACCCGCAGACAAATAAAAATCATCTCGACTCGTCTGCAGTATAACGTGGCCTGTGGTCGGATACCACTTCCTTGATGCAGGTCAGGTCCGGGGTAAGGTCAGAGATTTCAATGTTCCCTGAGAGGAGGCCGGGCGGGGCGGGGCGCGGGGCGGGGCTGCCGCACCCTCGAGGCCACCCCGCCCCGCCCCGCCCCGGGCCAGGTGAGCGATCGCAGGGGCGTTGCGCTGCGCAGCTCGCACCCCCGCCCTACCCCCGCCCCCGGCCCGGCGGGCAGGGGTCGCGGCGCCGCCGGCGACTTGACGACCCCCGCCTGGGCTGTTACAGCAAGGAGGGGCCGGCCCCGCCCGGCCCGGGCAGCCCGGCTTGTCTGCATTTCCATCCGGGGAAACATTAAACTCAACTCGCGACGCGTCGCGCCGTGTCGTGTCGCGCCGGTCCCCACCCTCTTTGCGACAGGACGACAAGCGTACTGAGGAGGGGGGGGGGGGGGCACTGGGCAGCGCAGCCCCAGCCCAGCTCCACGCCCGGTCCGCATGACGGCTGCGGGGTCCTCTCCTCCCCTCTCCTCCCGCCTTCCTTGAAGTTTCGTCTCCACGTCGCTCTGCTCTACTGCTTCTCTCTCACCTTGCTCGCGCTCCCTCTCACTGCTCGTGCGACTGGCGCGACCGTCGTCGTCTGGGACGGGCGGAGGCGGAGGGGATATCAGGGGGCAGCGCTCTTCTGCTAGCGCGCAAAAAGAAAAGAAAAGAGAAACAAAAACAAAATGAAGAAAAAACAAAATAAAAACAACTCAATAGCAGGCAAAAATTAAAATAAAAACGGTTTAAAAATTCAAAAGAAAAAAATCTAAAGAAAATAAATAAAATCAATCGAAAAGCGAATGAGGAGAAGGCGTGGTGCGTGGTGATAATAAAAAGGGAAACGGAATCCACACGTTTCTTATCAGTTTTCTGGCTGCAATGACAACCTCGGTGCTGAAACATGAGGTTGGTGGTGGACACTCACCGAGGAAGATGTCGTCGTTGTCCGCGTCCATGGCGGTGAGGGTGGCCATGGCCAGCAGCGCGAGGTACGGGCTGTTGACGCCCCCGGGACCCCCGGGCAGCAGCGGCAAGCTTATGCACTGCTGGGGGGAGCGCAGGATCTCCCCACACAACATTCCACGGCACGCCTCCTGGAACAGAACACATTGCTTGCTACAGAACCCCGGGAAAAATACAGAAACGAGGCCATCACAAAAATTTCGAGCAATGTTGTTTAAGTCGGTCTTTCCCTTGGCGCGGCGCGGTGCCCGCAGTGGCATTGGGGCACTCGCGGGTGCAGTTGGAAAGGGTGCCAACATTCGACATAAAAAGAGACCCACGCGGAGTTTACACCAGGGCAGCCAGCCACCCGTTCGATATCGGTCCTCTAAATATTTGATAGATCCCCAACCGGTATGGTCTGCGGCCAACTTCTTCTGTGCCGCTCCATATCCGAGCGGAGCGGAGCGTGGCGCCGTTCCACCGCAAAACCGCGCTGTCGTTGTTCAAATACGCCGAGTCAAACACTCCGACAACGACCATGTTCTGGAGGGGTTTTATGCCACGATCTTTATTTCCGCCAGCAGGGTCACGAAGAGGTTTGGCAGTGCGCAGCCAGCGTCCCGTTCCCCACCACTCTCGGTTCGGTCCCCATCTCTACGGTCCCGGTCCCCACGGGGCCCTGCGCGGTGCGGCGGGGGGTCCTGCAGGATGCGTTAGGCGGCGCTGGAAGGATCTCCAGCCTGCCTGCGGGTGCGGGGCGGATCTGATCGAGGTGGGTACAGTCGGGCAGGGCAGGGGCAGGGCGCGCCCCGCCCGAGGCGTGCGAGGAGTTAGGATACGAGGCGCGGACTTCCCTGCCCGCCAGCATTAGGACTGCAGAAAGGGGAAGAGCAAGATTTACTAAAAAAAAAAAAGAAAATGAGAGAGAGAGAAAAAGAGAGAAAGAGAGAAAGAAAGAAAGAAAGAAAGAAAGAAAGAAAGAAAGAAAGAAAGAAAGAAAGAAAGAAAGAAAGAAAGAAGTCATATCGAACAGCCGACGTCACGCTCGTCCAACCCCGGTCAGTCACTCGTACCGCAGACACGCAAGGGCCGCCCCAGCGCGACTCGCGGCCCGGCCCGGCCCGGCCCAGCCCAGCCCAGGGGGAGGGGCGGAGCTAGGCGGCGCGAGGTCTACATGTTTCAATTTTGGTAGGCAGGCACAAAAAATAATAAAAAGATTAAAAAACTATCCAGCGGAGTATTCGCTACACATATGGCGTAAGTTTGTAAGGATATTTAACACTCGAAGGCGGGCGAGCACGGGGAGACATTTTGAATGTTGGTGCGGACCTCTCGGTCGCCGGCTCATACCCCAGGCTGGGCTGCTGGCCCCGCTCTCCCGCGGGGCGGAGGGGAGGGGAGGGGAGGGGAGGCATAACAGCCCGACCCGACGGAGCTTATATTGCACGTTGTGCTGAGTTGTGGGCGAGTGGCCACGCCGCCATGGCGCCAGGCGACCGGCGCCGCCGCGCCCGCATGAGCGCCCGCAGCGCCCAGTGGTTGTTTGTGTTCCGTGGCGCCGCGCGGGGCCGGGCGGGGCGGAGTGTGGCTAAACCTGTCGCGCGGAGGCTGAGCTGCTGAGCTGCTGAGCTGCTGAGCTGCTGAGGTGCGGAGCCGCGCTGAGCCGCGCTGAGCCGCGCTGAGCCGCACGAGCCGAGCACTGACCCGCGCGCTTAATGAAGCATGTAGGGCAGGTCAGGGGGGCCGGTGCGGTGGGGCGCATCTAGACTTGCAGCAAAAGCAGGCCAGTTGTCCATATATTCTGACATACAAAGGTCGATGGGAGTGTTTGACCAGTGCAGCGACCGACCGCCCGGCCAGTCCCGCCCCGGGTCACGCACGCCCCGCTCGGCTCGGCTCGGCTCGGCTCGGCTCGGCTCGGCTCGGCTCGGCTCGGCTCGGCTGGGCAGGGCGACGACAGTAACAAGGGGCTGACTAATGGGCGCGGCCGCTATCGCTAGGCTTGGCCTCGCCGGAACCCACCGCGCCCCGCCCCGCCCCGCCTACTAATTTTAAAGGCGCTGAAAGAAATCCGGGTCAGTCATTCGGTAGCGAGGGTGGCGCGGGATGACAAGTTTCTTTCGCTCGAGTTCAGCCGGCGAAAAATGAGGTTGATTTTCCCACAGCCAGAAATGCAAAGAATAGAGCGCTTCCAGATGCAGAGAGGGTGCCTAGCCGCCCCCCCCCCCCCCCCCCACCACCACCACCTCTCTCTCTCAGCGGAATGAATAAAATAGGAAAATCTACTCACCGACCACTACGTGGCGAGCTGCAGCCGCGCCAGCGCCCCTGCAAGCAGAAGAAAGAGTCATTTTAAAGAAAGTGCTTTTGCGGGTTGGCAAACCCCCTCGCAGTCCCGTCCACCGCTCTTTTTATATTCACGGGTTTGCACAGGGACTTTGGCAAACTCGATCCGTTTCCCCCGAACCGACTGTAAGGGAAAAATGAAGCAGAAAGTCGCTGCTCGCACCGTATGTATAGAGGCCAGCGCTGTGTGGGGCAAAGGGGGCACCAGGGGCCCCCCCGTGGGGCCACGCACGAAGCCCCACGGCGTACAACTGTATGGTTTCGCTCAGCCCCCGCCCGCCGCGCCGCGCCCCGCGCCCCGCCCCCGCCCCCGGCCCCGCGCGGCCCCGCACGGTGCAGGGGCTGCTGCCCACTCAGCTTAATATTTTATACATCATCACAGGGTTATCATTCCGCTTGTGCTGGAGAAGGGTCCGGACTGCATTCACCACCGCTCCAGTCTAGTACCGCTGGACGCGCCGCGCCGCGCTGGACAAGCAGTGCACTTGCCCGATAAGAATATTCCCTCGACACCCCATCTCCCAGCCTCTTCCTCCCCTTATCTCTCTCTCTCTCTCCCTCTAACTCTCCCTCTCTCTCTCCCCCTGCTTCCTCCTCCGTCCCCGCGGCTGCCCCGCGCCCCGTCTCACTCGCCTCATGCGCCATATCTTTTACCCCGGTAACGATTCCGAGATTCGCCCGGGCCGGGTCGGCAGCCCCCTGGGAACCCGCCCCACCACGCCCCGCCCCGCCCCGCCCCGCCCCGCCCCGCCCCGCCACGACGCGCGCACATGTGGGCCCCGCCATGCATGGGCATGGGGACACCGTTGCTCCGAGCAGAGCGGCCGGGGATATTGAAATGGAACACGCACCACGCCGGCGGGAAAAAAAAATGGAACGGAATAATAAATAAAATCTTTGAGCCGACGAAAAAGCAAAGCATATACAGCGGGTCGAGGCAGAAAAGACTTCCTCTTCCTTCCGTCGCGCCCACGGGACGACGCGTGCCGGAGCATACCATGAGCAGGACCCGATCGACAGAGACCAGGCTTTGCCAGCCCCCACCCCCCGCCCCTCCAAACGCCACGCCGCACCTACACTCTGAGAACAAAAAGCGCGGCGCTTTTCCAAGGTCGGCACGTACAGCGCTCACTCGCCTCATATCTTGCAATTAACAGTTTCGCACGCGATTGGTCTTGATAACGTCGACGCGCAGGGTGCTTGTGGGGTTTGTGGGGGCGCGGCGGGGTGTGGCGCGGCGGGGCGCGGCGGGGCGCGGCGGGGCGGGGCGGGCACACGGCCAACGGCAGCGGGGGCACAAGACAATTACCAGCGCTCACCCCACTCCGCCCCCGCGCCGCCCCCGCGCCGCCCCCGTGCATTGCCTCGCGTCCTTGACGGGGCGCAGCGCGCAGCTCGCCGCTCTGCCGCACTCACACTCACGGCCGCCCCGCCCCGCCCCGCCCCGCCCCGCCCCGCCACGCGCCGGCAATCGCAGAGTAAAGGGGTACTTTTCCTCTCCACTGCGCCCCTGTTTTAAGCGGCGCGGGCGGCGTTGTGAGTTGTGAACGTTAATTCCGTGGGCGGGGTAGGTAAGTATGAGTAACGGGAATCCCGCGCGAAGCGACATAGTGTGCTCAAGTCCTACTATGCATGAAACGTGCCTAGAAGCAGACGATAAAATAAAATACGAGCAATTTTCTGATGCGTAAGCAGTCGTGTAACCTACGGGTAACCAGTGTGAAAACTTTCTCAACACGACATGTCCGCGGTGTTGTGTTAGAGGGCTGCATAATGGCACGAGCTCGGCCCCCCATGCAATTGTCACAAGTTCATCACTTTTCACCCTCGACCCGACCCGACCCGACCCAGGCCCCGGCCACGGCCTCGGCCCCGGCCAGGGGGCCCACGCTCTTTGCACACAAACTACGGGCCCCGGCCCGGCTGAGCCCGGCCCGGCCCGGCACGGCACGGCACGGCTCTCGAGTTCCAAGGTCATAGAGAGCAACTCTCGGTTCAGTACGGATCGAGGCGTGCCGGGTCGGGTCGGGTCTGGTCTGGTTTTGGGTCGCGGGTCGCCTTCATAGAGACCAGTAAAGCTCCCCACCCCACCCCACCCCCTTTTGCACCCATGTTCACCGACACACCGGAGGCGCGGCAGGACGAGGGCGAGGCGGGGCAGGGCGGGGCGGGGCGGGGCGGGGCGGGGCTTTGCACTACCCCTCTCTAACCCCCGCGCCCTGTGTCCCCACGCGCGGTCCTTCTTCCCTGCCACGCCGGACGACAAAGTTGAGCCCACGACGTTTTGTAGCCCTCGACATCCCGTACTTTGTAGAGTTCCTGCGGCCGGGTGGAGGGAGCGCACGCCCGCCCCGCCCCGCCCCGCCCCGCCTCACCTCACCAGGCAGGGGCAGCAAGCCGCCCGGGGCGACTTGACTTCCACACCGCAGCGCCCCACCCGCCCCGCCCCACCGCGCCCCGAGCGCGCCCAGCAGGGTAAATAAATAAAAGAGGAGTCCCGCTCCCCACCCCGCCCCGCCGCACCCTGCAGCCCCCCGCACGTTACACTTGGCGCCCGCGAGGCGAGGCGGGGCGGGGCGAGGCGGGGTGGTGGGAGCAGCCGTCAGTTAAATTGATGGATACACCGTAATTTAGGGTTTACCAGAGGGCGCGGCGGAAAGAGACAGAGACAGCGTGGCAGGTTAGGGAGACGGGAAGTGAGAGCCAGCTCTCAGTGAGGTCCTCGGCGAGGTCCACCCCACCCCACCCCACACCACGCACCCGAACTGTGACTTCTCTCTTCCCGATCCGCTCCTTCTCTCCGCTCCGCTCCTCTCCGCTGTCCACGTTACACCCCACCCCTTCGGTTCAGCCTCGAGTAAGGGCTCCTCCCGAACTCCTTTGTCCCGGCCCTGGCCCCCTGGCCGGGTACGGGCGCGGGGCGGGCCCAGGCGGGGCCGTAGTGACCTGTTACGTAGGCAGGCAGTCGCAGTACATTCCAGGGTAATTTACCGGAGGGGGCGCGAAGGGGCGGGGCGGGTGGGAGGACGGTGGGAACGCCCCTGCCCCCGCGCTACTCCAATTCATATTCCGCGCACGCCACATCCGTGTGCCTCCCCCCCCCCCCGTCTCTCTCTCTCTCTCTATCTCTCTCTCTCTCTCTCTCTCTCTCTCTCTCTCTCTCTCTCTCTCTCTCTCTCTCTCTCTCTCTCTCTCTCTCTCTCTCTCTCCTCCCCCTTCTCCCCGACAGAGCGCGGCGGCGGGTCCGCAGGACGTGCAGAGGAGGCAAAGGCGGATGGGGAGAGGCCAGTAAGGGATCCACAGAATCGAATCGAATGGTACATTGCCACCGCCAACAGCACCGTCGACGACGGACCCCCAACCCCGTCCCGCTCCACGCCCCACCACGCCCTGCCGGGTCCCTGTCGGGCCAGACACATGTGGGCAGCAATCCCCGGACAGGAGGCTCCGGCAAATTGTGTCCGAGCCGTGCTGGGCAGGGATGGGGAAGATGGAGAGGAAGAGGGGGAGAAGGAGGAGGAGGAGGAGAAGAAGAAGAGGTGGTGGGGGAGGAGGAGGGCCCTGCGGTATAATCGAAGCATTCCAGGGCGGCCGACCCGACCCAGCCGGACCCGACTACCCTTGGTTACGAGACGGCAAGAAGAGGAGGAACTTACGTTGGGTCACCTTATGTCTGTTTTTAAGAAAATCGTTAAAAATATTTGACTATTTAAGGACAATTTTGGACGAATTTTTAAGAATATTCCTTAAACAGAAGGCTTCTAGCTGCCTATTTTAACGGACAATTAATGGACTATCGAGAAAGTCATTTTAACATACAACGGCTCTCTCACTCGGTTCATAAAAAGCAAGATTTTATTTCCATTTGGAAATAGTACCAGGTAGTTTCCTGCTCTTTACTACTTCATTCGACTAGCGACCCACTGGCGAGCACTCGGGTAGAATGCTACGCGCGGCGCGGCGCGAGCGCGGGCGAGCCGAGCCCCTGTCAGACTGAGCATAGGCCACCCGGTCAGCGCGCGTGCCCGCCGCTGCCTACCGCCCAGGCTGCGGCTGAGCTCGCTCCACTCACTGGGAGCTGCGCTGCGGGCGGCAAGAGGAGGTGTGGTGCTTACCTGCTCACTGGTTAACTTCTCGGAGGAACGGACGAGAGCCCCATCCCCATCGCGTCCTGGAATCAAAGAGCGAGCACATTCGTCAGTCAGAGTGCTGTCAGGATCCGGACAGGCCAGGCAGACAGGCTTCAGGCGTCTCCTTGGAGCGCACAAGCGCGGGGCGGGCGGGGCGGGGCGGGGCGGGGCGGGGCGGGGGCGCTGGAAAGCGCTTATCAGCGGGCGAGCGTGACGGCGGCGGGGTGACCAGAATAGCGCTCTACCGCCCCGCCGAGTAGCCTTAGCCCTGACCCGCAACAGACACCGCAGAGTACCTGCAGGTAAGCCCTGTCGTGCCGCGCCCGCGCCGGGGGTAGCGACGTACCTTACAGAGACATTCTCCACGCCATTTTTTATACAGTTTTCGCACGCCCCCCGTCAGGCATTGCGACACGATTTTTAATTCCCGGGGGGCACTCCACTCCGGGACACCGGGGCGCTGCTCGGTATGAAGGGATGGGGGGAAGCGGGTGGAAGTAGGCGCATCTGAAAACACCTGGGATCTACAAGTTATACAAGGAAACGAGAAAGGGAGGGGAAGAATGAAAGTCAAGGTGCGCTGGCGGGGCGGGCGGGGGGCGGGGCGCTCCCCGGGACAGGCCGGGGGATCTGACCCTCTCCAGGACCTCTGGAATATCATGAATACTAATCCCCGCCCCAGAGGACCGTGCCCCGTGCCCGTGCCCGCCGCCAGACGCGCGGCGCGGCGCGGCGCCAGCTCAAAGAGGCGGGCTCTGCCGAGGGATTGGCACCCGGGCCGGGCCGGGCCTAGGCGCAGACACGTATAAAGGAGAGCCGGCCCGACGGAGGGCTAGGCGGACAAACACAAGCAAAACGGACTCGGGACCAACTTTTGCGCGTCCGGATACTAAGTACAAATTCGCTCAGAAACTTACTTATCTTTGCGCGAGCTCGCGAGGGAGTGGTATGGGGGCCGCAGGGGTGAGGGTGGGGCGCAGTGGTGGGGCGGGCAGCTAGGCGGCCGGCACGCGGAGAGAGCCCCGCCCCGCCGCTGCAGTATCGCCGCCATTAGAGGGACAATGTCGCAAATTGGCTCCAGTTTGTTAAGCGCTTCTGTCTGGTCCAGCAGGGCGGGGGCGGGGCGGGGCGGGGCGGGGCGGGGCGCGCACCCCGGGGGGCCGACACACCGTCCAGCAGTAGACCGCACGGCCCGGCCCGGCCCGGCCCGACAGTAACGAAGTGTAATGCCGCTGCTCTTCCGCGTAGCGCTCCTGCGCTTGTGTAAGCGGATGTAAAAGCTGCGGTGGTTTTTATGATTCACTGGTTGCTAAGAAAAATGACCGGCTCATTACTGGTTTGGATGTACTACTGGATGGAACAGTTTTGACCCTGTCGGCGTTTGTAGCACATTCTGTCCTCGGTACAAGCAATAAACCGTCACACAGTAGAACGGTTGCCTCTGGGGGCCTGGGGCAAACGGGCGGGGCGCGGGGCGACTCGCTGAAGGGCACAATGTGTTCTCCGAGAGCGCGCAGAGCTTGACAATACAATCTACGCCAACCAACAACTCATTTCAACGAGTTGCGGCGTGGTGACGGCTGCGCGCTTGCCACCCGCTCTGGTGTGAGAGAGAGAGAGAGAGAGAGAGAGAGAGAGGAAAAAGCAAGAGAGGGAAAGAACTGCTCTCCCTAATCAGCACGTAGGACCGTCAGTATGAGTAACGACCTTGGCGTTAAACTGATAAAACGGCCCCCGCGCTGCATATAATCGCACTCCAGGGGCGCAAGCTGGCGAGGCGGTCAAGTGCGCTTAAGCCCGGGCAATTTGCGCTGTAATAATGCTTTTAAGATGAAGATTATCAAGGTTTCAGGCTTCTATCGGAGGCTGTTGAGCCAAGAGGAAAATATGTTCCTCCCTTAAATTTGAGAGGAGCGCGTTGAGATATTGCGGCTGGCAAGGGGGGATGACTGCGCGCTGTGCGAGTCGAGTTTACTTTCCTTGTTCGCACCCTCCGACAAGATGGTTGCGAGCTCGTGAAAAGTTTGCAGAGCTGGCGGCATGAGGGTCGGGTTTTTAAAATGTTTGCCGTGGCGGCGGCCGCGGCGGTGCGGTCGGCCCGGCCCGGCCCTGCCCTGGCGGGTGCCCTGGCCAGCACGGCAGCGCCAAGGCCGACGGCACGGGACAGGCAGGCGGGTGAGTCACCCACCAGCAGCCCAGCCCAGCCCAGCCCCGCACGGCTCGTCTCCGAGCACACAGGTGGCGCCCTCTGACTCCGCGCACGCATAGCCGCCAGCGCTGACTTGACTCGCAACAACTTCAAATTTTGCGCTGCGTTTTAAAAGTTTGCTTTTTTTCCAAAAGCAAGGAAGCTTAGGCCTGGCCAAGGAGACACTCAAAGCAGTTTCGAAAGTTTAGTGGAAGCAGCCCGCCCGCCGGGGATAAAGACGGTGGCTATGACGCGATTTAGACTCGGCAGGGTTGTCTCATCTCGTCCCGCCTGCGACTCGCGGCAGGAGGGCGGGTGGACAAGTCAGCGCGGGGAAGGGCGGCTGTCAAGGCCGGCGGCGGGGTTGGCACGTCGCCGTCGACGGTCTCAGCGGCAGCAGTGGCCCCGGGCCGCGTGACAGCCCGGCCGCAGATACGTACCCAGCTCGCGCACGGGGTAGCAGCCCCCAGGTGGCATGCAACAGCTGCGCACCACGTCCGCAATACACCCAGCAGGACACTCGCAATACACCGAACTCGCGGGCGGCAATACACGACCCGACGCGCGCGCGCACAGTCCCGTCCCGCCCGGCTGCCACTCTGGGTGCACACTGAGGAGCAGGGCAGGGCCAGGCACTCACTGGGGCCAGGCCGGGCCGCGCCGCGCCGCACCGGCACTGCCTGGACTGCCTGGGGGTGGCGCGCGCGGCGCGGGGCGGGGCGGGGCGGGGCGGGCAGGTTCCTGGAGCGGTAACAACACGAGGACCCTATGCCGCGCCGAGCACGAAGAGGCTGAAGGCTTGCCACGGGCTCGCCAGGGGCTTGCCACAAGGCTTCGCTCAGGCTGTAAGCCGAAGGCTGCAAGGCTGTACTCGGGGTGTCCGGGCGTGGCGGGGGGAGGCGCGGCGGGGCATGGAGCGGGGCGCGGGGCGGGTCTCGTATTGATCGACGCGCGAGCCCCCATGCCCCGCCCCACCCTACCCCACCCGGCCCACTGGCCTCACCCCGCCCCCGCACCGAGGCCCACCCGCCCGCCAACGCCACCCCACGCCACCCCACCACCGCGCCACGCCACGACCTGCCACGACGCGCCGCGCCGCGCCACGCCACGCCCTGCTTGGCGCACCGCATCGCGCAGTTGAGCACAGCCACAACAACGCGTCAAATGGTGATCTCTGACCCCCGCGGGGCGGGGCGGGGCGGGGCGGGGCGGGGCGGGAGGGGTCCCTGGCGGGCACGCCGCTTACAGGCCAGGCGTGCTGCGCACGGCTGCGCAACGCTTATCGGCGTGCTGCCACAACGCTTACACGGGCTAGCTGATCAAATTAAACACGTTAAAATCAAGGCGCTCATCCGAGTGCAGCTGCAGCACCAGGCGCACTGGCGTGGCCGAGGCGTGGCGCTGCGCGTTACGCCTCATGGGCGACATGCCCACCCCCATTGCAAGGCGCGGCGCGGGGGGCGTTGGCCCGACTCCTCGCAGATGCAGCTCGACAAATGAAATTTTAAAACTTGATGAGAAAGCCAGAGAGCGCGCTGGAGGCGGTGCTGGCGCTGGCGCACAGTCATAGCAGCGCTCTTTACGCCCCCTGGCACCCCCACCTGGCGCATCTCCCCCATCCCCACCTGGCTGTCTCCACTGCACTCTTTCGCATGCCCATCTGGCGCAACCCAAACCTCGCTGCACCTTGGAGCCGCGCAAGTTGCGTGACAAAGCACAACGAAGATGATAAGAATGAAACGTTCCGATTAAAGTCGGCAGAAACAACGAAACTGCCTAAGGCGATGCTATAGGCTCGGGCAAAGCACCTGCTGTCACTTCTCTACCCCGCTGTATCTGATTTTTGTTCCCGTCAACTTTTTTCCCCTTATTCCACCTTCCTCTTTCTCCTCAATGTATCTCGCGCTTCTCTCGCCCCTTCCTCTAAAGTCCTCACCCCGTTCATCTTCTCCCCGGGGGGCGGGGCTCGCCCGGCCCGTCCGCCCCGGGTCCATATCCCGGAGCCGAGGACGTGCACATCGCCGGTGCGGTGCGGCCCCGAGGCGCTATAAGGTCGGTGCACCGACCCACAACAGAGCAGCGATAACACATGGCGGGGCGGGGCGGGGCGGGGCGGGCGCCCGCTGGAAGGGGGCGGTCGTATTCACGTTGCCTAAATACAGGGGTGTTGTGGGACGCATTGCCTACCTCTCGGGCGGCTCACTAAGGACGACACGGACGCACCTGGGGAGGGGACGGGTAGGCCGGGCCGGGGACCGTTATCCGGTGCGGGGCGGGGCGGGGAGAATGCAATAAACTGTGCGTCGATATGCGCGAGGGACCCACTCACTCAACATGCCGAGCAGGCATGCGGTCCCGGGCCGGGCGGGGGATCCGCAGACAAATGTCGACAGTGGCGGCAGCGGCCCGAGAAGAGAACAACTCGAACTCGGCGGGCCGAGAAAAGTTTGAGGTCATTCCCGGGTCAGCTCCCTTGCCTCCAACGCGCACTTCACTACTTTTCTTGTTTCCCCTCCCCTTCCTCTCCCCAAGGCTCACTCCTCCCCCTCTCTCCCTCTCTCTGTCTCTCGTCTGCACATCTCGCGTCATCAGAGAGTGCGAGAAGAGCAAAACGAATTGAGAGAGGCAGCAGGGTGAGGTAAAGATAGATAGAGAGAGAGATAGAGAGAGAGAGAGAGAGAGAGAGAGAGAGAGAGAGAGGGAGAGAGAGAGAGAGAGAGAGAGAGAGAGAGAGAGAGAGAGAGAGAAGAGGGTGGTTAAAGTGCATTCCGGCGCCACGTCCCGGCAGCGAGCGGCGCGGCGCCGCGAGTTTGGGAAGCATCGCAGCGTCATTCGAACAACTCACTTGCAAAGTGGAAGTGGATTGCATAAACTTGGCACTCAGTGAACCAGTGCCTTGCAGGCAAAAGCTCGGGTAGCGCTGCGGGTGTGGGTAGCGCCGCAGCTGCCGGGCTTGTAGGAGAAGACCGCGTCCGGGGACCAGGCGGGTACCAGGCGGGGACCGCGCCCGCGGGGCATGGCGAATAGTACCAGAAATGAGAGAAAAGGATGAAAGGAGAAGCTATCGGGTCACGTATCGCCGGTGCGAAATCGTGAAAGGGGAGGGCTGCCATGCGGTAGTCTGGAGACCCTCTGAGCGGGTGGCAGGGAAGGACTTTCAAGTTTTAAAAAAATGGTAATACTAAAAATAAAAAGTACCGGAGGCGTGCGCGCGCGGGCAAGATGAAAAGCCATCTTGCCGAGACGGCGGCGCGCAATCTTAGACGCTGCATGGCGGAGGCAGACGGAAGGAGGGGGAGGGGGAGGGGGAGGGGGAGGGGAGGGGAGGGGGAGGGGAGGGGAGGGGAGGGGGAGGGGGAGGGGGAGGGGGAGGGGCGCCGCAGCCGGAAGAAGAAGCTGGCAACCCCTCCCGCCCCGCCCCGCGCTGTGCGCCACCCGTCCGCGCCACGCTACCAGCAAAAATAAATCGCCAATTACAAGTCAGCCGGCCCCGTCCCCCGCACCCCAAACGGCCGCGACGAGAAGAACGGGGCGCTCGTCAAACGGGAGAGCGTTCGGTGCGCGACGAGAGCGCTGCGCGTGCCGGGCTGCTCCGGGCGAGGGGAGAGAGGGGGGGGGGGAGAGCTTTCGCTGATATATGCCTCGGGAACAAAGAGCAAAAGCGAGAAAGAGAGATTCGGAGGGCTGGCTATTGTGAGATATCAGAGGAGCTGCTGGCCCGGCCGGCTGGCCGTTTTATGAGCGCCATAAACGTCACGGGGGGCTGCGGAGGGCCCCCGTGTTTTATACGCCTCCACGTGGGGCCTCGCGCAGGCCGGGGAGGTACGGGTACGAGACCCGCGCTCGCGGCGCGGGTACTAGGAATAGACATGAGAACGAGAGAAAGGGGGAGAGAGGGAGAGAAAGGGAGAGAGAGGGAGAGAGGGGGGAGAGAGAGGAACTGCTCTGGCCGGATCCGCCTGCCCGCGGGCAAAAACAATATTACGAATTCTCTCCGCCAGAGGTCGGGTCGGGCCGGCGCGAGAGGGGCGGGCTTGCTGCACGGGCCCCGCTGTAATGCGTCCTGTTTTACAACTTTGCTCACTTTTTGCGCGGTGGGGAAGGATGAGTCGTGTAATTGGGCCGATCAACTTCAAACTTTCATTGCGTACAAGTTGGAGCGCAGGATTTTTTCTTCAATTTTATAACTTAATAACTGTTTTGAAAATAATACATATAGCGCTGCGGGCGGGCGTCCAGTATGGGACCACTTGGTTGGTGTGTGTGTGTGTGTGTGTGGGGGGGGGGGGGGTCCACCTCACCTACCTTCGTTAGAAAGACCTTCAACAAAGTGGTGGAGGTGGGTCTCTGACGTCACCTTATTGCCAATCGCACGGGCCATCCGTTTGCATTAGTGCTGATTACCGTCCACCTGCCCTTCGGCCGGAAAAAGAAGGGGGGTGGGTTGAGGAAAGAGAGCGAGAGAGATAAAAGATAGGGGAAGAAGATCACGAGAGAGAGCGCTGCAGGGGCTAGGAGGCGGCGGCCGGCGTAGGGTGGAGTGGGACGAGGAAGGGGGAGAAAGGTGTGGGTGGAAGAGAAAGGCAAACAGAACTCACTAAATGGCATTCCCTGTTTGACCTGCTACAGCTGTCTCGCAAACGAGTTAGAAGGCAAGTGGGGTAGCCGCCCCGCCTAGCCGCCCGAAGCGCAGCAGTGCTCGTTCCGCAAACGGAAAAAGTGTTTGTAGGAATCGGAAAGCTACTGAAATAAGTCGGCACTCTATGGCGATTCGTTTTTTAGTTTGCCAAGCAAACGGGGGGAAATGGTTACCATAGTCCGACAAGCAGGGCGAGGCTGTAGAGGGGTACCAGGAGGAAGGAAGGAGCAGCGAGACACCCTACAAGTGAGAGCAGAACAAGGGTACAGGCAGGGATGTTGCCTCCGCTCCGACTCGCGTCAGCTCCTTCCGCTGGGCTGGTTCACCGCCACCGCCCGGGCGGACTCCCGACATGCAGGCCAGAGGCCAGCGCGCGCTTTGGAGGTAGGCAACACAGCCGCAGCCGCGTCGCGCGGGCCGGCCTACCCGGCGGGTGGCGGGCGGCGGCAAGGGCCGGGCCGGGCCGGGCGGGGCGGGGCGGCGGGCGGGGGGGGGGGGCGGGGCGGGGCGGGGCGGGGCGGGGCGGGGCGGGGCGGGGCGGGGCGGGGCGGGGCGGGGCGCCGCGGCGGTAGGCAGCCCGGCTTGAGCCCTGACAGGCGGGCCGGTATGGCCGCCGTGAGACCTGGCGCAACACGCCACTCGACGCCGCGCCACGCCACGCCACGCCACGCCACTCGACGCCGCGCCGCGCTGCGCCACCGAGGCGTCAAACTGAAAAGTTGATGGCCCAGTGAGGCCATGGCGTCGCGTTGTGTCCATCGGGTAACTCCATCGAGCGCGGTGCGGCGCGGCGCGGGCGAGCAGGGCACGACAGTCGAGTCCAAGTGCGAGTAGCGGTCGGGTCGGGGCTCAGCACGGACTGAGCGCGGGGGCGTGAGCGCGGCAGGACAGCGGCACGGCACGGCACGGCACGGCACAGCACTGCACTGCACGACACGGCACGACAGCAGGCCGGGTAGAAGAGCCGGGTTTACTGCCGGCAGGATGCAGGTTGTGGTGCCGGGAGAGGAGGGGGGATTTAGGACGAGGCGCTCGCGGGTGAGAGGAGAGGAGAGGACAGCGGGGGGGAGGGGAGGAGAGGGGAGGGGCGGAGGAGAGGGGGGCTTGTGAACTCTATAGATAAGACCATCGGCAGGCCCGGCCCGGCCGCGGGCGGCCCGGCCGCCGCTGAGCTGGGCCCTCGCTGTGTGTGGGGCAGCACTACAACACATTACGAGGCATACACCGTCGGCCCTCTTTTCCTATTTGCACGTTGTGGGGTGACCCTTTGAGAAAAAGGACCGGCAGCTCGAGCGGCTCCGCGGGGGAAAAACGTCTCGAGGTCACTGTAAGAGGGAAGTTTTACCGATAGTAGTTCATTAACAGTGCAGTGTGACACGAAAGTTATAGCAAGGCTAGCGGCTTTGCCTTGCAGATCGGCGCGGCGCGGGCCGGGTGCGCTGGCCGGAGTGCTAGAGTGGGTCTTGTCAGTGAAGCTCGTCATCGACTCAATATGCCGCCCCGTTGTACTGAGGTCGATATCGACGCGGCTCGCCATGAGCAGGCCGTGCGCTTGCTGTGAGCTTGCCATCCTGCTCACGTTATTCATAACAAAGCTCATGGCAGTGCAGTTCGAGGGGTCGAGTTTCAATACAGGGCCACGGAGCGGGTGGGACAAGGCCGTACTACGCGCTACGCGCCTAACGACATTGTGAACTTAAACAGGTCTCTTCTCTGCCGCTCAACATGAACTACTGGGTAAGCTATAGTGTACATAACTGATGAACTGATTACATTCTTCTCAAATTGATTCATGAATGGCAAACTAAAGCGCAAAGTTTGATTGTTAGCTTAAGTCTTGCCAAAATCCTTGGGAGTAAAATTTTAATACCTAGCATAACCCCCAGCCCCACCCTTTCCAAAAACAAATAAAAAAATAATTAAACAAACAAGAACCTAAAAATTTCTTGGCTGCAAGAATTTTTAATTTAGACTGTCACGCATTTTTGATAGGGAACTAGAAAAAGTTCATTGCCAGTGCTAACAAAATCTTAGATCGTAAAACACATTATGTACATCGTACATCTTAACAGCTTGAATATCTTGTTGTTCACCTGAAAAGACCACAGTTAAAACGCTTCTGCCAAACCCAACGTACAGAAGTGGCAATGTGATGGTGTTGTGACCATAACGAAAAGAGAGCAGCTGAAGGGACTAATAAATGGTATCAAATACATTTAAATATTTGCGCATAGTTTTGTGGTTAAAAGTGATAAACTAACGGTAAACCAAAAAGAAAATATTCATTTCTGCCTTGTTCTAACCCACAGTTTGGGTAACCAAAATAATAGTAGTCCTACTTCAAACAAAAATAAAATTAAAAAATGTATTGAATTGAAAGCCATTTTACAGCCAAATATAATGTCTGCAAACCTAGAGACCCAATCTTAGGTTGGACAGAAAAAAATAAGAATCATCTGTTTGACAACTTCTGCAGACTTGAGGTGTTAAGGTACCTTTAGCACGAAAAACATTGGAACTATGAAAGAAGACTATTCGGATAAACTTACCTTGAATTGGAAACTGGCCTTGATAGGAAAGTTGAATGTCTTCCTATTAATGTAACTCACTATATTTCATCCAAAAACAAAACTTTTGAGAAATACTGAGACCAGAAGAGGCGGTCAATATCCAGCCTATCGAAAGTGTAATGTCGATGTATCGCTATCTGAATATGAAAGACTAGTCGACCGTGTGTCTCGATCAAAGTCGATTTGCCGCCCGACTTACCACAATCACAACGCTAAACGAAGGTTGTCTCGTGTTTGCTGCTGTGCTGTATCAAATAATACCAATTGTTTTAGCAAGTGAACATTCGAATCATTCATATCAGCATCAGTTCCAAATCAGGGTACGTTTCATTTGTACGTACTCCGAACTATTGTTTCTCTATTGTCTTTGGGAAGGGATTTTCTCACTTGCGAATTTATAGGTCCAAAACCATTGATTGTTGAGTACCGGTGCAACTTGCTCTAAGCATGTCATTGGTTGAATTATTTCCTGTTCAACATCAACCTATTTGGTTTTGGATGAAGCTGAGGTTTATTAACTTTCTATTTATTTCTTGTTATTCGCTGCTTACGATGTTGGACAATCTACAGCAGTTGGCAGACTCTTTGTATTCCTGTTTTTATTTACCCTTCTACTGTAACCAAAGCAAAATTATCTTCTTCAATTTGTCTTGTGCAATTCCTATAAGCACATACATCTCCTGTAATATTGTAATGCTTCTGTGTTTGATTTCGAATTTTGATAAATCTATATTATTACGTGAAGTCAATTAATTGTAATTTATGAACCAGTAGATTTTTTTTACCATTCTATAAAATTTTCAATTACTTTTTTTGAAGAATTTAATCATTTATTCTTATTAGCATATTTTTTATGAGAGATTGTAACTGGTTATTACAATTTTATTGTTTTGAAGCACGTGGAACCTTGAAGTGAAAATCCTTAACTGATATAGCATAATTCCTCTCATTAAGTCTGTTTTTTTTTCCTGTTCCTACACTAATGCCATGTCACCACACTCAAGCGATTTATGTTTCTTGTCCCTCAGATGGACCCTGGGTTAGGTGCTATGCCCCAACATGGGTATACAGAAGACGTCAACTTTGCAGCTTTAGCATCTGCACCTCCTCCACCTCCTCCTCCTGCTCCTCCTTGTGTCTCTGCACCTCCCCCATCCCTATCTGGACCACCCCCTCCACATTCAGTTGCTGGACCACCTCCTCCGATTTCTGTGACTGGACCTCCTCCTCCGATTTCTGTGACTGGACCTCCTCCTCCAATCTCTGTGGCTGGACCACCTCCACCGCTTTCTATTGCTGGACCACCGCCTCATTCTGTATCTGGACCAACACCTCTGCTTTCCGTATCTGGGCCACCTCCTTCACTTTCGGTGTCTGGTCCACCACCTCCACCACCCCATCCTCTTTCAGCCACTCATGAAAATAATAACTTCAGAAGAGTGAGTCATAACTATTACAACAAGCCTAAAATGAATGCCAAGAAACAAGTGGTATGTCAAATGTTAAAAATCTACATTTATAGAAAGCTAAAGTTCTTTGAATGCTCTGTTCTATAAACTTTATTTGATATGCAGGTGATTCAGAAGTGTGAAATCTGCAATATAGAGCTTGTCGGACAAGTTGTCATTGATGCCCACATGAAAGGCAGCAAACATGCCAAAAAGGTAAGCTTTGCACACAATTCAGAGTTGTTTGATTATCAGTTATCACTTCCTTTGATTAAAGTGCCTATTGTCATAATACCTACTCTTTGGTCAGTTAAAGGCAAAAGAACTCCTGAATAACTTAATTGACGCTGGCCAAGTTAAGGTCGAAAATGAAAAGGATACAGCTGGAATCTTCAAGTGTGATATTTGCAATGTTGCTCTTAATTCATCTCAGCAGTTAGACGTACACAATGCAGGTAATTTTCACTGGATTTTTAAAACTTGAGTAAAATAACTACTTTTGCAACTTTCTGTACAATGTATTTTTCAGGTGCTAAGCACAAAGCCAAAGTCAGTGAAAGTGGTACTCCACAAGCGCAAGTTCAGCAGAACAGTTCAGCTGCTTGGAGTGACCCTAGCACCAATGGATCAAATGAATCCAAAGGAAGTGCCCCTAAAGCTGAAAAACCTAAATGTGAGTTAACTAATGTACTGATGTATTAAAAATTTATTGAACTTTCCTATCAATATTTTTGTTTTGTTTTACAAATCTCTTTGGTAAATTTCTAGCAATGATCGCAAACCCTTTAGATTTGGTTTGCACCATTTGTAACATAACTGTAAACTCTCCCCAGCAACTAGAGCAGGTATTGTTGGAATTGGCTCTTTGACCCTTTTATACTGTTAATTTATTTGTATATATTTATATTTTTATAAAATAATCAATTTTTCCAGCATTTAAATTCCAAGAAACATCAAGACCGTGAGTCTGGCCGATCATCTCAGAGGCCATCTCCATACTCAAGGGGAGGTCGAGGGGGTAGAGGAGGTCTTGGGTCTCATGGCCGCGGTGGGAAATCTATGCCTGCTAAATTTACAAGTTTAAGTAATAGTTTCAAGAGTGCAGGATATAGTAATAGTTTCATCAAGCCAGAAGGTGGTGTTTCCATGCCAGCAAATTGTGGTACAAATAAGGGTCCAAATCAAGCAGGTCCTTCTCAACAAAACGCTACCAAGCCTTCAAACTTTGGAAATCATTTCAAAAATAGAGGCAATTTTGGAAGCCTTACTCCATATGTGAACACAGACAGTGGACGTGGTGGTTACAATGCTCGAGGAGGAGGTGCAGCGCCTGGTGGGGGCTGGGCTAATCAAGCAAGTGCTCCTTACGGAGCTCCTCCAGGTTACAGTGGATATGAATATGACTATGGCTATGGTTATGGATATGAAAATTCTGATGCATATGGAGGATATGGAATGATGCAATCTGGACCTCCACCAACATATTGATGACAAGTTGGCAGACATTTCCCACCAATGTAGAATACTTTCTGCATTGATCACATTTTTAAATATTGTGTGTCTTTGATGATGGGGAAAAGGGTGCCATTCTCTTTTTCTTTTTTGTTCCAGCAGTCATAGTTGACTCACACCCTTTGTGTGTTTTTGTATAATTTGAATGTTTTATTTCCAATTGAAGGAGATATTTTCAATGAGTTACCAATTTTATGTGTGGATTTCTGAATTATCTTTTAAATTCTTTCCATTTCTGGTTTGCTTCCAATTGAAGCAATCAAATTGCATTTATTGTAATTTTTTGTGAAGTACTGTGAAGAAACAGACTTGTAATGAAATGGCTGTTGAGGACGTGATTTTTTTTTTATTGTACTACCTCTTGGGCTCTCAGTATTATGCTGGGTTAAACATGTGTGTGTCACATGTTACTCTTGTAAACATGTCAAATATTGAATATTTGAAGCACAAAATATCATTAGACTAAATGCCATCATGCTCAATGCCACTGTCAACAGTTCATAATAATCTTTAAATTAGATGTTGATTTCAATATTTTTTATTACAGAATCGGGTAACTGATCTGTGTTTATGAATTATGCAGAAGTCTTTTCAGATAACAACTTATGGGGTGCTGAATACAAAAAGAGAGATAAAATTATTTTAATGAATGTTGGAACAGTTTGTTTGTTTGACAAACAACATTCAATCAAATTGGACAAAGTATCATTACATATTTAAATTTATTGATACAACTGTATCAATAGTTTGTGGTGTCTGTACTTTAAAATGGATTGAAAAATACCTGTAAGAGTCATGGTGATAATTGTTCTTGTTTCACATTGTTTTTGCACTTGTGACCAGTTAATTTTGTGAATTTGTGTGAAGAGTGTTTCATAATTTTATGCAAAACAGTTTTTCACAAACATCATCTCTTTTAAAGCTAAACAAGAAGTTTTCTGAATAATTAGGCCAGTCTCTCAGTCATTTTACTTGCCGAAATCATTGTTCATCTTGATTGCAATGCATATTAATATTTTTTTGTCACTGTCACATCAGTGAAGTTTGTTTCGTTTTGTTCCTGTTAGGAGAAGAATAGAGAGTAACTATCAAAGGAGATGTAGAAGTCATTTTTGCAATAATTCTTAGAGAGTCAAAATACTTGACAATTACTTTGACTGGAAGGCATACCACCTGTTGTATGTGGTAAGAAATTGAGAATTAATTGATTTATGTCTATTAATTCAAATTGCACTGCTACATCTCAATTGATAGTTCATATAAAAGCTATATTTTGTGTTTATTCTTTTCTTTGAAAAGAACCTATTTGTTGTACCAATCTTTAAGTCATTAAGTTTTAAGTAAAATGTTGACTAGTTTGTTTTTAAATATTTTAGAAGAATTAAAGATATTAGACATCTTTTAGTTTCATTTGTTTTTCATATAAACTAAATTTAGAGTACAGGGAGGGATTGGAAGGAAGTTCAATGAATCAACCATCAAACCAATTTTTAGGGTACATGTGTGTTCCACAGGGTTCTCAGTCAAGTTTGTGTGAAAATTTCAATGATGTTTCTTGTGTTCATTTTTCAGCATTATTGTGAATTTGTGTTGTGCCCAGTTCAAAATTCAAGTGTTTCTTCTTGTTTTGTTTTCTTTTTAATTTGTCAAATGCAGTCAGGGAACATTACATGTGTCATTGTTCTTGCTCAGTCATTTGAAATAAATAAAAAATACTTCATTTTGTAGCTTGTTTTCATATCTTTATTACAATGCTTTGAATACTCACTTCCTTGACTTATTTCCCCTATTTTGCTTACTTGGATATGATCCTTTACCGCCATGTCTTGAACTGCCAAATTTTCCTTTTGGCTTACTATTACTGCTATTACTTTTACCTTGGTTTTTGTTTCGACCGGGTATATTTTTCTTGTATCTTTCACTGTGTTGTTTGTCCAACTTAGGCTTCTTCCAATGCTTTCCTGATGAACTGCTAAATCTCCGTTTTCTATCAGTGTTGGAGTCAAATAAATCTGCGGATGAGAAAAGGGTGAAAATTCAAATTGCCATTAAAATTTAAATGATTATAATGAAAATCAAGCTCACCTTTCTCTGGCTCTTCTCCTACTTCTTTCCTGTACCACTCAGCATCATCATCATCACTATTTTGGGCAGCGTCATTAGACTCAAGAACAGCCCTTCGCATAAGTACATCAGTCTCTAGCATCTTATCCTTCTGAATTTTCCTTGAAGGTTGGCGTTTTTTCTGTTCTTCCATTAGCTGTTCTCTCTTACGGTCCATTCCTTCTAGAGACTTCAGTTTATGTTCTTCTTTTTCCTTTTCTTTCCTCTTTTTGTTCATTTCCTGCTCTCTTTTTCTTTTTTCTTTAAGTTTCCTACAAATAAATTGAGCTGTATAACACTGTAAATCTAGATACATCAAATTAAAGTGCATTGGAAAGTACTTACTTCCGTGCTTCCCTCCTCTTACGGATGGCTTCTTTCTCTTCATCTGTCTTTTTGTACACATCATGGAACAAGACTTCACCATCCATGAGCCCATCTTCTACTTTGATCAACTATGGAAATACAAATTATAAAAAATGACAATTTAAAAAATGCAGCTCTATCCTAAGTGAGCATATGGATAGTAATAGAGTTATATTTAAGTTATCACTTACCTGTAAACTCATTCTTGGTCCCAGTTCCAACAACCTAATAGCTGACTTTTCAGCAATTTGACTTCCACGAGATGCAAGCTTCTGAGGCAGGGTTACATGGCTCTTAGGATCATCCTCTGCCTCACTGTCAGAGAGCATTCCTGACCTATTAGAGTGGAGAGGTAGTAGATAACAATCCACAAAGACCGTATTTTACATTTTTAAACAAAATTCATTTTTTGACTTACTTAGTCATGAATTCAGATATGTCATTAAATTTAGATAGGTTTGGCACTTTATTTTGAAGCAGTTTTTTAACACCTTTGGACACTCCAGCAGGTACCACTTTAATAGCATAGTGGCGAAAATCAATCATTCGAGTTTCTGGATCATAATTCAATAGTAGGCAGCGTCTTATGGTGCTAAGATTTACCTGAGAAGCAATCGGTATAATGGTTTAATTTTAACTTGGCAAGATTTATATTACCAACTTATATGTATGAATCAAGGCATGTAATTACTGTACCTTGGTTAAATTTATTGTTGGAAACAAATTCTGAAACATGCTTGACATTAACTTAAGCTGCTGTCCTTCACCACTGAGACCATTTAATACAACCAGTGGCGCATGTTGAAACTGTTTTCTGAAAACTAATTGTTTGCGTTGCAAGGATACAACATCGCCAGCTAAAGAATAGTTATGAATGCGGAATGTGAGGGTAGGTCCTCGAGGTAAGCGGCATATCTTCAAGTATTGACTTTTCTCAGTACAGGTAAATGCACAGAGGTGAGAAACATGAAGAAGTCCAGCCACTGACACAAAATCCTTGACAGAATTTTTCTTGCGGACCTTAAAGATTAATGGTAGAATGAAAACATTAAAATAATATCGAATGGAATAATTACTCAAAGCACTAAAATGTTAGGCACATTTACCTTCAGAGATGATGCAGTGAAAGGTTCCATAACCTTCCGGAAATCTTTAGTTAGGTGCAGCAATTGCTTTGTGACAATGCCTCGATGTATTACAAAGGAATGTGGAGAAAGAGCCTCTTCCTCAGGAACCAATTTATTCTTGGCAATGTTTAGGCGTACTGCCTTGCTCTAAAGTAGAAAATTGTTAAGGTAAATCCGAGACAGTTTGACAAAAATATTCCTTGAAATATTAGCATTTAGATCTATGTACCTTCTTTATCTTTCTTCGTCGTAAAACCATTTTACCAACTCAAATGTTGTCAATTCCAGAGGGTTAGTCGTTGTACTTTTAGCTTTGCAGTACCTTCGTCCGGTCCTTGTCAACTGTGCGAAACGTCGAAACGGATTCGGGATAAGGCACAAGAATTACGTATGCGGTAATATCACAGGATGGAGCTGGCAGAGACGAGCCTTTAAGTATATGGGGTTGAATTTAGAATTCAGTCCAGGACACACGTGGGGAGCAAAAATCCCAAGGCGACTTTGGTTCTGGTGTAAACATATCGCTTCTCTTCTAACATCGTGTTTACTAATACGAATACGAATATGTATTTACTACATGACGAAAAAAATATCATCAACCGCCAGCATTTAGAAATGACAATACTCCATAAGCTAGGGGTAGAAAAGTGAATTAATTGATTTTTGAAAATAAATAATTTTGGCTTGCTATTGTTATTATTAATAGCTGTCGTGTTTTGTAAGCTGCCGAACTTAAAAATCTAATACAGAACACGTTCCTGTAGGTTGGTGTGGTTGGCCGGCATGACATACAGAGAACGTTCAGTTTTTCTCATACCATTTGGGATCGATTTCTCATATCATCGTGGCACGTACGTTTGCGCACTTCGGCTGCAGATAGCGTTGGCGTCCTGGGTCCTGGGTACCCAGTGTTTCAGGACGGCACGGAAACTAGTGGATTTAGTGTTCTAAATTTTCGAAGAAAATGCCTCCTAAGCCGAAACCAGCTGCGCCGAGCAAAAAGGCAGATGCCAAAAAAAAGGAAAAAGTCATAGAGGTTGGCAATTTTTTTTGTTATACTATTATTCTTACCAACAAAACTCCCTGATTGATGTGGTATGACTTAGTAAGGTTATTGCCATTCATCTATTATAGAAACTTGAGTTATGTATGGTATGATGTGTGCTCTACCATAGATTTTCCATGTTTCTTAATTACTTTTCCCCTCAGGAATACTGTAGCACCAATACTTGTTATTATTTTCTGATTCAATGTAATTTTTACCTAACCTGAGCTGTTCGACTGATCCATCTGTTGTGGATCTTTAATATTTCATATTGCTAATAGACAAAATTGTACCAAAATGCCATGTGTAAGCTCTTGACTTAAGTTGTGAGAGCAATTTTTTTTTTGTGAGTTAGGTCTCTTTTCTCGACTATCACCTGCCAAAGTTTATTGATAATGCATATTTCAGGACAAAACTTTTGGACTCAAAAATAAGAAAGGAGCTAAACAGCAAAGATTTATTCAACAAGTGGAAAAGCAGGTTAAGACAGGAGGTGTTCCGGCACGCAAACTTGGTGAAGCTGATAAAACAAAAGATAAAGATGCAAAGGCCAAGGAGGCAGCGGAGATGAACATGCTTTTCCGACCTGTCACAACCCAGAAAGTGGAGAAAGGTTTGAGCTTTTGAACTTTCCTGAAGTTAAACCAAATACTTAATGTACTTTGACATATTTTATTACATCTTAAATTTTTTCCTGCTTTACCAGGAGCTGACCCCAAGTCCGTTGTTTGTGCATTTTACAAACAAGGCCAGTGTACCAAGGGTAACAAATGTAAATTTTCCCATGACCTCGCCATGGAGAGAAAGGCTGAAAAACGATCTTTGTACGTTGACATGAGAGATGGAGATGAGGAGGATGACAATATGGAGAACTGGGACGAACAGAAACTTGCTGAGGTTGTTGAAAAGAAGCATGGTGAAGCTGAGAAGAAGAAACCTTCCACAGACATTGTAAGCTTCACAGTATGAATTTAAAGTTTTGGCTACCAAATGGAAAATTGAGATCTTAATCTAATTTTTTCTTCATCCAACTTAGATATGCAAATATTTTTTGGATGCAGTGGAAAAATCAAAATATGGATGGTTTTGGTCTTGTCCCAATGGCCCTAGTTGCATTTACAGACATGCTCTTCCCCCTGGATTTGTGTTGAAAAAGGTAAGCCTTCTCAACAGTACACTACATATTTGCCTGTAATTACTTTGGGGGGGGAAATGTTATTTTTTTCCCTGCTTCCAGGATAAGAAAAAGGAAAAGAAGGAAGAGATATCCCTTGAAGATTTGATTGAACGGGAGAGAGCTGCTTTAGGATCTAAGCTTACTAAAGTAACTTTGGAGACATTCATAGCTTGGAAGAAACGTAAGCTGAAGGAAAAGGCTGAAAATGCAGCCAAAGATGAAGAGAAAAAGAGACAAGACTTTAAAGCTGGCCGACAAGTTGGTGTAAGTAATTAGTTATACAAAACTTGCAACAGTTCCCATTATTTTGATTTTTTTTTTTTTGCATTGGACCTGTGTAATTATTACTCTCCAGATTTCGGGGCGAGAAATGTTCTCCTTTAATCCTGAACTTGCTGCTGGTGATTCAATGGATGACGGTGATGAGGCCTTTGATAGTTATAAGCGAGAAGATGATGATGATGAAGGAAAAATTGAGGTATTTTACAATTATTTAATCTGAATGTAAATACACCTAGGTTTCTTTAAGAAACTTTAACTGTTATTTTTCTCACTTCCAGTACCGTGAGCTTAATCTTGATCTACTTGCTGCGGAGGCACAAGAAGTTGATTCTAGTGGAACTCAAGCGACAGAAGACCGTTTGGAGAGGTTAAAAGAAGAGACAGATCTGGATATTCCAGGTAGAATCATGCCCCTATTTCAGTCTTATTTTGCATTTTAGGGTTACCTCTTATTAAAATAATTTTTTAACATTTTCTCCTCAGATCAAACACCCGGCAATGCAGAGGCAGGGGAGGTTGCAGGAGCTGCAGCTGCTATAAATGAAAATCTATTCTTGGAAGATGATGACTTGGATGGATTAGATGATGAATTGGATGACTTAGAACTGTCTGATCAGGATCAGTAACAAAATAAATCTTAATCTGCTGGGCAGAGTTTTTCAAATGGGTACTTTTAAAACATCTTTTTTCAATTTTTTGTGATTTTACTCCTAGCCATTGTATTAAGTTTTCAAGAATGAGGCATGAATGAATATTTATTCTTAACAATTTACTTGTGATAAAAGCTGCTATGTGGGAGTAGCCATACTATTTTAGTCAGGAATACTAGATACCGAAATTAATTAACGATGATCTCTCCTCAAGCTAACATCTTGTATTGTGGAGTCTACTTGTTATTAAGTCATCTGTCAAGTATTAGAAAAAAAAGAAAGTGTCACAACAAATTGTTTTGGGACTACTGTCGTAAATTTCTTCTTTCCTAGCATTTGGAATTTCATGTCTATGTAACTTGTTCATAGAATGAAGTGCCTTACAGAACTTGTCATAACTTTGTGATCTTGCTGTTGGTTTGAGAATGCTTTTCATTCATCCATTTGAAGAATGATATATAATTGTCCAATCAGAACTGTTACTATATTTTTTGTGAATGTGTACTATGTTATACTAATCTGTGAAGATCAGAATGAGTGTTAAATAAATGAACTGTTACATCAGATACCATCAAAGGAAAAAAGTCTCCCTAATACTTTCAATAGCAATTTATATTTTAAATACCCAAAGAGGGACACAACAAAACAGCCCATCACTTCAGAAGAATTGGTTAATGAGGGCGCCCCTGCGACACACTGGATAGGCCAACCCGCCAAGCACTGGTGTAAAGTTGGCGGCCTACCCAAGCGCAGAGGGAAGCAGGAATTAAATTCCTGGTACCCAAATTTTCGTGCCTTCGCCTCCCGAAGAGTTCATTGTGAGGCTATCTCTTTAAGAGGTGCTCGAACGAACGAAAGAATGGCGGGACACGTGAATGACCGCAATAAAGTTATATTTACGCAAGGGATAGTAACTAGGAGTCCGTGCGGCAGGCACGTAGTTTCTGAGCGAAGTGAGTGTTAAAACAAAAGGACGGTTTCAACCCTACCGCCGTGTAGATAGGCAACCTACATGATGCCCGTCAGCATGAAGAAATTGAGGATTTCGGGGGGGCGGGGGGGGGGGGGGGGTGCTGAAGGAGAAGAAGGGCAGGAGAGGTGGTGGAGGGACAACAGGCCAACAATCACCGTTTGTACTCAACCGAGAGAAGGGAGCATTCTCTATCAGATATCCTGAAGTAGAAAGTCCCGGACACCCAATGTGATTGACACCAGAGGCGCAGGGCGCCGTGGCCTCCAAAGTGCGGTTGTCCTGTGCGGTGACCTCGTGCCCCTCCTGTGCCCGACGGGGGGAGGGCGCCATAGACGCGGGACGGTCGGTGACACCCTTCCCGAAGCCAGAACGACATTATGAGTGTGACGCCGTAGTGGCAGGGGCATGCTGAGCATCCCCTCTGAGCTGTCCTAAGGTCGAAAGTCTCGGGCACCCTATGGGGGGGTCGACGCCAGAGGCGCAGTGGCCTCCAAAATGTGGTTATCCTGCGCGGGGACCTAGAGCACACTTCCAGAACCTCCCTCCTGCCCCCCTCCCCCTCCACTTTTCCCCTCCCCACCCGGAGGGAAGATAAGTGCCAATAAGTATCATTTACATGATGAATATAAGAATGCAACTGCATGATATGCTCTCCGCCCCCCCCCCTCCCCCTTCCTATCCTTCCGAAACAAGTTTGTCTTCACACCAAGTTACTAGTAGGGTACATTCGCGCTTGCCTGGCACACGCGGCATCAAAGGACTTCGAGACAATACCATTCAATTCAGCCATTGTGTAACTCATCAGAAGGTTAGGTTCCGGCACATTATAAGGGTTGGACCCGAAAGGTAGAGTGTCCACTTGTCGATTTGAAGACAAGTAGGCCCTCTAAATGGAATCCGGGGGATTCAGAACGAATACTACTTGTATTAGGGCGTAATCCGCTCATAGCACGCAGCACACCGCGAATGAATTTAAATAAAAGTACACGAACTCACTCAGTCATCTCCGCTGTCAACGGATGGTCACCCTAGCTGAGGGTTGCCGTCCCTTCTCGGCCAGTGTTTATTACCCTCACAATAGGACCCGGAAAGCAAAGCCTCGCCGCTCTGCCAGGCAAGAGCGAATGTACCCTATCAATGGTAAGCCAAGCATCGGGTCACTCATTTAAAAAGACATAGTAATGGATGTTGTTACAGAGGCCACTAACTTTAAATGCAATTCAGACATTCACAGTGACTCACGACCTTTAAATGATGAGGCGAATCTATTTTGAAATGATTTATAGTTATTTGAAATAGAATTGAAACACCCCCAAACCTCTGTAGCATTTTAATGATTATATGACTTTGTTTTGATAATATTTCAGTGTTTTAGAAACACTAATTTAGTGTAAACACTCTCAGCATAATTGTTATATTACAAGTACCGTTTCTCACCTAAATCCAATCTACAGTATCGCCCCTTGTGTTTGTGGGAGTCAAATTTCTATAAACTAATAATTTTTTAGGAACAAATTTACTCCGTATCATTACTTTTATAGAGCAGCTTTTCTCTCATTCAAATTCATAGCCAAAACGGATCAAGCAGTATGTTTGATTTAATACATAAGATAACTTGATCAGAAATCGTATCACTGGGAAGAACAGCAAAGGTTCGGAACAAAATCCTACTAAATTTATCTGAATAATACCCATACTATTTACTTTTTCTAGTTGGGTTTAAGTGTTATATTTTAATACTTTCACCACACTTTGATGTGTCTTCTTTAGTAGAATGAGACTCCAAATGTTTCTATTTAATATTTATGAATTAATAACCTTTTTTTTTTATAACAAATGTCTCTTATCTCATGTCTAAAATGAGCACACTTCTACTAAAGCATCAATACCGTAATGGGGAAACTGTTTGGCTGGTAATTTGTGGCGAAAATCACAACACTTGGGTACCGAGCAAAGGTTTAAAACAAAATTTAAATAAATTTAAGTAAATAATGTCACAGCTAGAAACTCTCACTTGTCAGATCAAGGTGTTATGTGATTTTAATACTCAGACCAAAGTCTGCTGTCTCCCAGACAGAACTGTGTGTACTCTATTGTAAACAACATTGTTTATGTTGTTAGGTTATGTCACTCACCCAAATAATAAGTTCCGAAGTAAGATGAAGCGATCCTGGCTGTCATTTCAGCAATCCGTGACGTTCATTTCACAAATCCAGTACAATCAGAGGTATTTTTGATAAGAACTTGAGGCACTCCCCACCCCAGCCCTCAGACGTGAACACACGGCAAATCACTCGTACACACACTTCTACAAAATGACGACACTTGAAACTTCGTGACACGACTACCACCACTCTAAAAACTATTTCAGACTGCATATTTCGTCGAACTGACACTTAAATTTCTAATTTTGATGTTGTAAACAGGCGAGGTGGACACCGGGCTTGGCTGGGCCGTCGAGACGTAGTTCGCACACTGCCGCTAGGTGGCTCTACCGGTGAACTCCTTTCGTTGCCTGCCAACCTTTCCGGAGTGAAGTTTACATTAAACGTTTCAATATTTCAAACTCCATTTAGAGGAAAAGTCTGGACAAATATTATAGCGCTGAAATTAGTAGATTACGGAACACTACCACTTTTTACGATTACTTCTGAGCTATATTCAGTTAAGAACCACGCCGAGCGCGGGGCACGCTCACGCGGGCGTGAGCAGGGTGAGGGGCAGGGAGGGGACAGGCGCGACGCCTAGCCTCACCCCGTCCCCTCCCTGCCCCTCACCCTGCTCACGCCCGCGTGAGCGTGCGCCGCGCTCGGCGTGGTTCTTAACTGAATATAACACTGTACTTTAAGAGGAGAACCGGCTAGGACAGACAGACAGACAGACTCACGACCAAGTATACTTCCGATCCCCTGCAGGAGTAAGCTTCGCTTCGCTCAGCGAATATTGATACTTTTTCAGTCAAAAGACAGACTTGGAAATGAAATTCAAAAGCACGGGACCCGTATGCTACTTCTTTCGTTCATTCGTACGTTCGTTCGTTCGTCCGTACGTACGTTTTCGTTCCTCCCTCCCTCTCTCCCTCCTCCTCCCCCTCTCCATCACTCGCACGCTGCGTGCTAGGTAAACTGGACAGACCCTGGGTGGGTGGGTGGATGAGCCGAGTGGGTGCAGTTTGACGCACCCTGTATCGCCTGCAGAAGATCTGCTTCCTGTTATTTTTCTCTTTTTTTCCAAGAAAACAACTGGAGAAAATACAGTTGTGAAGTGACATATTTATTGAATGTTCAATTTTATACAAAGATACCAGACATCTCAGTCGCCAGAAGAATATTTCACTCTATTTTAGACATGTAGAATTTACTTGATATTAAGTTTCAACAAGTGGTCTGATTTTCACCATTTGAAAAGAGGAGATTTCGGCTGTGCTGCTTGGCAGGCGCGCTTGGGGCACGAGTCCCTCATGTGCGCGTTGAGGTGGAAGCGGTGTTTGAAGCGGTACATACAGAAGGGGCAGGAGTGCTGGGGCTGCTTGCCGCACTCGACCCGCTGGTGCCGCCGCAGCGAATCCTTCCAGCGGTATGACTTGCCACAGTCCGGACACACGAGTCCTGGGGACACGCCGGCCGCGTCAGCGCCACCGGAACCGGGGAGCCACTCGAGCACGAGCGCGGCTGAGGACAGACAAGAGCGAGGCGGTTACAATGGATTTAGAGTAGCGAACGCGAGTGAATACGAGGAAGACCATCCCAGCAGACGGCTGCCCGAGAAGTCACCATCTTCTTAATCTTGACTTGCTTTTCACCACCGCGATTCTGCGGGGAGGCCGCACGCACAGTTTTAGGGGATGTCGGGAGAAGCACAGTGGCGGTAGAGTTTTTCTGACCATATTTTAAGTCGAGCAGTTAAAAGGAGACTCTAGTGGTCACATTTATTTCCGGTGAAAATTGATAATGAGAATCCACTGTACAATGAGATCAACACACAACGATAAAATACAGGTGAAAGTTATGGTTCATTCTCAATTTAAACTCAATTTATGGGAATTTGAACATACAGCAATACAGAACACAAGACAAAATAAACGGGGTTTCGTACGTCTCGAGAGTGAGTGTCACTTTAACAATTTGGTGCAATCCTAGTCTCTTATAATCCCCTACACGGGCTGCAGCACAATTACAGGGTGCTCCCTCGATTCGGGGCCGTGGAACTTGGTCATGTGGCGCTTGAGGGTGTCCCGGCGCCGGCAACGGACCGTGCACAGCGGGCACTGGAAGGCCGGGAAGGCATTGCCGCAGGTGAACTTGGTGTGCTTCCACAACGACTGGTAGTTGACGTATTTCTTGTGGCACATTTTGCACGCGAACTCGGCGCCTGGCTCCCCGGCACCCCGCATCTCTTCGACGGCTTGCCCATCGACCAGGTCGTCCTCGTAGCCAAGCTCTGGAGTGGCGTCACGGGGACCGGGGATGTCGGGTCCTAAGGCAAGCTGCTCGTGAAGTCCGGGTTCGGCTGGGTCAATCCACCACTTTGACGCGCCTGCAACAGAGACAATGTGTTAGAGCGGGCAGAAGGCAGCTATTCAATCAGCGAGAAGTGGAGCGCAATACTGGAGGGTCATTAGGGAACTCCCCGCGATAGTCTCGAACGGGCTACTTCCGGCGCCGATTCCCATTTAAAATACACACATGACTCGACCCGGAAGTAGCCTGGTCCGGGGAGCTCCCTAATGACCCTCCAGGCTCATCAGCAGCTGCAGCCTAGAGCACCTAGAGAGGGTCGCAGAAGAAAAACGACATGCCCACTCGCAGCGTTTCATCTTCCCGTACTCAAAGGACTCACAGGACGGCGTACGCAAAGGCCTTTCAGACGTACGTACGCAATGTACAGCGTGAGGCGAAAAACAAAGTTCTCGCGTTGTACGGCGAAGAAATTAAACGGAACGTGGTTTTACAGATGTACAGAGGCGGTGGCTGAGGCGAGCCATAGGCAGGAGCTTCATTATAGATCTCCTCGTGATAGTCTCGAACGGGCTACTTCCAGCTCGACTCTTGACTGTTCGAGTTCAAAATCCTATGAATTTTCTACGGAGTATCGAAAGCAAACAGTCAAGAATCGACACGGAAATAACCCATTCGAGATTGTCGCAGAGAGCTCTATAATGACCCTACAGGGCGCAAGGTCGTGAAGACCACCACACTAACCTTCTGCACATTGCAACTTATGCAATTCTTGCAGAAGTTTTTAACGTCGCCCGTAATGTTGGGCCACCAGTACCGCCTGTCGAGCAGTTGGACCGTAGCATTAATCCCGCGGTGGGCGGAGGTGTGCGGTGGATCGCCGGGGTCCCCGGGTGCGCTCTCGTGAGCGAGGCGCATCAGCTGCGCGCGCTTGAGCCGGTTGGCTACCACCACCACGTAGCGGGGTACAGCACTTCTCGCACCCCGCACCACTGAAAGCTTGGTCTTGTGGCAGAGGAGCCCGTTATCCACGATGAAACTCTTGGTGCACTTGCGGAAGTTGGAGCGCTGATTGCGCGCCACGCTCGCGGGGTACTTTCTGTATACCAGGTAGTTAAATATGTCGTGGAAACGGCTCTCGGTGTCTGTAAGAGCAAAAAAAAAGAAAGAGGAAAAGTCATTTAGTTTCATAGTCCCCTAGTTTTTCAATAGTGTGGCTCATTAAATAAAGCTTTACCTTCTGGGTTTTCTAAGCCTTCTTTCATCTCATTGTCGAGTTCCTGATTTCCCGAAGTTCCTGAGTTCCTGAAGTCTGAAACAAGAAAGAACAAGGAGAAAAAACCTTACTTGCGCGCTATTTTATGCAATCGCAGTTTCGCAAAGAAAGGGAAAAAGACAACTTAAGCATACCTTGAACATCATGAGGACCTGGCCAAAAGCCCGACGCGTTGTCGTAAAAATCTTGTTGCATCATGGGTGGGTAGTCCAGCGTGTCATGTTTCAAATGGGACTGGAAGGCAATGGGGAAACCCTGAAAGCCTGCGGCAGAGTGGCTCGGAAAGCCGTGCTGGAGGTCTTGAATTCCCGGATGACCATACGGGCCTTGAAAACCCTGAGGACCTGTAATCATAGAAACGAGCGCGTGTTAGTGATTGGGGCGCTAAGATACGAGTGCCCGAAGAACTCGCGGCGCATGCTAAGCCCTCATGCAGTATTATGGAATACTCGGGTAGCGCGGAGCTGCTGGAGGCAAACTAGCGTTTAGAATCGACGTCCTCGGTGCTGGTGGCGAGGGTAGAGAAAGGGGTTGGAATGACACGACGGCAGAGGGTTTTGGCTTGTATTTCACGACTACACGCGCGACTGGCTCTGCGCAGGGACGTCGACAAGGCCATGCTGCTTCAACAGATGCCGCTTGCGGTGCGCCTTGAACTTAAACCGGCGGTTGCACACGTGGCAGGGGAACTGCGGCTCCTTGCCGCACTGGTACGCCTTGTGGTTCCAGAGCGACGGCAGGTGCAGGTACACTTTGCCGCACTGAGTGCAGGGGTAAGAGCTCTGGCCCTGACCCTGGAACTGACTCTGGATGTGAACCGGCTGCTGCTGGTACTGCAGTGGCGCGGGCGGCGCGGTCAGCGAGGGCAGGGCCAATGGGTCGTTGACTCCAAGCGATGCTAGCCAGCGGGAGCCTGAAATAAGAAGCGAGACGTCAGTAGGTTCAAGTACGAGGATATGGCTGCAGGGGTCCGGGAGAACTAGGACACAAGGAGTAAAGGAGGCATAACGTATTGTAAAAATTAAAAAAAAGAAAATTTATTTGTAGAAAAAAAAGAGTTGATTGGCGAACACACAACTGAGCCCGGCTTTTTCAAAGTTTCTTAGCGTTCTCTGGATGGATGGAACTGATGTGATGGATGAGGTTGCCCTTCTGCTTGGTGCGGTGAGGGCAGAAGGGGCAGTGGAACTGGGGCGCCTTGCCACACTCATAGTTGCGATGTCTCCACAGTGAAGAGTTCTGTTGGTAGGTTTTGCCGCACTTCTCGCAGGAGAACGACGCTGCAAGGCCCGACCCAGCTTCCGCCCCAAACCCAGTCCCCGGCCCGGCCCTGCTGCTGCTGCCCCGGGCAGCATAGCCTAAAGGGCCTTCATGGCCAGCATGGACGGCAGACCAGGAGTGGCCGGGATGAACATCGGTAAACTGATCCACTGCAACAGAAAGCATCAGTGGTCAAATGTAGTGGCTGCGCAGCGCGGTGAGCAAGAACGCGTGCGCTGTGTATTGTATGGTATGGGGTGCAGTCTTTAGTTAAGACGCGCTCGCTCTCGCTCTCGTGCTGTGGGCCGAGCGCGTCTTAACGAAATACGCCATGGTGAGTGGGGAGAGTATGCCAGAAAGAGGACTAACATGTCCCGTGGTTCGAATGGAAAAATGCAAAACAGTAAGGAAATGCTTGTAATTTTTTAAGAAAAAAGATACGTTAAAAATGCTTTTATTGTAAATAAAGTCATTACTACTAGTAAAACAGACTGGCAGTCACAAAGGCACAAATTTACAAAGGTAGATGCGAATTCACTATGTTCTCATTGGGTAGTTGTGACGATCGTGCTTTCGATTTATGTGCTTCTTCATGTCAGGCTTCTGTTTGCAGCGGTACGGGCAGTACGGGCATGACACCCGCGGAACTTTGCCGCACTCCACCGAGAGGTGGCGCTGAAGAGACTGGGGGTGAAGGTACGCGCGGCTACACCTGTCGCACTTGTACATCTTGCGCGAATTGTGACCAGGACTGCACTGAGGAGCATCGCTGAACGGCGGAAGCTGCTGCGAATCCAGTGTGGAAATGACGATCGTCTGGTTGACCAACATTGACTCGTCTACCATTTCCTCTGTAAAACAGAATTGAAAACAATTGTGTTGGTCTTAAACTGTCAAAAAAGGGAATGTATTCGCGTGTGTAAACGCCTGCACACGATGAAGTATAATGTGCTATCGTAGAGGGAACCGTCACACAAGGGATCATGCGCACACACACACACACACACACACACACATATATATATATATATATATATATATATATATATATATATATATATATATATATATATATATATATATTAGAATTCATAATTTATGCTCAAATCCACCGCAATCGGGAAGAATGATTTTAAAAAAACCTCTACAGACATTGGAGAAAAAAACAGGATGGGCTAAAATGTTCACGCACACTTTATTTTGCTCAGCAATTTAATTTTACCAGCTGACTTTTTTTCTGAGACAGAGTTTTAAATTGATTCTATGATTTCCTATAAAGAATGAGTCCTCTTGTCGTTTTCAAAAGGGGTTCGGGCGCCGTATGCTATGCTTTCGGTTTATGTGCTTTTTCATGGCAGCCTTCTGCTTGCAGCGGTATGGGCAGTGGGGACATGACACCCGAGGAGCTTTGTCACACTCCACCGAGCGGTGGCGCTGCAGCGATCGGCTGTGGCAGTAAGTGCGGTCGCATCTCTCGCACTTGTACATCTTGCGGGCCTCTTCGCCGGAACCCTGACTAGATGTATCGGTTAGGAGCGAAAGCACTACCATCTTCCCTGAAAACAGAAAAAAAGAAAGAAATGTTCGAAACGTGGTCTGAAAAGTTTTACGATATTATTTTCTGCAGATGTAAGGGAAGGTGGCGGTGATCTGAGATAGACTATACTAAAGTGAAAGACGAAGTAATCCAACTTGTTTACAATCTTGTTTACAATAAATTTATTGTCTCTAAAAGAGCACACTTGCTTTTTATAAAAATATTGTAAAACAAAATCAATTAAAAAAAACGATGGTGACGCAAAAAACTGTGTGAGCTGTATGACAAACTAGCCTCACACCCGATATCAACCAAACAAAAAAGGGTCTCATATAACATGATTAACATTGGAAGGGCCAGTAAACTTAATTTCGGGAAAGAGAATGAGGAACACCGCCAGGCTTAAACAGAGCTCTGAGCTTTCTAATCAATTGGGATGACTGAGTGTTTGCGTCTGATGTGCTTCTGCAAGTCGTACTTCTGGCGACAGCGGTGCGGGCAATGAGGGCACACAAACTTAGGATCAACGCCACACTCGGTAGCGCGGTGACGCAAAAGAGACTGGCTGTGATAGTAAGAGCGGTTGCACATTGGGCACTTGTACATCTTGCGCGACTCGTCCTCAAACTGTTCTTGACGTAGTTCACTGCTGTCCAGGTTGTCCAGGGCCGACACGACGATCGTGTGGTTGAGCAGCATGGCTTCGTCCACCATCACCTCTGCAAAAAAGGAGAATCTTGATGAGAAACAGCGTTCGAAGGAAAGAGAATGCCACTGTGAAAAATAGTCGTAGGTTTACGGGAAATTTTTAGCGCAAGTTGTAAAATTTATCGGAAATCAACAAAGATATTTTCACAGTGGCCATCGAATACTACTACTGTTTTTTAAGGTGCAGGGGGATAAGCGAAAGCGAAAATACATGCTACGATTGAAAGCGAATGAGAAACTCAGAAAAGTCTGATATATTTCAAAGTTAAAACAAAAAACACAAAAAAAACACTAAAAATCCCAATTTTAGTCAACTGTGGAAAAAATTAAATTCTGTGATGAGAGCAGCGGACTGGGAGATAAGTTCACGGGCCGGATGCAGGTAAGAGCATGCGCAGTTTGCCGTGCTTGCGCTGCACGTGGTCAGAGAGGTGCGAGCGCCGCCGGCTGCGGTGGTCACAGTGCGGACACTGGAAGGTGCCCTCCTTGCCGCACTCGAACTTGCGGTGTCGCCACAGTGACTGATCGTGGTGGTATGCCTTGCCACATTGCGTGCACACGTACGAGCCCTGCTGTTGCGACAGCATTGCCCTTGCCTTCACCCTGTTGCTGGTGAACGCATCCTTCTCCTTGCGCGACGGTGACAACGGGCGCAGCGGCGGAGGCATCTTGCAGTTCATAACAAACACGGTCTCGAACACGTCAACGGAGTTGGCATCTGGTGGAACAAGACAAGAAATGTGAGTGAACATTCAAGGGGGTTTGTGTTTCCAACGAAATGGGGCAGCTGTCTAGCGAGCGAGAAATGAAGGAAAACCAAATGCTACAGTAAACTTTGGTTTTATTGTCTCACGCAAGAGGGGTTTTAAACAATCTGTATCACAGGTGCGGTCTGCGCGTGAGTACAGCAGCAGTTTGGTCCCAAGACGCGTGCACGAGCCTGATGTGTTCGACTAGGCGAGACTTGCGCTTGCCGCGGTAGGGGCAGAGCGCGCACAAGAAGCCGGGCTCCTTGCCGCACTCAAACTTGCGGTGTCGGTTGTAAGAAGATACGTAGTTGTAACGCTTGCCGCAGTCTGAGCAAGCAAACTGCCTCTTGCGAACCAGGGACGGAGGCATAGATGCCGGGCCCATACGAGACGGAGGTGCTCCAGCGCTCCTCGTCAGCCACGCCAGAGGAGGTGGGCCGGCGAGCGGATCTGCAAGCAGACAGCAGAGGCGGTGAGCAAAAGTGGCTAGATCACACAGGCGGGGCGAGGAAAGGTCGTGTGATGAGGTGGAGTAGAACAGTGACTGGAGGAGGAAAATTTTATTTCTCTGACAAAACATTTTAAGCGAGAAAAAGGAAAAGGATGTCAACAACAATGACACGAAAGCTAATATGTAATTTGGTACAAACATAGGACTTTCAAACACTAATACCACGGTCAATTACATATATTTAAAAAAAAAAAAAAAAAACAACTGTAACATACATGCGCATTAGTCAAAACCCTCAGATTTTCATAGAGGAAGATGATCTGCTACTGTCTATATGCCCAGTGGTACACCGCTAGAAAACCCCGGAAAACCCCACGGTAAGTGCCTAAGTGGTATCCAAAGTTTCGTGCCGTCTCCACTCATTGTGGGGGCACCTTGAAAAGTGCATCGGTTATAATATAAATAAGATAACAGAACCTTTCACTAACAATCGGTAATCTACGATGCGCATGAGTGCCGTCACTTGTCGAGCTTTTCGATGGGGTAGTCGGGGTGCACCATAGACACGTGAAAGATCATGTGCGACTTGCGCCGACTGCGGTGCGGGCAAAGGGGGCAGATGAAGGAGGCGAAGGCAGGTGTCGGTCCCTTGGCCGGGGGCGGCGGCCCCAGCGGTAGCCCTGTGGGCAGGGGTGCCACGGCGGCCGGCACCGGGGCAGACTTATTGCGGTGCGCCACCGGCTTAGTGCCATCCCCACTGCTCCTGGATGACGACAGGTCCGTCAGTATGGGCATCAGACCGCTGGGCAAGAAGGCCTCGATCACTGCAATCAGGCAGGCCACGTTAGCCGCGCGTTAGAGACGCACATATGCGACGAAGGGAAGAGGGAAGGGTGTGCTTCGCTGAAGATAGATAATAAAGAGAAAGACGCTTTATACAAAAGATCAGCGCACGCAATTTATTTGGAAAGTGCTCTCATCAGTCAGGGATACACGATGTCGATGGCGAGGGGGTCGGGCGGCATGTAGTCGATGTCAACGGTGTTGTCAGCCTCAGCGCGGGCGGCGTCCATGTCCATGGCCTCCCACACGCTGGCCTCGAAGCACACGCGGCTCCACACGTCTGGGTGGCGTTTGCGCACGTGCTTCTTAATGTTGGAGCGCTGGTGAGCGCGATGCGGGCAGGCGGGGCACTGAAAGCGCGGCGGCTTGCCGCACTCGTAGCGTAGGTGCGTGTAGAGCGACGAGGACTGGCGATAGACTCGGCCGCAGCGCGAGCAGCTCACGACATTCGGCCTCGGCCCTGGGCCCAGTCTGCGACCTGGTGGCAGGAGAAAGATAGTTAGACATAGTGCGACGGACCGATCATAAGGGCAATGGTACACGGCAGTCTCTGTGAAATGACAAAGCGGATGACGGGAGAAGCACGCATTTATTGAAACGGGCGTTTGAGAAAATAAATACATAGTAACAAAGAGAGACGTTGTTGCGTGGGTTCAGAACGGCTGCTATACGCAGGACCTCGCGTGGACGGCGCCTACATGGCGGCGCAGGCTGAGTTCGCGCTTAGTGCGGTACGCGCAGAGGTGACACTCGAACCGTGGCTCCTTGCCGCACTCGTACTTAAGGTGGCGGTACAGCGAGGATCTGTAGCGGAACCAGCGGCCGCAGTCGCACAGTGTGGTCCGGGCGTCCCGGTTGGAAGCGATGTCGGGCCCGATCGCGTCGGCAAGTGGGTCAGCTCCACTCCAAGGCAGAGGCGTTCCTAAGGATTCTGAAAGCAAACAACACGCATAAGTGGCCAGCTGAGCATATCCGCGTGACAGCGAGAAATGTTTACAGACGGTCAGGGGAGAGTGATAGCGTGACATAGAGGTTAAACTTAATACGTGGCTTTATTGCCTGATCAAATTAATAAAAACCTGCTTATAAACGCAGGATTTTAAATACCAACACCATATACATTAATTTCATTTAAAAACAAAGATATTGATAACAGAAGTGAGCATTAAAATTATAGCCCAATAAAACATAAATACATTTTTAAAAATCGAAAGGATTAAAAAATTAAATCAAACTACATCAAAACGCAATGAAAAAATACGAAATTCAGTGCCATAAATTTTCTGCTTTGACAGTTGCTGTGTCCATGTCCACGCAAGCATCAGCACTCTTAGTGCGGGGGTGCTTGAGTGTTCTGGGCAGGGTCTCAAACGGATGCATCTTCTCCCGGTGGCGGTGCATTGCAGTCTCCCTGTTGGTGGTATAGGGGCAAAGGTCACAGCTTAGGACCGTGTAAGACCTGCACGCGTAATGCAGATGGTTCTGCAGAGAAAACAGAGTCGAGAAGGTGTCACTGCAGCGCAGACACGACAGCTTTAAGGTCGGTGCTGTCAACATTTTTGTCTCCTTTCGTGGGCCCTCTTCTGTGCCAGTAGCACTGGAGGCAGTTGCCGAGGGCTTGAGATCCGAGCCGGCAAAGAAAACGCGTCTAGGCAAATTCAGAGGCAAGCATTTGGCTGCGGATTTAACAGGAGAGGGTAGAGAGTGCTTCCGAGGACGGCCTCGCCCACGCCGCGGCTTCACCGTGGACTGCATTTCAAGTGTTGGTGCCAGACGAAGATCAGCAAGGGGCTCTGGTTTGATAACAACTTCGGGAGTCACTGAGAGGTCACTAAGCGAGCTAGACGACCACACAGGGCTACCTGCAAACATAAAAAGACAGAGCAGTTAGAAAACAAACACATGAACATTCCTACTGATCCTCAGCCACATGCACTACCACACCACAGAACCCTCACCAACAAAACAGCATGAAACAGGAGATAGGAAAAAAGGAGTACACAAACCTTTAGAGCAACTTCGAAATAATAATATTTTAACCCAAGAGCTTAGGGATGTTTCCTAATTGATTTATTCACAAAACAATATTTGTACAGAGGCTTGTTTAAACAAAAGGAAATACTTTAGCCCGAGAAAACTCTTTGTTAGTTGTGAGCTTGATTGTCAAAGTAAATGTCTGATCCGGATAAAAAGAAAACTGACCATCAACAGCAAGAGCCAATCAAATGTGGTTTAGCTATTTAAAAACATGACGAGGACGTGCCCGGTACCTCCAGTCCGGTTCGGGCTTCCAGGGTGGCTGTCCCGGATGGACAGTGAGAACGTGCTTCTTTAGGTTGCCGATTCGTTTCGATCGCTGTGGGCAATACGGGCACTGGAACTGGGGCTCTTTCCCGCACTCGTACTTTCGGTGGCAGTAGTACGAGGCGCGGTGGTTGTAGAGGCGGCCACAGGCTTCGCATCGCACCTGGTCTGGTTTTCGAGGCGCTACGTCTACACTGCCAAACTCGTCGACCGATGTGCAACCCGTGGGTAGGCTGGGGCCACCAGTGAAGAATGCGGCCGCCGCGGACGCCGAGCTGGGCGTAAGCCACTCTTCAGCTGAAAGCACATGGGACTGTTAGCTAGTGTTTGCAGTGATAAGACGTGTTCCGGACAGGTACATGAGTGACGGTGGGGGGCTTCGTGATTTGAAGAGTAGGTCGAGTCACACATAATTTATTGATAGAATAACAATTTTATCAGAGTATTTCTAAAAAGCACCCTTAATTAAACAAATTTGAGGAAAAACAAAATATATCAATTAACGGCCCGAGTCCATTTTGTTAGAGACGGTGTTTTGTTGCATGACAAGGCTAACCCTTAGATTGAATCCGAGCTTTGTCATTCCATCAATGTACAAGTAGATCCGAGAGGATGAATGCGCTTGATGTGTCGCTGGACACACTTCTTGTGCTTGGATCGGTACGGACAGTGAGGGCAAGAAAACTGCGCCTCTTTGCCGCACTCGTACTTGCGGTGGCTGTAGTACGACGAGCGGTAGTTGTACGACCGGCCGCAACCCTCGCAACGGATGGGATCGAAGTCACGGTTAACGGCGGGCATCTTAGGGTCGTAACCTGGGAAAGAAACGTCATCGTAAGACTCCAGCGTCAAGCTCCTCTTGGTCACCACTCCGCCCGAGAGCTGCCATGCAACCCGCGAAACCCGTACCACAAAGCCTCCACACCAACAAGCAAGTCTCTCAGAGGTAGCCGTCGGTAGCATCGCTCACGCGGAATGAGTCGGAGGCGCTTCCCGACGGTGGGATGATAGCATTGTGCCGGCGACGCATGTGCTGGTTCAGGTTCTTCTTATGCTTAGAGCGATGCGGGCAGTATAGACACTGAAACTGTGGCTCTTTCCCGCACTCGTACTTGCGGTGACAATAGTAGGACGAACGGTAGTTATAGAAGCGGCCACAATCTTCACAGCGAATACCTTCCATGTCTCGGCTGCGGATGCGGGAGACCTCCGCTCCTGTGGACAAAGACAACGCGTCTTAGTATACATACGTTTTCTAGCTGTATCAGTAACAAATCGTTGAATATAGTAGTATGTATAACGGCACGTAAAGCGGTAGTTAGGTTTGTGAGAACATAATAAAGTAGAGTGGTAATTAGTAGAAACGTGGAGGTACGTTAGGTAGACTGGAAAGTTAAGTGGCGGATGGGACAAAATGCAGCCAGGACACAAAAAAGAATGCTATGAACAGTTTTACTAAAATTGCACTTTAAGTGGTGCCTTTTTTTAATAACAACACATCAGTTCTGTAATATTTTTCTCAAAAGCGCAGAGGCCCTGTATTAAGAAACAGAAGCACAAAAAAGAAACGGTTAAGATGACATCAGTACGTATGGCACACAGGATGAGCCCTAAAACACTAGTTTCTATTTTTAGATCATAGATCATGGTGGTCCGTAGTAGGTGAAACACCTTGCAGTCCGAGCCACGCATGTCATAAAACCGAAATTTCAACGACATTTCCTTGCGACAAATTATTCACGCACTCGTACATGGACGAGTGCTCATGCACTACAGAGAAACAAGTGGAGGTTTAGGTAGACGCAACCAGCTACAGAGCGCAGCGTCTAGGCTCTCACGACGGCCGCGCCATCCCGTGTGTTCCACGAATGTGCGTGTCCAAGTTTCCCCTAAGCTTGGCACGGTGAGGGCAGTATGGGCACTGGAACTGCGGCTCCTTGCCACACTCATACTTGCGGTGACGGTACAGCGACGAGCGCTGGCTGTATACGCGTCCGCAGCCCTGGCATTGGGCACCCTGTGAGACCACCGCTAGTCTTGCGCCGATGGCTGGAGGTGTCGAGTAGAGATCGGGTCCCCTAGCCTGCTGGTCTACAGCCGAGCGAGCCCAACCGCTGAGAGCGTCGGTAACATCGTCAACGAGAAGCGTGTCGTCGACTCCCAGCATGTCAATCACACCGCCTGTGCAATAAGAAAAACACGAACCATTAGATTTGAGCGGACATATATCAATACTCATCGAAATTTTTTATGTTGGTGAAACGGGAAAAAGTATTCGCGGCATAGAAACAATTTGTTTCCAAATTATGGACTCGAAAAATACCTCCACTAATTGAGACTAACTCATTGGTGAACAAGGCGGATGTGTGTGGCCAAGCTGCTCTTCTGTTTTGTACGGTGTGGGCAGAGAGGGCAATGGAACTGCGGCTCCTTGCCGCATTCATACTTCATGTGGCGGTATAGAGAAGACTTGTGACTGTACAGGCGACCGCAAGACTCGCAGCGAGCTGCGGTGTCAGAACTAGCCAGACCAAGATGGCCGGGGAAGCCTGAGTGCCCAGGCGCTCCTGAAGGTAACGGCATTGCCGGCTCAGATAAGGAGCCAGCCGCGGGTGCCTCCACAAACCACGACATTGAGGTCCCTAAAAAACGTACATAGAACTGTTACTGACAGTGAGTGCTCAGTGCTCGCTCCACCTTAAACGATAACAGGGGGGAAAAGGAGTAATAGTATTGAGATATATACACTTAAGGCTGCGCCAATGAAGGCAATCCAGAGGCGCACAAGGACTTCGGGTGAATTCGGCTTCGGCTCTCGGGGGGTCTGCGGTCCACAATTTAGAATCATAACCCAGATTCCGAGGGTGGTTGGCGCAGTGTGGAACGCGAAGTAGTTTGATGCCATTAGAAATATTTCGTGCATACCGGTTATCATTTCCGCGCTATGATTTCGGTCCGTCGCTTGCGCCCTCGCGTGCCCTCTCAATGCGCCTTCGTTGGCGTAGCCTTAACTTAAATACCTCTGAGAAAGAAACAGAAAATGCTCTACACTTTTGCGTTTTTTTTTCACCTATATTCTCTGACTTGATTTTTAAAACAAGAAACATATCGTCATACATAGTGGGTTAACAAAAAATATTGGCATAATAATATCACCCTATTATTGAACAACAATTTGTTAATTAAATAGCCATAGGTTTAAAAGAGCTGGATGGCGCGGTGATCTACTCGGAAGGTAGACAATGTACCCCCCCCCCCCCCAATGTACGCATTATCAGCATTCCCCCGCCCCCCCCCCCCAAAAAAAAAGATGATCTTGCGCTTGTATAAAATGTAAAGGATAAAGGACAAGGCCACCAGAACTACAAATATTTGGGTGTGTCAACCTCTACGATATAAATACCTGCCTATACTAAGTCTATACAGAGATGCGGAATACATATAAATAAATACAAAATTATTGATGTCAAAATAAATCGTATCTTCTTATAAGTTTAGTGGGCGCCGTTAAAATTATTTGAGATGGGGAAAATCAAACGGATTTTGCTCGTCAGGGTGGATCATTCGAATGTGTTCTTTCAGGTTAAGTTTCTGCTTGGTTTTGCGAGGGCAATAAGGACACTGGAACTGGGGCAGTTTTCCACACTCGTATTTGAGATGGCGGTACAGAGAGGACCGGTAGGCATATGAACGTCCGCAGCCATCGCATCGGGATGTCATCTGATCTCTATTTCCCACAGCGCCAAGGAATCCTTGAGGTGGCCACATCCTTGGGTCCAAAGGCGTTGGTTCTCGGAGCTGCCCTGTTATAGAAAATAATACGTGAGCCACAGAGATAATTTTACAAAATGCTTGATAAATACCTACAGGGGTTGATAAAGAGTTTGGGAAAAAATGAACAGTTATTGATAAAAACTGGAACAATGTGTAATAATGTTGAGTGTCTTTATTAGCACAAAAACAATTCTTATGAATTTCTTTTTTACGTACACTTTTGTATTAATAACTTCATGCAGTTTTGACAAAATATTATGATACAGCAAAAAGTTTATGAGTACAATGCTGGTTTGAAACAATGAAGGTCCTTTGAACAGAAGGTTATTCAACTTTTACGAACACATACAGTCTCGTTCGAAAAGGCGGCGTTATGAGAACCTCTTCGGGATGATACGTGCTACGCTGATTGTTGTAACGCATTACATCTTTTAATTTCTCCACGGCATGGCTCCCTAGTGCAATTTTAAACAAGATCTTGTCTCATATCTGTAACAAGACTGGCTGGGACACCTATCGTTGGTAAAGAATGTCGAGAACGAATATGTTTCACTAAATTTTTCTTGAGCTTGGAGCGGTGAGGGCAGCAAGGGCATTGAAACTGAGGTTCCTTCCCACACTCATACCGCCGGTGGCTCCACAATGTCGAGCTGTGACTATAGCTGCGCCCACAATCCGGGCAATCGAAACGCACCGAGGGACCTGAATTGCACGAGGCTGAGATGGGTCCCATAGCTCCAACTAGACCCTGAAACAGCACGTCTCCATTGAGTGCTGCTTCTGATTGAGTGTCGTCCATGCTGTAAGACTCCAGCATTCGCGTAGCATTGGAATGGTGCAGCCCTGTAAAATCGGGATCATATTAGAGAGAAATATTCTAGCTTTGCTGACTCTATGTAAACATTTAGTAAACTATTCGAATATCTTAACTTTAAGATGGTTTGGTCATAAAACTTAATGAAGCAAAGGACTATGGCTCTAGACCGCTATGTGAGAGTACATTTGCTGTAAAAGTATGTATTTTAAAATCGTGCCTCGTGATATTTCTACAGTCACGCGAAGGATGCAATCGATTATTTAATAAATGACATAGATAAAGTGAAAACAAGCAATTTATTTTTCAATTTACAAAAAAACTGCAACGTTAGCGTCAGCATCTCCGCAACGAACAGCAGACACACTGCCACTAGATACAAACATGTTCACATGTAAGACATGTAAGATGCAAACTGCAGGAGGGTCATCGGAGAGCTCCCCTCGATTGTCTCGAACGGGCTACTTCCGGCGTCGAGTCCCATTTAAAATACACATGACTCGAAGTCGAATCGATCTGGAAGTAGCCTGATCCGGGGAGCTCTCCGATGACCCTCCAGGTGTCTGAGACGACCCTACAAAATAATTTGCGTTGTGAATGTTTTCGTCCTTACTTATTAGGCAATTCCGAATGATGAATCCTACGCACATGTTTAACTAAGTGAATTTTCTGTTTACAACGATGAGCGCAAAACGGACATGGAAACTGTGGTTCGATGCCGCACTCATATTTCTGGTGTTTGATCAGAGACTTCTGGTAGTTGTAGCTTCGACCACACTCGCCGCACAAGAAAGACTTCTCATTGGACAAAACGCGAGATCCATGGCTTGCTGACCAAGCACCGAGTGAAAATTTCCCATCTGTAATACGAATACATTTTGTGAGTTACCAAACATAAAACAGTCAAAGATTACCTGATAAAAATGGCAGATTATTCATTGGATCAAATAAAAAACCTAAGAGCACACAAAAAATAAATTACTGTGTGAAAATTGAATTATTTTATTCGTTTGTCTTTTCGTAGTTTTGCAGCAAAATTAAATATAAAACAAAATGTGTAGTTTGGTTTGATATCCTATTGGTACCATTAGAGTTATAGCCATAAACTGATACCAAAATAAGCCATAAAAGTAAAATTATAGCGAAAAAGTCGATAGACCTCGAATTTGCTACAGTACGAGATCTAAGAAGGGGCAAGTGTTCTATGCCAGACGGTCAAAACAAAGATATTAGTCTACGTGCAAATACAGAGAAAGAGAATACAACATGTCAACTACGCAACACCGTTGACTAATTACTATCCGCTAGGATAAATAGTAACACATTTGGTCGGAAGGGTAAGTGGCTCATACACTCGTGTACCAGATCTCCTGCTGTAACTCCGTTTTAAAAATTTTAGCATAGAATTCCCTTAACAATTTATTACAATATGACAGTCTTAGTGCAATCCTAAACCACGTGCGTTCACATCCACACCTTTCAAGAAAAAAAAAGTGCTTCATTACAGATAGAACTTGAAATATGGCTACAAATATGTATTAAACATCGAAGAAAAAAAATGAAATATCACAATACAGCCTATCTGACTTTCATAAAATGAAATCACAAGAAATAAGTCTCAAATATCATATAGATTTACTAGTTCTCTTACTGCACGCAGCATCCTGATGAACATCGAGAACACATTAATGCAAGGCGTTCCATAAATAACATATTACTAGTACACAGCTGCTCACTGGATGGTACACAGTGCTCATCAGCTTATTATTGCTTTTAGTTTGGTACTTGCCATTTCTTAAATCTAAAATCCTTTCTACTCTTCATAACATTTTTATTGTTCCCACTGTGAGACAAAAAGGCACAAACGTGATCAGAGTTCAGCAGCCTCGACCCCCAAATTGTGTTGCAGAACTCTATAATTCAACACACTAAAATAAGATCTTGACAATAAATAGTATCACAAACATCATCTCTCATACACCATGACTGTAATTATTTAATTGATTTTTAGTGGCTGTGTTGTAGAAAGGGAAAGCAGTTAGCGGCGATCAGAAATGCGGCATTAATTCACAAACACGTACTGATTTTGAAGAATTCTGCAGTATTGCGAGTGTCAAATGCCGTTGCTCCTGCAGCAGGAGCCGAATTAAAATTCTCACCCCTGGATAAACTTTATTTGGACATGTCCACTTTAAGAACTTGTTGTATACCTTTTTACATCTGATTTCTTCTTTAAGAGTGAAGTGAATAGAGTACTAACGGTTCAAGCATTTGTTTTTCGTGGCCGTTTTTAGGACTTCATGAGATTAATGGGATTAATTAGTTTTAATACTGGTGCAATGCATAAATAGTCTTTGTACTAGGATGACGGAGGCATGTGCTTATATCGAATATGCTGAGTGAGATTGCTCTTGAGCTTCGTACGATGCGGGCAAAAGGGACACTGAAATTGGGGTTCTTTACCGCACTCATTACGCAAATGACGCATTAGGGTGTTTTTCCACATGTAACATCGACCACATTTTGGGCACGCATATTGCTTACAGGGATCCTTGGCTACTTCGGTTGGACTTCCCGGGCAACCAGTGGCAGCACCTCCTGCAGTCGCACATCCCGTAAGAGATCGTGCATCCTTTTTTATCCCAACTTGTACGCCGTACCATTTATCCAGCCATTCTGGAAAAAAGAATAACGACATTAGAACACAAGCCAATTTTAAACACAAATAGCAACCGAATGGAAAAGTAAATGAATAATACTAATTTTATGCATCAAGTACGAAAATAATGGATTAATTAACATAAGAATGGGAAGGTAATACTTTATTTATTCGCTGCATACATAGTAAAAGTAGGCAAAATTGGAAGTATTCCTTGTCGTCGTAGAACAAAATAAGGAAGGAACACTTCACATAAAAGCTTAGTGAGATAATGTAACAACTTTTATCCTCGGCATCAAGCAGGCTTGAATTTCGGATCATGAGGTGATAGAATTTTCATTTTATGAATTTGCAGTCCATGGCGCTTCAGATGTTCTGGACGTATATAACTTTGGTAGCAAATGGGACATCTGAAACGAGGATGACCCCCACCACACTCATATTTCTGATGTCTCTGCAAATGGCGGCGGTGTCGATACACCTTTCCGCAAGCATTACACGCGTTGCAATCGGGCTTCGTAAGTTTGTCATCTTCTCCGATGACACCAATGACTACATCGTCGTCCTTCACTCCTTCCGCATCAAACACCACATCTTGCGAATTACTCTCTATGTTAATAAAGCTTCCTTCCGTCATTCCTTGATTTGAAGTGATCAATGAGCCCACAGCCGTGATGTGGGGCTTCCAGTTCAAGCCAGCATGGCATTTTGTATCATCCATAGCAGCAGGCTCAACAATCAAACCGGGAGGCAGGGGATGGGGAAGTAACTTCGCTAATTCAGGACCAAGAGATTTATCATCGACGATCAAGTTACCTGAAAACAAATGACAAAATTCAGTACACTCTAAATGTCTAGGGACACTTTTTGTCCATTGCTGGTGACATCTGTGAGAACATCCTGCAAGATGCAATTTAGTTACAGAAGAATTGACAATTTTGCATCTCTTGCTGGACAATTAATTTTTTTGTCCAGCAAGAGATGCAAAATTTTCAATTCTTCTGCGGATGGTGTGACGTAAATTTCGGTCGCACGCGACCGAAACTGGTCACACCCAAAGAATCGTTTCTTTAAAACAACTAAGGCTTACTTGATTCGAAGAAACATTTCTTCAATATAGTACCAAAGAAAATCTTAATTTTGAATCAAACATTTTTCTTTGATGCAAGCTAATTTTTTGTTAAGAATCAATACCATTTCTTTGATACAAGCAATTTTTTGTTTTGGATTAAAGAAATTTGTTTTGAATTAAATTACATATTTCTTTGGGTCCATTTCAAAGAAACGATTATCTGGGTGCACGCCAATTGACGTGACGCACATCACGTTTTTTATCCAGTGCAGTTCAGGCTAAATCACGTTCGTAAACTTGCTGCGGGGGAAGAAAAAAGAGAACATTAAATTATGGCATGGACGTTATTACATAGAGTATCCGTGCTTCCTCTTGACATGCTTTGACATAAAATCTCTACGACTAGCTCGGTATGGGCAGTGCGGACATTCAAACCTCTTAATAAGAAAGCAGCATTTTGTCTTTTGATGTCGATGCAAACTTTGGCACCAATTATAACCTCAACCGCATCGAGGACATATGAAAGAAAGGTTCATGTCACCGGTAGGAGGTAAACATTCTAGTGGATCGGTTTCAAAAAACCGAGGCAAACCTGGAGAAAACAGCCAAGTATACAAAATTAAGTATAGGGAGGACAGGGGGGCTTGTCCAAGCTACGTAGGAGAGAGAAAATAACAAGCCACGACTTTAAATCAGAGTACTACCATTGTAACTAAATTTTGGTTGAGCCAAGTTTTTCCGCAGGTACCCAACATAGCCCACCACGCAAAATAAGAGATAAGGACGCATTTTTTCCTAACCCATTTAGACGCATCCACCAAAATATTGACATAAAATTTCGCAAATAAAAATCATAAACGTTCCTCACGTGATACAAGTCTTTTATTACTGCAGCAACAACGTAGCAGAGGGAAAAAAGAAGCATACAGCACAAAATGTTTACAGAAAAGTTTAATTGTAAAAAATAAGATTTACAAAAGCCGGTAGAAACAGTTTAATCGACTCAATCCATAGCTTAAAGCGCAAACAGAAAAACATTGCTACGCAGAATTATCACGACACATTTCAAGTAGATCTCGACTGGTTTTAGTTTCTTTATGTTTTCGTCGTAAGTGAAGCAAAAAGCTGTCCTTGCGAGTGTTGCTGTAGGAACAGAGGTCGCACTGGTAACGTTTGGTCTGGGCGCACTCCATGTTTATGTGTCGATGGAAGCTCTGCCGCCAGTTATATTTACGCCCACATCGCGGGCAAGTATAAGGAGAGCGAGCGTCGGATGGATCCAAACTGCACTGAAGCAAACTCGGATGAAATGGAAATGTCCCTGAAAGAATAAATAATGTGTAAATACTCAGAGGTATGTATGAACATAGCAGGTTATAAGTGTAAAAAGAAACAAGGGAGAAGAAAACACAAAATTACTGTTGTGGTAAAATGGGCACTCGTTCTTTACGACTTTTCCAATAGTAAGAGTTTAAATGTGCAGTGTAACATCTTTAAATGATTGCATCTTTATCACAGAACACAGAATACCTATAGACAAAACACTTATACCAATTGAAACTGGAAATGCTGGTCTTGCTAGCCTCTATGAAATTTGTGTACTGTTTTGTATTATATTGGGCTCTGTCCGACGTCCGCGTTGGGCTCAACCCTGGCCGCCACGCCTCTCGGCCGGCCATTGTCACCGGCCAACAATACATTACGTGCAGGCTGGACTTCGAAAATTTCCCCAAGTTTCGAGTTGTATTAACTTAACTCTGAAAAATGCTAGGAAACTCAAAAAAGTTGTATTGATAAAACATTTTTATTTATTGTTGAAAGTGGCAAAACTGTATTAAGAATTCACTCACTTCCTCTACTGTACGTTTCCATGATGCACCAATAACGTGTGGTGCTGGGACTTAAAATGAAAATCAGCTAAATTTGTTTAGAGTTCTCAAAAAAATACTATTAAACTCAAAAAATAGTTCATAGTTGGTAGCAACACCAGCATTTCCAGTTTCAAATGGTATAAGTGTTATGTCTGTAGGTATTCTGTGTTCTGAGATGATAAAGAAATCATGTTTAGGTGTTACACTGCACTGAGAACAATACTCGTTCTACTACCACCTAGTAGGTGAAGGTGGGTGGTAAAGAACGAGTAAAAATAGAAAAAATAAAAAATACTCAGTGCTAAGCGAAAAACTAAGCCATGATTTTACATAATTTATTTTATTACAGGTTTAACAGATCGCAAACCAGCAGTAACAACTGAGAGTTATTAATAATTATCTGAGTAGAAATATACGGTTTTTTACAACTGTTAATGCTTAAACATACAAATAATTTTGCTGAAATGTGAAAATTTATACATCGAGACGTTCTTGTTCTGCACAGAAATTCATAAGGCACTGACAAATAATAATAATAATAATAATAATAATAATAATAATAATAATAATAATAATAATAATAGACATGCAAATCACGAGAAAACGGGTTTAAAATCCAGTAAAACCAAGAAAGACATTGTAATCATACAAACCGTGGCGATATCATCAATCTTAACATATTCATTAATGAAGGAGCAAATACACCTTCATTAGCTAACACACAATATAGTGTCACAATATTTTAGACAACAAATAATAAATGCTACAAGTAAGAACGATCCAGCGCATCGAAATCCCCCCATAGTACATCTACCAAACAAGAATCCCTTACCATCACAATCTTTGAAGGTACCACACTTTCTGAGGGGCTTGGTTCTTTACACGTTGCAAGAAAATTTTAATGAACGACAGGATCTTGTGTACACCCACAGTAGTCGCTCCGCGAGTCGGCACTCCACGGGTCTCCCCTCTGCGATGAGTCGCCGCAGACAGCCTCTTCCCTCTGCGAGTCACCGCAGACGGTCTCGTCCCTCAACACCTCCACTGCTAGTTCCACCACCACGCCACCTTAGTTCTTAGTGCGCAGGGAACATCAACGTCCCCCAGTAACACGGAAGCCTTGTCCCCCTCGCTCTCGGTGCTATTCTTTCATACAGCAGCCGGTAGTGGCGAGAACAGCTCCGAAGGCACCTTACATCGCGGGAAGTGAATCTTAGGTAGTGACTCTCAGAGCGGCTACTGTATTTTAGCAGGAAAACTTTGCACTATGAAAAGTAAACATTACCTAGCCCATCAAAACACGTGGTACTGTAATCACAGTTATAATATTACAATTAAAATAAAAGCACACGTAACTTGAAGAGGGCTACCTTTTTAAGAGCAATTGGTTTTACAGAATAGTTTATAACTACATAGAAGTGTGCGAATTTGTTTCACAAGAGCCCTTAATTTGCACGGAAAGTTTAATATTGTATCCTTAGTTCCAGCAACTAAGAATGGCATGTGCCAATTCAAGATCTCAAAACTTTACAGAAATAATTTTTTTAAAAAGCTAAACAATATTTTTATAAAATCCGTACGGATGGTTTTACACGGGTTTCACAAGATGGCACACAAAGGATTGAAAGGTGAATTTAAAACTGTGACACTTAGAATCAAAATTACGATAGAATTAAATTTGATTTCGATTTTGCGAACTTCAAGGCTCTGGCGACAAATCTCTCTTCAAATTTTAACTAGAAGCTCGACTTTGGTCTTGTACAGGCAATATCACTAAAAACTGATTAAACGAATTAAATAGCACTTGCATCCTCAATAATAAAGATAATATCACACATATGAGACACTAAAAAAGGGCACATTTATATATATATATATATGTATGTGAATATATGTATATGATAAACCTGCCAGAGGTATCATAATTTGCAGAATAAAGGAATGTATACAATATGACACACAACAATTAATATAATACTCTTTCAACATATTCAACATATTAAAATTACTTTTGGAACGTTTGCGCGAGTTGAAGATCGGCCAGCAACATAAAATAGTCACTGGCGTAAGTGACATATCACAGCGTGGAATGAGAAACTTAACAAAGCTGTATTCCGAAAAGAGACCACATCCCTCAGAGCTACACGTGTACGAAGGCGAATAAAAAATAATGTCAACGGTCTTTGCACAGGTGTACAACGGCGAAATTAGCACATACGCGGCCAAATCCTGGGGCCACTATCCGATTTAGGGATTGTGACCTGCGCCTCTTGCGTCTCGCTCTTGGTGACAGGTCTCAAATCGAAATGCAGGTAAAGTAAAAGAAGGGTAATCATACACCCGCATGACTCGCCAATAAGTGACTCTAGCTTTTACTTACCTCAAAATGCTAGAAGACAGTCAACGGAAAGCACTAATTAGGATCATTGCTAAAGACATCGGTGAAATTATAAAGAGACCATAATACATTAAAAGGTTGTCACACGATATCCAAAAAAGGTAGCCACGAGTGGGCACAACCATCACACTTGCCTTCACGGAGCGACAAAAGCCCCTGTAATAATAAAAAGACCAAAGTAACCAACAAAAAAGCCTTATTGGCCTGCTCCTACACGGCCGCACGCCCCTTAAATTGTGTATTCATGAGGTTTTAGAAGAAGTCCGTTGAAAGTTCTTTAGAACTGCCAGATAACTACTTAACTAGCGTTATCTGTCACTACAGTCCACTTTGTCTAGACATAAGAAATGCTTCAAGAGTCATCTTTCAGAAGATATATTATTTAAGTCAATCCAAGAGGAATTCAGAAAAGCATACTAACAGATAGTACTCTGTCTGTGCATAATAGCACGGCTTTTCTGTTTTCTTATACTGCCTTCTCAAAAACAGTACCCAAGGAGCAAGTCTTCCAGCAACAAGAAACCAAACCGCATGACTTACAAATTTAATCTGGCGAGGGCAGCTTTTATGTTAATGCCGGAGTGTCTTCGAAAAATGTGACTAGTCAGGTTATCTTTACGCGTACACTTGAATGGGCAATACGGACATTGGAACCGAGGTTCCTTATTACCACATTCCAGTGCCATGTGGCGCTGTAGACCATGTTTCCATCGGTATATACGGCCACAGTCAGGGCAACGGTGATGTCCTGCAGGCACCGAGCCTCCACGATCGCCAGTACTCCATGAATTAGCCAGAAGCGATTCTGTAACAAATGAAAAAGCGTGAGTGGAGGCAGAAACCAAGTATGGGATTTTTGATGTTTCTTGGTTCGGTGACAATCTTTGGGAGAAAGGTAAAATGATTAAATGGTGGAAATGTATTCGTCTTTATTCTGTGATAGTGAAACGAACTAATTATATTAAACGGAGTCTTAGTAAGCAAACAAACAATTAAGTAGATTAATACGTTAGGCGGCTTCTGCGTTACCAACATTAAATTTAACATCACAACGTTGGTGGACCAGAAAACAAATTAATAGAGTTATGTGCATTTTGTTCCATTCCAGTTCGAAAACCGTTCAGATCAATTAAGTCTGCGTGTTTCCTGTTTACGTGCACAGCGAGATTGTCCTTCCGCGTGTTGCGGTAGGGACAGTAGGGACAAGGATATCGTCGCTCCTTGCCACACTCGAGGTGTAGGTGACGGTTTAGAGATCGCTTCCAGGAATATGACCGACCGCAATTGTTAGGACATAGGTAAACTTGTTTAAGCGGATCACATGGGGTCTGATCAGGATCAGGTGGAATCTGGCTACCTTCAGCCCAACACCATTCAGCAGAGCCTGTAAAAAGTAAATTAAAATTTCGATTACTGACATGAACCGGTAGGCAGCCCACTTCACAACAATTTGCCACGAGATGCATATTGTGGTAGGTTGGTGTTTCCTGAAAGCTCGGGGCAAAGTCTTCCTCGGTCGCTTGCCACAGAAATTCTTCACAAAAATATATTCAAAGAATTTATTTTTGATGGGCTGTAAAGGTACTGATGGCACAATGTTTGTAAGTACATGCATGTATACATGTTGCAATGGTATTTGCTTCATGGTGGTGCGCGAACACCATGGCCAACAGTCTTTGCTATTCTGGAGGCACAGGTGAGCTGAAATCTTTGTGGATGGTGGTGACGTGACGGTTGAGATGAGAATGTTGCTTTGAGCGGTAGGGGCAGTGAGGACAGGCGTAGCGGGGTTCTTTGCCACACTCGTACCGTTCATGTCGATTGAGTCCTTGGCGCCAGCGATAGCCCTTGTGGCAACGGGAGCACACGTACAACCGCGCTCCAACTGCCCCTGAAGCGAAAAAACGTGTCAGAAGAAAGATTCAGTCTATGCCCCCTCACTTAGCAAATTCTCGGTAACAGGGTACATCGAAGGAGTTACTATTTTTATGGTACTCAGAAAAGGTGACAGAACACACGAAACATTACAGAAAATCAAAACCGCCAGATATGAAGTTACACTTTAATACAAATAGTATGTTTACGATAGGTATGTTTCATATTGTACGAAGCATACGGAACATATAACAATAAATATCACACGATCGAATAAAACGAGATGGAATTGCCTGCTCTAAAAATAGTAAAGAACAATAATCTATACAAAAGTAATAAGATAAATTTAAGTACAAAACTGTTTGAATTAATACAAAAAGATGTCTTATGGGTTCTTTCTGATTGGACAAGGTTTACAAATTTCAAATGGAAACAAGACATTTGCAGCTAGATGTAGCGTGTGTTACCGCCTACCGCAACAAGAATTTCCCAAACTTAAGCCAGACCGTTATTGCTAATGAAAATTGACCGGTAGTCAGCTGTCTCTGCTAGGGAGCTCCGGTAGTCAGCTTAGAGAGACTCTGAGTCTCTCTAGTCAGCTGACGCACGCCTATTCTTATTGTATTGTAATATGGAATATTCCTCGAAATGCTTCATTATTATATATTATAATGAAGAATTCCGGGGAATATTCCATATTACGCTCGAATATCAACGTACAACACACCCAGCTGATATGGTGAAGAAAAATATTTGCAAGGGCAAGGCAAGCGGTAAATAAAGCTGGAATAATTAAAAAGGATAAAGTTCACCATGCGGCAGCATGGAACGATTGCCACACTATGAAGATAAAGCTTTTTACAGCATGGCAAGGAGCCCAGCAAAATACTATGTTTCCTCTAGATTGTACATTTAGAGCACCACCGTACAAGAACAACAAGAACAAGAACAAAATAAGAAATAAATAAGATAGCCCAGAATAAAACAAAATCTATCCAATTAAATACGCTAGAGGGGAGAACTGTATTGTAAAATTCAGTGGTAGCTATGAGATATGAGAGCTACTGAGGCTCGAACACGGTAAAAAGTCTGCAATTAGTGAAGAACCCGCACACGGTTGCTCTTTTTCTTGGAGGCAGTTCTGGTGACGGTTACGAATATGGCGTCGAATGTGGCTGGTATGCTTCGATTTATAGTCACAAAACGGGCAAGTAAATCTTGGTTCCTTTCCACATTCATCTTTCTGGTGACGGTTAAGACCTCGCTTCCACCGGTAACCTTTGCCACAGTCCCCGCACACGTGCTGCAAGTTGCTCCCTGTAACATGTGAATAGAAACGTTAGGCATCTTTGAACGGTTTATATTCTGATCACGTAACTTCGATAATCTCTACTGGCCTCCGTAGCAATAATAAGACATACATGTTTGCCGAATTATTTATTCTAAAATTCTCTTAAAATTACGTGAATAATCTTAACATAATATACCATTATATCAGTTATAATGTTTTTTCTGTAACTAAAGCAGTTTTACAAAAATTGTAACACAATTAGAAGATCTGATCTGTCCGCCGTTGAATTAGTCTTTGCCTCGATGATGGCGCGAATTTATGTGTCCTAAAAGGTTGTGCTTGTGTTTTGTTCTGTGTGGACAGAATGGGCAGGCAAACTGAGGCTCTTTACCGCACTCTAGATTCAAGTGTCTATTCAATGATATCTTGCGTTCGTAAATTTTTTCACATTTGGGGCATTTGAAAAATCCTATTCCTGGTCCCGAACCACCACGGCTGCCGACCATGCCATAATTTGGATAGGGGGGGACGGGCTGCGACGCTCCTGGAAAGCCGAGGCCCATGGGGTTCCATTCCCCTTGATTTACACTCCAACTGCCAGGCAGGAAACCACCTGAAATAATTTTTAAATATTGTTAGAACAAAATTGTCGTAAATAATCTTCAGTCAAGAAGTAATTTTATAGTGTTGGGCAGGAGAAACTCTTTGGTCAACGGGATAGTTACTTTTATTTCTATCTTATTTTGATTATAGAATATTTTCAAAATACACAGAAACGTTCGAATTTCCATGAAGACAATATTGCATGAAAATAATTTATTCTATCTTAGAGCCTTAGATTCCAACTTCAAAAGCAGAATCATGCTGACGGTTCAGATGTGTTATAAGGTGGTCTTTTCGTTTTGACTGATAGGGACATTTCGGACACTGAAAAGTAGGAGTCCGCCCACATTCAAGACGACAGTGTCTTCTATAACTTTGTTTCCAATTATAAATGCGTCCACATTCCACACACTCGAAACGACCTCGTTTCCCTGAAAATGATTCTTCAGGAGCATCTGGCTCGAAAGTGTTCGTTACAAAACCTGCAAAACAATTAAAAGGTCAATTAAGTAAAATACAGGAATAAGATTCATGACGAAGGTTAGTCTTGAAATAGAGCGGGAGGTTGCCGATTAACGTTACAAAAGGCCACATAAAAACAACACAAAAACATCGTCATTTTATTTTGGAAATGAAAGTAAAGTACACGTTCGTTTTTTAATAACTAGAAATCAAACACTTTGTGCACAATAACGGAGTTCAAACATATCAGAAAGTGGTTTCGTCTTTGCTCTACCTGCAGAGCGCGGGAAAAAGATCTACCAAGCATCACTCGAGAAAGTAGTAAGCACCAGCATCGATTAACCATTAATATTTTCAGATAGAACGTAGCCGATTTTAAGGTTTGGATGTTACAAGGCTGTTTTAGGGCCACCTGCGACACAGTATCATAATACAGTGATGCCCAAAACTAACAAAAGACAAGGAAATAATGGAGAAAATAAGGCTGCTGTGTTGGCGACGGAGGAAAATGGGTTTACCGTTCTTGCCACTCCACAAAGTCTCGTCAGCGTTAAGCCATTTTTCTTTATTTTTCTAATTTAGCACACAATTTCCAACACCAGTTTGATCAGTTTACAACCAAAAGTGACCGACAAGGGCCTCTTTTTATTAAGAAGTATCCATTGAAATGTTCGCTTACTTAAACTGACAAAGTCTTAAATTAAAAAGTTAAAATTGTAAGTTATGTTCACATCATATCTCGTATTAGCCGCAACAAAAGGTTTCCAATAAACTTCTGATAAGACTTATTTCGGTCAAGACCACCTTTAGCTTAATCTTTGGCAAAGTTATTACTAGACGACAAACTACAGATATTAAGAAAAATATGCAACGCACATGAAGTTATATCAACATGAAGATCCAGTCGTGGGTGACTTTACGTTGACAGCGTCGCAGCCGTGCTGGGCGTGGGCAACGAGTAGTGATTCTAGCGGAAATGCTCTGTGACATCCCCCACACCAATAAGCGTGTACACATTCTAGCTTCTGATGACGTTTAAGAGTTTCCTTCCAACAAAACTTTTTTCCACAGCGTTCACACGTGTGAGCTGAACGTTCAGCGTGTTTTAAGAAATGGCTTTTCTTTTTAAATACTTGATTGCAAAGGTCGCATCGATACTCAGCAGGGCACTCTTGCTTTGAATGACGAAGTAGGGCACTCTTTAATTTGCAGTCTTTTCCACATCGCTCACACACCCAACACGTGGCATTTGACTGCAAAACAAGACAGGAGAAAATTATAATTACGAAGAAATTCTGCAGGAACTATCTTAGAACATTCCTTACACGAGTGCTGCTTTCTGTTTCCACCTTTATGCCCACGTAACACACTGCCGGTCAGTAATAAATACAAATTGTTAAAGTATTTACCTTTTCGTGAGAAGTATCATATTTAGATCTTTCCGTATCGTGCAGATCTTGACGCACAGCAAGGCGAAAGGGACTTGGACTTGGACTTGGACTACGACGAGGGCTACGCTTTGAAAGAAGTCGCTCTGATATCGGAATTCGTGGAAGGGTGCCGACTGTAAGCCCTGAAACAGAATGTTAACATTAGAAAATTGCATGGTCTCACACTTGGGTGAAAGACGTCACACTTTACTTTCGTCACGTATATAGGTACTGGATTGGGTCGTATAAATGATTTCTGTGACTTCAGTTTTAAGTGACTAAGATTTGCATGACCTCAGTTTAATATATCAGGTATGAAAAATATCATTACAGTTAGTCATGTAGTATAAAGCACATTTTTCCACAGATCAAACAACATAGTAAGGTGTCCCACAATAGGGACCCATCACGACCGAAAACATAATAATTTAAAAGAGACAAAACTGTTATTAACATTATGTATTGTGGACCGAAAACTCAAAATATAATCTACAACCTCGGTTGTGCACAAGGGGCTATCTCTTTAAGAGTTGGCTGAGCGAGCGAGCGAGCGGCAACGGGAGGGTAAATGAGCGAATTTAATATATTTTACAGGCAAAATGAGAGAATCCTCACTTTTTTTGGAAAGAAGGAAGTAGTAAGATTGTTATTTGCTACAAACTGAAGAAGGGTGTCGTGACATGTAACTAAAATAGTTGACTCAAACCGCCCCACGTAAATGTATGTCTTTAAAGGCATCAATATTTCTACATTAAAAGTATCCTTTTACTCGTCATTTTCCAAAAATACTTCCATTCACCCATTTTCCAGTTTAGATACCTTTATTTTGCTCAAATACCGTCCCGCTGCCGCTCACTTGCTCGCTCGGCCGCGCGGTCAACTCTTAAAGAGATAGCCTCCAATATGATGGGTGATGGGCCGTGATGGGTCTTGATGGGCTCCTTTCGTGGGGGCGCCTGTACACTTTTTGAATGAACTTAAGCTATATTCAGTTAAGGATTTTCTCCAATTCTACGCCTGCACGGGTTTGGGTTCTGAGCCTCCGGATGCGTGGATCTACACCTCGACGGGCGTGCACAGATCGTTGCCGAGCACAGATCTACACCCACCGAGGCGTAGGATCCACCCCTCCGGAGGCGCAGAACCCACACCCGTGCAGGCGTGGAATCGGAAAATCCTTAGCTGAATAAAGCTTTTGACATGCAGAACATACGGATTCCAAGCAAACTAGCCGCCAGCGTCAGAACCCAACAGCAATATAATTATGCAGGGCGCTTTTTAGCGGGCTGGGTGTTTTTTGTTGGACAGGCTGAACTGTGCTTTCGATCAACATGCTTTTGTAGAGAGCATTTGTGCTTGAAACGCATATCGCAAAAGTTGCATTGTAGCTGTGGTGCTTTCCCACATTCTACGTTAATGTGGCGTCGAAGGTTATGCTTGTGGCGATACACTTTATCGCAATTGGGGCATGGAAACGATTCGGTGCTCCCTCCTTGATTCTCTAAGATCCACTGTCGATTTGTGGCGAAGTCCACACCGATCCCTGCGTACTGTGCCTGTAGTTCCAGTTCCTGAAGCTGCCCAGTTACAACTGGCTGTGTTGTTTGCTGGCGCCAACCTTCCCAAGTTGGCCAATCTTGGCTACCTGGCACACCTGAACCTGTGATCGTAACAAGACTGTTAGCAAAAGTACAACCTCTAAAACTGGTGATATAAACGAAGGGTCTCACATGGCACGTGGTGTTGATCAACGAGAGGATATAGGTAAGGGGAAAAGGAGGTTATGAGCATAAAAAATAGTATAAAGGCAGGCATAAAACATTTTATATCTGACTCTCCAAACCTAGTATAAATGGATTTTTCACTTTTACATCATTTTAATAAGAAACAAATTAGGCGAATTTCAAACTGGCAGCAATATCTGACAGATATAAACAGAAAGACAATAGAGGTGCCCGTACACTGAGCGCGTCTGCCTTTGTCCGACCTACATCGAACCTGGACATAGGCAGACGAAGGCGGACGTGGACGTATGCGGACACGCCGAGTGTACGGGCACCTTAAGACTCCTCCAAAGAAAAAATTGAAAGGAAATCGTACAAAAATATTCCTTAAAATGAATCCCTCTTACATAAGAACGGCTGTAGACAATTTCTAATCAGGAGACATTAATGAAGAAAATCGTAAATATAATGTTTGGAGCGTTATGGATGAATCATTTTCATGTGCATTTTCATGCTGTCTTTCCTGGTAAACTGCTTTCCACATATGGCGCAATGAAACTGGGGTGTTTTTCCACACTCCAGTTTTAAGTGCCGTTGTAGACTGCCCCTTTGAGAGTAACGTTTGTTGCAGCTTGGACATGTATGTTCTCCGCTGCTCTTGGACGACGCTGTCTTATCCGCGAGTTGCAGACCATGTGTTATATATTGTCCTGAGCAGGTTTCGAAATTTTCCGGAATTCCAGGAAGTGGTGCCGACAGAGAATCGGCCACCAAGACAACTTCTTCAAATGGAAGCGGCATTCCTGCAAACAAAAACCTGTTAGAGAAAACGCCACAGCTGACTTATTTGACCTTGTCGACAAAATTATATAGGCAGTGCGAACATAGTCACAAAAACAAATTATATGCAATTGTGGCAGGATTATCGTACAATTGTCAGAAACAAGATGCACAATACCACTGTGATGTACAAAATAAAGGAGGATCAATTTAACGACAGAGCAACTTTCAATTATCTCTGCTCCAAAATTATGTGTGCGAATTAAGGAGACGGTAGTAGGTTTTTCCTGCATCCAGGATCGAGATTCTACTGCCAGCTAAAAGGTACGACAGAGGCAATCCACCATAAAAATTATGATAGATTTTCGAATAAATAAAAAAGGAAGGTATGACATAGTTTATATTTGACGTGCAAGCAATGATCGTCCAGTACTTCAGAGTCAACGCCCTAACAAGTCATCGATTAAAAAAGAAACATTGATCTTTTAGCAACCTTTTCCAGCATGTTTTCGAAAGTTTGAGAATTAAACTTGTTAAATATGAAAATGGTATTTATTTGAAATACTGTTCATAAAGATACAAAAATACAACATTAAAATACGAATATTTCATGGAACACTGGACCTGGAAGTCTCTAAATATAAAATACGAACGCAAGTTAAATTTAACAGAAACAAAATATTTTAAGCTTTCACTTTGTTTAGGATATCAATTATTTATCTCGGGCTTCAGATGAGAAAAAATTTGGTTATAAGGGTGATGCTAGTTCTAGTTTCGCGTAGATTATATCTGGATGCTGGCTTTTCCTCTGTAACGCATGCGGTTTCGGAAGATGACGGCAGAGTGGCCTGAGAAACTGAGGCACCATTTCACAGGAATACTTCTACTCCAGAACGGGCACATGTAAATTAGTTTCTTGCAATGGACGGCGCTATTAATTTCGGTGAAGTCAACGAAACATCTGAAGGTAGAAGTACAAACATTAGACAACCATCCTGATCAAAACGAATTTTCTTAAGAATTTTTTAACGTACACAACACATCACCTGGAAAGGGAAAAGTCAGAACGACGATTTCCAGTTAAAGACTTGCTCAGGATGACTGCGCAATACATGGCCCTTCAGGTTGCCTCGACGCTTCGAGCGATGCTGGCAGTAAGGACACTGAAATTGCGGTTCTTTCCCACATTCTTGCCTCAGATGAAGCATTAGGCTCTGCTTCCAACGGTACTCTTTGCCGCACGTAAGACAACGATGTTTTTCCTGTGGGTATAAGTTAAAGGGTATTAGTTATGTCCGGTGTATGAGTTAAGTGATATCAAGCAAGAAACTGGCAAGTATTATCCAGGAAAAATATTTACCTGTACAGAACCTTCAAAATTAGGTTGAAAAGATAATTCGTTTGGGGCAGAAAGAAGAGGCCATGAAAGAGCTTGTTGGGTATTGAGCCCTGCAAGTATCAAACAAATTTGTTAAAGAAAGCTCCAAGATAAAGGATAAAGTGGATAATCAGATTTAAAACTAAATCAAAAACACTGATACACTTTATAATAACGAGCATATGTTTTACTTAAAACACAAGCTATATACATAAAAATTTACACAGATTTCAGTCTGGGCGGTAACAGTACATGAGTAACGGTAATTCCATTAATTTTCGGCTATATTTCATTTTAAAATACTATAAAAAGCTCATAAAAATACAAAACATGTTTAACACAAAAAGACAAGAAAATAACAAGAACACAGTAAATGATATCTACAGATAACTGTCGGCAGCTTTACGTGGACGACGCTGGGCTTTCACTCCCTGCGTCGAGGTATTGAAAACCACCCTGTGGTCTGACTTTCGCAAGTTGTTTCGCAGTAGCAAGATCTTTTTCATGTCGGTGTCTTATGTGTGATACTAAATTGCTTTTCTGCTTCGACCTATAATCACAAAAAGGGCACGGAAACTGAGGTTCCTTCCCACATTCCTGCCGAATGTGGAGATTTAAACTTTTCTTCCAGCCATATCGCTTGCCACACTGAGGACATGCATATGGCTTATCTGGGTCACCGCGTTCCCCAAGCGGCCACTCCCGCAGCCCGATGAGACCCGCATGGCGTACGTGGCCTCCACATGACGAGTGCTGTGTCGCATATGAGTACCCGCTCAGCCAGTGGTTAGGAAAGGGATGGCCGGACAGCGTCCCTGTGGGCGAACAACACCTTTGTGGTCAGTACCACTAAAAACCAGAGACAAATTAACCAAATAAAAGCTGTCAGGGAAAAGGATTAATCAAACAATAGATGGTTATTTGAAGGCAGCAAACGTGGCAGATCTATTTTTTATCTGTAAAGAAGGACCACAACTTTGTCTGCAAAGTTCTACGAACTATGTCGACATATTTGGAAAACATAATTATAAGAGTCGCTGCTTATAAATTTAAAAATATGTCTAGATAAAAACTTAACGCAGACACCACGTTGCGTATTACTATTTGGTCCATACAGATAAGGCCATGAGATATTGTTGATTAGTATTGAGCCCCGCAAGCTTTCAACAGATTTGGTAAAGAAAGATCCAAGACTAGAGGACAAAGTGAATCTCCTTATATTTTAAAAAAAGAAAAAACACTTTTATACTTTGAAATAGTGAGAATATATTTTATTGTAAAAGTATACGCATAGAAAATTCCAAAAATATCAGTCTTGACGCTAACAGTACTAGCGGGTAATTTTGCGGTCATGTCAGCTACATTACACCAACCAATTGCATAAAAAAACATAGGCTGTATCAAGTTAAGGGCATTCACACTTAACAATTTACAGATGAGGGTACGGTGGGGGCTCACGGCCACCCTTTTTTGTAATGGAGGGACCAGACTATAACTTAGAATTACTCTTGAGTACGATTGCCGGTAAATCCGTGAGAGTCTGAGCAGCTGAAGAGCCCCCACCCTCCCCCTATCTATCAAGTGTGGGGTGTCAATTGTGAAGTGTGAATTTCCTTAACTTGATCCAGCTATAATATGGCAGTGACCAAGGCCAAGAAAATAATACAAAACGGATGAAAACACAGTAAACACACTGGAAAAACAAAGGAGCTAAGTCCTACCTTTAAAAGGCACTAACAAATTTTAGTGCCTTTGGAAAGGCACTAAGATTTAGTGCCCCAGGAAAGGCTCTAAATTTTGTTAGTGCCTTTTAAAGGTAGGACTTAGCACCTTGAACTGACCAGCTGCGTATACTTCATACAAATTTAGTGCCTTTGCAAAGGCACTAAGATTTAGTGCCCCAGGAAAGGCACTAAACTTAGCACTTGGTTTTAGCGCCCCAGGAAAGGCGTTGCTTAGCACCTTTGTTTTCCCGGTGCAATATCTATGGTTAAACTGCCAGCAACTTTACGTGGACAACGCTGGGCTTTCACTCTCTGCGTCGAGGTATTGATAACCACCCTGAGGTCTGACTTATGCAAGTTGTTTTGAAGTAGCAAGATCTTTTTCATGTCGACGTCTTATGTGTGACACTAAATTGCTTTTCTGCTTCGACCTATAATCACAAAAAGGGCACGGAAACTGAGGTTCCTTCCCACATTCCTGCCGCATGTGGAGATTTAAACTTGTCTTCCATCCGTATCGCTTGCCACACTGCTGACATGCATATGGCTTATCTGGATCGCCATGGTTATTAAGCGGCCGTTGAAGCAGCCCGATAACACCTGCATTGGATACGTGGGTTCCATACGACGTTGCATATGAGTACATGCTCAAGCATTCGTAAGGGAAGTGATGTTCAGGTAGCATCCCTGTGGGCGAACAAGAGATTTGTGGTAAGTACCACCAGAGACAAGATTACAAAGTAAATGCCTGTAGGAAGAAGGATTAAAACAAGTAATAGTATTTTGAAGGAAGCAAATGTGGCAGAACTACTTGCTTTATTACAAAAGAAAGAGGGACCACATCCTTTGGCTACAAAATGATACAGACTATGACGGCATATTTCTTTAGGGGGGAGGGAATAGAAGGCACTGCTTAAAAATTTTAAAATATGCCTGGGTAAAAGATTAACGCAGACACCACGTTGCATATTGCTAATAGACGTGCACTGTTCTTCATCGACGTAATTGTAATTTACCCGTGGACTTCCTGATGACTTATCTTCCACACGTATCCTAGTTAGTCTCATAAAAAAGATGCATTGTTACAAGCTGACAAAGATTCAGTCAAGGCACGAGTCGTTCAGTCACTTCCCCTATAACGTTATGTGAACGTTCAGTACAACTTATGTCATCTATGATTACAATGCCGCTATGTTGAAAAATGTCGGCTAACAATATGCCTCTTAAGATGAGCTTTATGTTTAGCGCGGTGCTGACAATGGGGGCATTGAAACTGAGGTTCTTTCCCGCACTCTCTGCGCATATGAAGCGTCAAGCTTTGCTTCCATCGGTATAGCTTGCCACACTGAGGGCAAGAGAATTGCTCGCCAGGAGGCGCCATGCCACGCCGTTGGGTTGCCAACGGGTCTCGATGTGCGAGGAATGCAGGTCCCGGGTAATAACCTGAAATATAACATAGAGACGTCAGAATAGCTAAGAAATTACTTTTCACTATCCATCGCAAGGCTTAGTCTTTTGGGGCCGTAATTTCGGAACATGCATGGACGAACACTTGGGCTATAAGACAAAAATAGAATTATTTTATTATGCTAAAACTTTTTGCGTACAACTGTAGTGGCAACTAATTTTACGTTGGTTTACATATTGAGTGACACTATTCTGCTGAATGGTAAGGAACGTGTAATTGAATTTTTTACATGCCTTTTATCACACTGGTACTGAAAATACAAAATAAGAAGCTATTGTTACAACTGTCACTTACGACTTTCACCCATACTTCTGTCGAAACGAACCATAATCAATGTTAATCAACGCTTGTGCTTAATACCGATATGCCTATGGAGATGGGCTTTTTGCTTTGACCGGTACGTGCAATAAGGACAAGGGAACTGAGGCTCTTGCATACATGTGTATCTTAAATGCTTGTACAAGTTGCTCTTGTACGCAAATTTATTACCACAGCGACCACAAGCAAATTTTCCATCTGATACGGTGACAATTTCAGAAGAAATATCTGCAGATAGTTGCGGTGCCCAACCTGAAAAAGAAGACTTGGTTTTATCTTCAGGCATATTATAAGATACATTCGTTAAAATGCTGCTGTAATGGAGCTGTGACGAGACAAGATTCATCTTGCATTAAGATGGTGGTGCTGAAAGCTTGCTTTCTTTCTTTATTGATACATTGCGTACAGTTTTCTTACATGGGCCATTAGACTTTTAAAACTACTAACCGGACACCAGTAGAATGGTCACCGACAATATGTACTCCATCACTAATGCATAAAATTTTTACAAACTTCACGATGAAATAGTTTGTAAATGCTTAATCAATACAGAAACACATGTACAAGAACTGTCTTCAATATGTAGGTATTAAGATTACCATCCAAAAGCAAAGGGTTCACTCCCAGACGATTTTACCTATTATTGACAAAAGTGGTATTTGCATGCACCGTGACAAGATGTCGCTTGAGGTGAGCTTTGTGTTTAAAACGTGAACTACACTGAGGGCATTGGAACTGTGGTTCAATGCCACATTCAAAGCGCAAGTGTAACATAAGACTTCGTTTGCTTTGGTATGTCCTGGGACATTGTGGACAAAAAAACATAGCAGGAGCACCCATTTTCGACGACGACGCTCTTTTCCAGGACGAAAAACCTGAAACAAGACGAAAGTTCTAGTTAACTTTGTGAACAGCAAGAAGAAATCAAGAAACACAGTGAAATAAGTAGTGGGAGGAGATCCGTTCGGATCCATAAATTAAAACTACAACCCATAACTGTGCAAGACTGTATTTAAAAATAATTCTAAAAATAACAGTAATAAGTATAATACACATATGTTAACAAATGTTGAAACATGATACAGTTAATGAAAAATATCAGCCGTATAAGTTTTTCTGAACATCCCACTGTCTAGGAGGCATAGTTCGCAGTACTGCTACATCACAGCCTGGATGGCGATTTGCAACGTGCAACAAGAGATGGGACTTTTGCTTCGACCGGTAAGGACAAACAGGACAAGGAAACTGTGGCTCTTGCCCACAAGTGTAGCGCAGGTGTTTGTTCAAATTGCTTCGATTGGCAAAGGTATTGCCACAACGTTCACATTTGAAGCGCCGGTTAGCTTGAGCTCGGTCCCACGTAATTTCCGTTGCCACGGGGGGAATCCAATCTGAAACAGGACAGTTTCTTATTAGAACGTACATGACCAGGGCAATCTGAATAAAGCGAAACTTCTCTGACAGGTTACTACAGGGATTTTAAGTTACTACACGTAAAAGATTGAGTCAAAAAATCTTTTATAACAGCAGCTTTTATTTATTGAGAGCGATCAGCGAAAATTTTACAGTTTCTTGTTGGTGTCATTGGAACAATATGAGATGAGGTCTAGTGTAAATTATTACTTTAATCTTTGTAAACCGTGTGATGCTGGTTTGCGACATGCCTCTTTAAATTACTTTTCTGTTTGGTTCTATAAGGACAAAACGGACATTGCTGTCCGGGAAGTTTCCCACACTCAATGCGGAGATGACATGACAAAGTTCGTTTATGACAGTAACTGTTTCCACATTGGTAGCACACATACGAAGTAGCAAAGTTGCCGCTTGAGTCATCCATTAGCGATCCTGAAAGAAACAAAATGAGCAGACAATAAGACAAAAACTAACGGGGAAAATAAGGTCAGATCTGATGTATTTTTGGTTCATGGGTTATGGAAGAAAACACATCTCTAATATCACTACAATAATTTATTAAACTATTAACGAATTCAAGAAATTTTGCACAAATGGCCAAGAAGGAAATTGAGTACATGATTTGATTTTTAAAAATCGGAGGACCCACGTTGACAACAGTTCCCGAGACTATTTAAAGGTATTAGGCAGGGCTCTAATCCTTAAAAACCGAGGCCTGCTGGCCGGGGAAATGCCTTTTTAAACTTCTATTCTATTTGGATCGATATGGACAATACTATCTGAATTGTTCTGGAGATTTCCCACAAAAGACTCGTAACTGTTTTGTTAAAGTAAATAAACGTAAATGTTTACACATTTGGGACGTGCAATGGCCTGAAAATTTATGCTGTGTCTTTGACGAACCTGAAAACACGGACATGAAGGTGAATGGTGCAGTAGTCAGTAAGAGTTCTGCCTAGCACAGGTCTGTAATTGCACTAAAACAGAAAAAAATAAAAATGCGACTAATTTATTAAAATTACATGTCAAGTACGCTTTTACAAAGTACAAAGTCTTAAATCAATCCTTTGAGGGCGGTATACTTGACGTCAGAATGTTTATTTCGAATGTGTGCGAGAATAGTCCTTTTGACGGTGGCTCGCTGTGGGCAAATAGGACATTGAAATTGGGCTGATTTTCCACACTCAAATCTTTGGTGAGATGCGAGACTCCGTTTGTGACGATACTGCTTGCCACATCCCTTACAAGGGAACGGCGAAACCGTACTGGGGCTACCTGAAAAAAGAGTATACAACATGGTTTAGCAGGTAGAGATGGACCAAACGGCTGGGAATTTTATAAAATACATATATTTATATAATTTTGTATTCTGAACACAATACAGCCATCACGTACAGGAACAATTACACGGATCACATGATAAATCAAAGCTTTGGGTTAAACGCCTTCAGGCGAGCCACCTGTTGGACTCTTTCTTCACCTACAATATTTTTATATTGTTTTTCATGTTTGTTTTTATAATGCCTTGCTAGGTTAAACTGCTTCGGTGCACTAAAAACCTGTCGGCAGACGAGGCACTCTACTGTGTTGTCTTGTGCATTATATACAGAAAGGTACATTGTTTCCCAAAGAGGATTAAAGTAACATAACTTTCTTCGTCTATCGAGATTTTCGGGAGCATAGCTCAGGCGCTTCTTCGTTAGACCACGACGACAAGGCCCCGGATCTGTTCCCAGCTCCGTCGGCACAAATTGTAGGGGGTGATGCACCAGGAGTATACCTGACAACATTACGAGTGTAAGTTTTAGTAAATCCAAAGTATTTCAATCCACAACACACAGTGGTACATGAGTTTCAAATTCCATTTAGCAAGGAAAACCAACAAAGGAAATAGTCTTGAGGAAACATTTTATTGAACACGACTATAAATCAAAATAAACATCCAGGAGTAAGAAAAAATATCCGCATACGAATGAACACTGATGAAAACAGATAATCAGGAACCTTACACTAAAAAAGGAAAATTTAACAATAATTTGATTGCAAATGGCATTTTGCCCTATCTATGTCTTGCTCGGGGTGCTTTTTGAGTATATGCGAAACAACATTCCCTTTCTGTTTTGATCGATGTGAACAAAAAGGACATTGAACATGAGGAGCTTTCCCGCACTCGTTCTTCATGTGGAAGTTGAGACCACGTCTATACCGGTACACCTTCCTGCAGCCTGGGCAGACGTGGATGGGGTCTGCATCCTTATTGAACCAATCTTGTTTTTGTAAACATCTCGCATTTGTAGGGCCGAGACACAATCTTGGGGGCTGACCTAAAGGAACAGGTATTTCCGTGTGAGAAATCTTACAAAGATAATTCGCACAAAACAAAACGTCAGTGGGAGAGGGTCTCATATTTCAGTGTCAATCAAACAATTAAATGCGACTACCATTGATCAATAAGTTTTTGAATAACGTGTCACATCGATTAAAATTAGTTTTTCTTTTGAAGATTTTCTCAATTTTTCGGCGATCTACAGCTTTCTAAAAACGTTAAAAGAAAATATACTTCCCATGTTTGAGAATTAAAAGGTAATAAAAACCACACAACTAAGCTCCGAAAGTTTTATTCCTTTAGCACGCAAAATTACAGTTTTACTTTTTCGGGAGAATCTGACTAGAACGATCACAACCGTAAATTTGTACGAACAGGTGCTTAACATAATGAGATCAGCTTTTCCTTCACAGAAAAAAAACCTGACAGGTTACTTATTATTTATAGTTTCATGTCCAACAGTTGACCAGAAATTGATTATAATGCTAAAATTCCAATTTTAATAAGAAAATAATCAACGTTTCTGTCGTCGAAGTAAGAGACGTACGCTTTCTTGATTCGCTTCTGGGTGAGCTCGACGAATATGAGCTAGCATGTTATTCCTCTTCTTAGAGCGGTGAAGACAAAACGGACAATGAACGCTAGGCTCCTTGCCGCACTCATACCGCTCGTGAAAGGTCAGTGTTCTTTTGTGGCAGTAAATTTTTCCACAAACTGGACAACAATACCGCCCTCTGCCTCGTGACCCTGCAATTTAAAACAAAACCAGTTACATAGAATTCAGCCGTGTCTAGTGTCGTGCAAAATAAATGAGCGAAGAGAATGGCAAAATTCATCAAACTTATTCGGGCTTTATTTTAGACGAAATAATATCTAAGTAAAACTTCTGCTTAAAATAAAGCAGCTGCAATGAAAAGAGAGTTATTTTATTTTGAAGTTCTTGTTTGTACACATTTTACAGAAAAATTTTACTCTAATAACATTAACCTAATTCACAGAAGATATAAGTACCCGCAACTCAACTTGTTATGCAAACGGTGAGAAAATAAATTTAAAAATGCAAGAAACAATAAATTGACTACCACGCCGAGAAACAGTTGTTGGTGGTCATCAAAAAGACTTTACAATTACGATAAAGAATGGCTACATGTTCCCAGAGTTTACACATAATTACTAGAAAATTTTGAGAATCTTTTAAAAATATCCATTTTACGTCTACATGTAAACGCTTGTCGACAGAAATATAAGGTGAATTCCTTAAATCATATACTTCCACATCAAGGTAACCACCATGTTGTATTTGTGTACAAATTAATTTGGAAAATAGAATCAAATACAATCAAAATAAAAACAAAATTTTCGATACAAGACCAGAAAAAGAAACAGGTTCAAAAATGTGTCGTCTTAGCAGATACAGGCGCAATTCTGTGAGGGGCGAAATGGGCGATCGCTCACCCTCCTACAGACGTAGGCGATATTTTATTACAAGATCGGTCGGCCTATCCAAACGCGCGCACTTCAACACTATTTCAATCTGCACATTAAAAGCCACCGTTTTCAACAGACCTCGGTGGCGAGTCTATTTCAGTCGTCCAGCGATTGCCACCCTCAACGCCTGGACTCCATGCATGCAAATGTTTCATGTGTCGGTTCATGCTACTCTTGTGTTTGCAACGGTAAATACAATATAGACACTGGAGCTGTGGCTCCTTGCCACACTCCACGTTAAGGTGTTGCTTCAAATTGCCTTTCCAGCGGTACACTTTACCGCACCGAGGGCACTCGAAACGCCCAGGAGACTTTCCACTAGGACGCGCAGAAGTGCTCGAAGATGTTGGAATCACAGGGTGCACCGTGATACCATCTGGTAAAGGAGGTAGGTTGTTAAAAGAGCCAGAAAGACGCGGGGGCTGATTGACCAAGGCCCAGGCGGCTAAGATACGAGAACGGTCGTTCCGCTCGTCCGCCCTCAGCTCTGCACCACTCCACTGATCTGGAAAGTGCAGAAACAAGTTAGAAAACAAGTTACTAGACCAAATAATTCAAGGCACAAATCTACAACAGACTCGCAGGGTCAGCGTTAGGAATTAATGCGAAATGGGTATTCGGGATGACTTTATTTACTGATATAAATGCACACATTTTTCGGATACTTAAGACAGTCGAATAATTAATAGCATCGGCAAAACATTAGTACAACCTCCTTCTCGTCAAAAATTACTATTAACCTAATATTTGCTTTTAAAAGCTCAAAATAATACAAATCCATAACTTAAAGAGTATGACTTGTCCTAAAACAAATTATCTAGCCTCGCAAATGATGCGCGCAGAAGGATAAAATAACAGATGATAATAAATACAGCCCCCGTACCACTTTAAGGAGGGTCAAGGTAAAGTAATATCATGCTTGCTGATTAGATGTCTCCTTAAGTGGCTACGGTAGTGTGACCTATGAGGACAGTGTGGGCAAGCAAAACTCGGTTCTTTGCCACATTCCATCTTGAGATGTTGTTTGAGGTTTCTTTTCCAGCGGTAGACATTGCCGCACTGATGGCAGGTAAATTGCCCGGGCTTTGAAGAAGCAATTGGTGCCAGAGGTGTCACATAATTGTTTTCCAGGTTGTTCACAGCGACAAAAACAGGGCGTCGATAACGCCTGCCTAAAACAGAGAGAAAACGTCTGTCAGAAAATCAGTGCCTTTACAGACAAATCAAGTTTGTTCTGAAAAGGGGAAACGGGCGAAATGTGCAGGAATGAAACATCGTTCTTCGTAGTTTTAAATTGTATTCAAATGAAAGCGTAACGGTAGACATCACACACAGGAGATACAAAAAAAGGTTTAATGACAACGCAGAACATGTCGTTTGAGATGTCTTTTAAGCTTGAAGCGGCGTGGACACAAATTGCATTGAAGCTCCGGTTCCTTCCCACATTCCAGCTTGCAATGTTGAGAGAGGTTTCTCTTCCATCGGTACACTTTTCCGCACTGCGGGCATGGAAACTGCCCCGGCATAGGACGGCCGCATAAAACGTAATTTGGACCTATGAACAGACCAATCAGGTTAGTGGTTTTAACTACGTTCCCATGTAGTAAGGGGTAGGACAGAGGTTTTTACGTATAAGCCCCTAGAAATGTTGGTTCCTTTAAGGAACGAAAGTACTGTGTATTGCACAACTGTAGTGTGTTCGGCCCTCAGTGACAATTAAGAAAAAAGAAAAAAAGAAAAACTTCATTCTCACGAACAAAATACAACGTCAAAGAGTGTCTTCGGCTTTTAATTAATCCTCACTACTACAATCTTTGAGCAACATTCCAATCGCGATGACGACGTACAAAGTGTCTCTTCAGATGACTTTTGTGTTTAAAACGGGAGGGACAACGTGGGCACTGAAGCTGAGGAAGCTTGCCACATTCGACACGTATGTGAGCAGCAAGATTTCCTTTCCACTTGTAAACGTTTCCGCATTGATGACACTTATACTGGCCGGGCACATTTCCAGGCCTTTGATCAGCAGCAGGGGTGTCGAGGTGAGTATTAGCTTGAGGTTCAGACTGACCCTCGGGCAGTCCAAACCAAAAATCTTGATACTCTTCACAGCCTTTAAGAGAACAAAAAACTATATCAGATATCATATTCCGCGTACACACACGACCACATAAACCATCTTCATTCTTGATCATACCAGGCTTGTAGTCTACTACTAACAGTGTACATTATAAGCAAGGAAACAACTATAAACAAAATATGATTACGCCAGGAGAGTAACTAAGTATATTTCTGTAAAGAAATACACAAAGCCTATTTTACCAGGAATAACATTTATTGACTATTAATATCACAATTTTGAACTTAATTGATTTGCTACTTAAAGGGCCATTAAACTATTACTGACAAATCACTATGTTTGCAACGTATGTGACGTTTCATGTGACTTTTTTGCTTGCTGCGATATGAGCAATGAGGACAGATTATAGACGGCTCCTTGCCACATTCGCGTTTCTGATGCATCTTCAGGTTGCGTTCGTATCGGTAGGTGTTGCCACATCCACACTGATATTGAGCACCTATAGAAGATTCCTGAGAAATGCCGTTGACTGCATTGACGTGATTGCCAGGCCAAGCTCCTTCCCAATTAATTTCGAAGTCTGAAAAAAAAGATCACGTCAGCTAGAAACTAAGAATGAAATGTGTTTACACTTTGACTTTGGTTGCGAAGATTAACTGGAATGGCTGCTTAAATATTCCCAAGCTTTCCTATTCCAAACGTATTAACAAGGTTTTGCCAGTGCTTTGGCACTTAAAGGGTTCTTTTCGTCCATTAAAAGTCAACATAAAATTGATTAAAACAAAATAATTTATTATATCATATGGCTATTTGGGTATTGACTGCGAGTACTACATTTCAGATTTCTTTCGGCTCTGTGCGAAAAACAATTAGGGCAATGCAATTTTTTTACTTTTCTACAATCGTAATTCTCTCTTTCTAGACCGCCTTTCTAACGATAATGGTGTGCCGCAGACATTACAGCCCCCAGCATGGACGAGTTCGTTCTCACAGGTATTGCATCGAAACACCTGCAAGAAAGACATTCGAAATAGACGGCCGGAAAAAGACCCATAAGCGCATAACGGTACAACACACTTTTGAAAGTTACTGGAAACAGTCGCAAACTACCTTTAGTACTGCGCAGCTTTTGAGTGCTAAAAAAGGTGCACATTTAGATGTGTCAGAGCATGCCGGGATGCCGGCGCCGAATATGAATGCCAAGATTGCTCCTGCGCTTACTGCGATGAGGGCAATGTGGACATTGGAATTGTGGGTCCTTTCCGCATTCCCATTTCTGGTGCTTGCAAAGGCTATCTAAGTAGCGGTAAGCCTTGCCACAGTGGCAAAAATATTCTCCACATTTTCTTCTACGTTTAATGGTTTGCACAAAACCCACAGGGTCTGTAACAGAATTGAGACGTCATCACACTTCTGCTAACACAAAATAAATTGTGTTTAGCTTCGCGCTCTTACGCGGAGAAATGAGAGACATTGCAGTTAGTTAACACATATATTTTCAAATACTGTTACACACAATAAAAAATACAGATGGACCAAAGTAGAACTCATATTACGAGTATTAGTTACACTTTTCTGCACATGCACCAATACTGTATAAAAGTTAACCATCTCGTTGAGGAATACATGTAACGCGTCGGGTAAGAACGCCTGATTTTGTCAACGAAAATGTGGAAACCCGCCAGAAAATTTTGAGAGTCTGATGTGTAAATGGAGAAGCGCCCCAGTTTTTGCTGGTTTTCCCACAATTTCTAAGGAAATTCCATTAAAATGGCGAGAATTTACTTAGATAGAAATTTAAAAAATGTTTATAAAGTGAATTATTGTAGTACGTCTATTGTGTGAGTGACCCTTGTAGAGGTAAAGATTGCTGGTTGGGCATGGAGTACATCTTATCAGAGTACGGCCCACGCACAGGTATGCCCGGTTTGCCGGCATGTCGACCTAGAATGTGTATATTAAGATTGCCCTTGTGTTTCGTGCGATGCGGACAGTAGGGGCATTGAAACTGTGGCTCTTTCCCACACTCCAGCCTTAAATGCTGTGCTAAGCTTCCCTTCCAGCGGTAGGTCCGGTTGCACTGTGGACATGGATATTCTCCAGGTCCACTGGCAGAGGTCCACCCCATAGTTGGCATCATCCCGCTGGTGCTAGCAGACCCACCAACGGGATAGACGCCGTTGACAGGCGCAATCATCTTGTGGGTCTGAACGGTGAGTAAGGAATTAGTTGCATTTAACTGATGCTGCTGGTTAGCTTGCACCTGCAGGAACGCAGCCGCAAATGGAGCGTCGCGTAGTATATCTGTAATTAATGGAGAAGAAAACATTAGGAATAAAGACAAAAATATATACCTGTCCCTTCCACAGCGCGAAAAAACACGAAAACAACTATCTTATCACGCCTGAGATGAGGAAAGAAGGGTAGTCTTACTAGTTAAGCTGTATTTTACTGTTTACTTCTCACGGTTTAAATAATGCTTTGATCATTGTTTAACAAGTGAATATGCTGTCTCCGGATGTGGGTACGAAGATTGCTCTTCTGCTTGGTGGCGTGGCTGCAGTATGGGCAAAGGAACTGCGGAGGCTTCCCACATTCCATGCGCAAGTGATATAACATATGGTGACGTCTGCGGTAGTCTTTGTGACAGCGGGGACATCGGTGGCGCTCCAAAGTGTCAGACGAAGGTAAAGGGTCCAGACTGGGATCTCGCCAAGTCTGCCACTCTGAAACAAGAAAGAAGTAAGTGTGTCTGCGTCCAGCGCACCCACAAAATATTTAGTTAAGGGTGGGACTTGTAAGGAGGTTAATCAGTTGCGATAGGGTCAATCGTCCCCGTTCGCGCGGTATCGTTTTAGACAATTTGACATGAGCGTCCAAAGCCTTTTAATCGACATCCTCGAAATAAAATTATTTAACAAATTGTTGTTTTAAAAAAAATAAAAAAATAAAAAAAAAAAAAGAAAAAAAAAACTCTCTTGCAAAACGGTGAAAATCGAACATTTTTGCAGTATTTACAAATTTTACGTCTCTATAAGTCAGCAAAATAGTTTTTGAAGTGAAGGGAATACAGGAGCATAAATGATACAATGGCTTCCATAATAGCTGTTTATTGTTTAAAAAAAAAAACACAATCTACTAAAATTAAAAACACTTATGGGTAATTTATTTTCGTGACATACCCATGTCACTTTTTACTTTTATGAGTAGGCGTGAACAGAGCCAGAAATTGGCCACTTCTATTTTCCTCTGTAAATACAGCCAAGTGCAATGTGCAGTTTCTCTGCAGTACACTACCCATTCCAAAAATTTCAACAGAGCAACACATCCTAGAGCTCAAAATACGATTCAAATTTTGTACAGTTAACTGCAGCCCATGAACCAAAATCAGGCAGTTTTTGCGCATTTTAGCGTGTACATTACTAATACATTCTCAGCAAAAACGCACGAATGGCTCAAGGATCGAAAGCGGAAAAAAAAGAAAACCTAGCAATAAAAAATGACATAGAACGCTGCTCTTAGTGCGAAGGATACGGCTGACCAGGATGCTGGGTTCGTATATGTGATCTGAGGTTGCTTTTTTGCCTTGTGGCTTTTATGCAATATGGACACTGAAATTGTGGGGGCTTGCCACACTCGTCTCGAAGGTGGCACAACATATGTTTTCTTCGTCGATACACTCTAGAGCACTTTGGGCAGGCAGCTGGTTCTTCATTTGCACCACCCTTACGCCTATGATTGCCCTGTAGTGGCGGCCTTTGCCACGAGAGAACTATCTTCTCAACTTCCCCGATGGATGGCTTGGTACACGTGCTCAACGGCTCCAATGGATCACCTGAAAACATGTGCTCAGTTATGTACTATTAATTATCCCAACACATTTTAGCATTGTAACTCCCAAATTGTTAGATAATAAGAGTGCAACGAAAGGTCACACGCCATTCCCAATGAGGAATGTGATCCCTGGTAGTCAGCATGACGTCAAAATGGTCCCTCATTTTTACGTCTTCTGTGACTGCGCTTGATGTCATTGTGACCCTTATATGACTAAAAGCCTCAAATCGCGGCCAGAATGGCATTAAGGAGAGTCATAGATCACGTCAAAATGAGGGACCATTCTGATGTCATGCTGTCAGGGCTCAAATTCCTACGTTTAAACCGATGTGGTTTAAATAGTGTTTATACAGAGTGACTGGAGAGAGGGGGGGAGGGGGGAGCACCACTCTTGTTTACGGACGTACACAGGATTACAAGATTACATTGAGTACATATGATTACATATGAGATTTTAGGGCCTATATAGTAAAATTTTAACACATTTGATCTTTGTTGTGTGTGTATTTTGACGAGTTATAGGCAGGGATTGCAGCGGGATCATATGTAGCTTACACACTGTAAACCACGATGTAGTTAATACGGTGGCGGCTCTCCGCGCTCCTGCTGCCGAAAAGGCGGCCACGAAATGGCGGCAGGTTCGTAGTTCCAGAAGTGCCGCCAGGAGCGCTTGCGTCGACCGATTCCCGGCGAGGGGAGAGGAGACGGGAGGAGCGGCGCGTTGCACCCGCCCCCTCTCCCTTCCCCTCGCCCGGTATCGGTCGATGCAAGCGCCCCTAGCGGCACTTCTGGAACTACGAACCTGCCGCCATTTCGCGGCCCCCCTTCAGACGGCAAGAGCCGCCACCGTATTAACTACATCGTGCTGTAAACGCCGTGGCTACTTTTAATGCCAAATTTTGGCATTCTGTTTTGAACGCCAAATTTTGGCCCTTTTCTAAAAGAACGCAATTTTTTCGCTACTTTTAATGCCGAATTTTGGCGTCCCTTTAAAGACTGCTAATTTTAGGCGTTAAAAAGGGCCAAAAGTGGCGTTCGTTTAGATAGATGCCAAAATTTGGCGTTCAAAAAAGGACGCCAATATTTTTGCATCAAAAGTTGCCACAGCGTTTACAGTGCATGCTAACGTGTACACAGACAGGAGATGTGACTTCCTCGGAGTGCACAATTTTATTACTTTCAGAAGACACTTATATCACACAATGGCACAGCATTCACTAAATAAAATTCAAATATGAATAAACATCACAATAAAATAAATCAGATCAAAAGACATACTATCACACTTCAATGTTATAAAGACTTTTATAAACGCAGAATCGTAAGAAAATCAACATTTTAGCTCTGACGATCTGTTTGACTTTGTCCTGTGCCTACAGTCCTCAGTACTTGTGGACCGTGTATATTGACTATATGTGTTTTCAAATTACTCTTTTGCTTGCTACGATGCGGGCACATTGGACACTGGAACTGTGGGTCTTTGCCACATTCCTGGCGCAGATGCAAATTTAAATTGCCCCTCCACCGATACACTTTGCCGCATTGCGGACATGGATAGGCCCCTGGCGAATTCCACGTTGAACTTGATGGGGCGATATGAGGAAGCATTGACAAGCCCACCACTTGCGTAAGGGGTCGTCCATCCGGGCCGAGGATTTGCCCTAAGGGTCTCACTGGGACAGAGGCACAACCTTGACCAATAGTACCTCTATCCGTAAACGAAAAAGGCCAAGGCTTGTCGATTGTTTCTAAATTAGAACTTTGCAATTGCCTTGAACAAAGCCCCAGTGTTCCTCTCGGCCCAGTCCGAGTCTCAGGATTTTCTGAAATGAAAACGAAGTGTTAAGCATCAGCTTATGCATTAGAAGAAAATGAGAGTCTAGCATATTTAGTTGTAATTGTTTGGCGTGATCTTTGTTGTGTGAAAGTGGAATGGTGAGTTATAGAACTCGCTGCCAAACATCCTCTTGAAAGGGACCAACAAATGCTACTGAGTAAGCCCATGAAATTCATCTGGATGATCATCAAGTTATATTTTGACTCGATTCCTTTACAATGGTATTATAAGTCAGTTAAAACGACTTTGTGCATGAATATTTTTTAAAGGGTAGTTAAAAAGAACACTCTCTGGTAACGCGTTTTTATTGACTTCACACACTACAAAGCACATTTATCACACATATGCGAAACCACGAAACAAGTTTTTAAAATCCTAACAATACAAAAATAATAACAATCTTTATGAATGCTACGAACTCTACACTTTCGAAAAGTAATAAATATAATACATTGAACAGTTTAATTCCTATTTCTGTCATGAAGGGTCATCGGAGAGCTCCCCGAGATGATCGTTTCTCGACTGATCGAGATTCCATTCAGCAGGGGTGTCGGATACGTGGCTCACGGGCCCAGGACCTGCTCACTTCGGGAATCGGGCATTGTTGTCAATTTTCGAGCAACTTTCAAAGTTTCCGAAAAAAAAACGGAAAGGAACAGAAAACACGGAAAAATTCGAAAAGATATGCTTTGATCGGGGAAAACCCTTTGAGTTGATAATATTTTGAAATCTTCGCCAGTTTGGCTGATATACTTCATTTAAGTAAGTTCTGAGGGCGTCAAGACATCGAAAGTGCACACCAAAAGCTCAACAGTAACCATTTGTCACTTAAATATCAGCGTATATAGAAAACTCACGGATTCGAAGTGCATTGAATGCACACTAACAATTCAATGTTCGCGCAATGCACACTAAATAGTCAATGGGCATTGCATGCTCCCCTTTCAGCTTTTGACCTCACTTATTGAAGAAAAAAGTTAAGTATGTTAAAAACTCAAGATTCCTAGTCCAAAGACACTGTTAAAGCAACTGTGCAACTTCCAGTCTCAAGCGTAAAAGTGTTAGATTGGAAGTTGAGCACTCACCAGGGTTGAGCAGTTGCACACTTGGGTAAGCAGTGCAGCTTTTAAACAAGCTGTATGTCCGCATAACCCAAATCGAGTAGACAGGACCAAAACCTTTAGTCATAAGCCAATTAAACGTTTAGTCAAGCATTTAAACAGAATATAGTAAGCTGAACAAAATATATTCAAACCGACTATATGGATATCAATATGCGGTCAAAATTTAGTCGCCGGAACAAAATTTTTACTGGCTTTATCTACTAATTTTTTTAGTCCAACGGATCAATCGGTTTCCTGAGTGTGGGCAGGGATCCTAACATAGCATGCTGAAAGTGGGGGCCAGGGGCGTAGAGATTGGGGGGGGGGGGGGGGGTGCAGGTGGGCGATGCGCCCCTCCCCTGAGCGCGTCGAAGGGGCGCCAAACGCGGCCAGAAGGGCGCCGAATGAGCCACGCTGGGGCGCCAAACCCACTCATAGTGCAGCTATCAAAACTGTTTTTGGTGTTTTTAGTGCCCCAACGGGTATTTCAGCGCCTCTACAGTTCAGAAAAAGTTTAGGCGCTTGCTTCGCTTGCGGTATTTTACATTCAGGCCTCTGTTGCTAACGTGTGCGCAGACTTCCTCAGTGTTTTTTGACACTTTTTATCACCTAATCGAGCAATTTCGCCATCTTGAATTTAGATTTTTTCCGCACTCACTTCGCTTGCATTTTTAATTCAGAAAGGGCCAGGGGGAGGGGGGGGGCAGCTTAGGTGCGCCCCTGGTGGGGACCCCATAAAGGTGGTCGGGGTCGAAGGGGGCGGAATGCGAAAGGGTTGTATCGGATTGGAAACAGAAATGGAACACGGAATAAACTTCCACCGCGAAACGGATTTGACGTACACAGTTAAAAATAGTTGTCAGGTGATGGTATTAGCCGAGGGGTCGATCACTTGGATATTCCATGTACACATTGAAAAATATTCCAAAAATATTCCAAATGTTCCAGCATATTCCAGCCCAAAAATATTCCAATTATTCTAAAAATATTCCAAATATTCCAAAAATATTCCAAATATTCTAACATATCCCTGATATTCCGAAACTATTGTCTCACATTTTCCTGAAAATATTGATCTACATATTCCAAAAATATTCCAGATATTCCAACTGGAATATATTCCATGTACACAAATATTTCAAGTGGTCGACCCCTCGGTATTAGCCCTAATGACTTTTCTTGTGTGCTAACAAGATAGCTGTATTCAGCCCCAACACCAAAGATATTCTATAATTTTAGGAGCTATCTATTCAAACAGTAGAAATAAGGTACAATCCTGCTTGTAACACTACAACTCCTGTGTAGTAAACTTTCATAGCAATATGTGTTGTTTCTGAACAAACAAATTTGTACTGTAACAACTGTTTTGTTTCAAATCAGGAAGAAGCCCTTAGCTTTTTCATCCAAACCTTGTTGTTGTAAAATAACAAAATTGTTTGTTTTAAAACAACACATATTGCTATGAAATTATACAACACCGGTGTTGTATATGAACAACACAAATTTTAACAGTGTAGGGATGAATTCCTTCACTTAAAGGACGTTTCCGCACAGCTACTCCTTTCCCCCTCCTAATATTTCTCATATCGCTCGGCAGCAAAAAATGTGCTTACCTTACATTACCGTACGCGCTTCGGCAATCTCATCTTTCTGTAGAAATTTCCCGGCAATGTTAGGTGAACTCAACATCGCCTGAACTGACCCAGGCACTACTGACATTACCGCCAACATTAACGCGACTTTCAATAAATAACGCAATTTCCACACTCATGTCATGAGACATTTTTCGTCCGCTGCAAGGTGTAACTGTGCGCACATCTTAATAGATGCAAATTTGAAAACAGGCAGTTACAAATCTGTATTTTCTAATGGACAAATTAAAAATTAGCCTAGCAAATAAATTATCATGCAGGAATGTCCTCACCCCAAAGAGAACATAATGTCAAAATGGGGTCCTTGACAGTCATTATGACGTCGAAATCCATATCTGTAAAGACTATATTTTGACAAAAAAAGAAGCCAAGTATATGCCAAAGTGTTTTGGTGTATAAGAAATTGAACTCGTTCTTTACTAGAATTAGGAGGTGAAAATCATGAGTACCGGGTGTCCCAGAGAACACACGGCAGTCAGTTGGGTTGCCTACGCACTGGCTGCAGGCGCTCTAGGGCGAGGGGGGAGTGGGTGCGGTGGTAGGAGGCACCCGGCCGCTAGAGTCTCAGAGGAGGCAGGGGAGTAGTGTGACGGCCACCCGAGCAGGTTTGGGGGGCGTAGGCACTAGAGTAGTCCTATGGTGCGCACCCCACGGAGCCGCGACGTGCCCCTCGCGGCGTCGCGGGTCCTCCGAGGTGGATGCGCGACCTGCCCCGTGAGAGGCGCGAGTCCTCCGCGAGGTCGCTCATCCCCCACGGATGAGCTGCGAATCGCGGGGTGGCCCGCGGGGGATGCGCGGAGAACCCTCGCCTCTAGCGCGGTGCACGTCGCGGCTCCGTGGCACAGTGGGCAGAAATGCCCCAAAACGCGCTGGAAATAGCCAAATTTTAAAATCGTGCTATTGAACTTCTCAGGGTCTTAAACTGCTTTTAAAGGACCAAATAACAAGGATCCGGCCCATGAACGGGTCAAAATTGACTAGTTTGGGTACAGCGACCTTCCAAAGTTGAGCTTCCCGAAACTTCAGAAATCCTGACAAATTACCTGATTCTTCCCCTCCCTTCTATCGCGAGGTTGGGTGGTTGAGGGAGGTAACGCCCAGGCATTTACATTGTCATAACCTTTGTTTTGACATGGCAAACCTCGCTCCAACCCCACCGATCCTCTTTATCGCTTTAAACTGGCGAATCTTAGGTATTCTACGCAAACCCCTAAATCGATACATTTTGGACGAAAACTAAATTACCCCACGTTACCCCATCGAGATTTTTTGACAGAGTATACCCAGAAGCATACTAAAGAAGGTCCAAATGATATCTCGTGCGCATACTTGCGCAAATTCATAAAATTGACATTTATTTAACGAAATCGAGGTAGTTGACGTACGCAAGCGACGTAGTTACCGAAACAGCCACTTCGAGCGCTACTGTCCTTCCGCGCGCGATAAGAATATAACGCTAGTGTGTGAGAAAAAATTAAAGGAGTCGATAAAAGTTGCAGAGTGAACGTTGTTCTAGCGTTTGTGTGCGGTAAGGAAAATGAAATTTGAAAGATGTGTAGGACCCGGTCCCTAACCTTTTCACCAGTGCGTCAGCATTTGTATTTATACGAGTCCTATTATTTTTAGAGTCACATAGTTATACTGACGAGGAAAGGAAGGAAATCAAATTACAGAAAATTCCGCCTAAGCAAAATACTGAAGTAGTGCAAACCTAAGCACCACACCTACGTATTTCTTTTCTTTCTTTTCAGTGGACTGTGAGCAAAACGTATGCTACATGCAGTAGTGTATTCTATACAATTGATTTCAAGTACAAATAGTTTTTTAAACTTTGTAAATTTAACTTGCATATCTATGAAAATTAAAAAGACAGCCTCGAAATCAAAGGGATAATCGGTTACGTACCAAAATTTATTGATTTCGGTAACAAAAAAAAAAAAAAAAGGTTGTAGAACACTTAGGGAATGAGTTGTAGGATATGTAACCCCAGATTTGAATTCAGCGACATCGAAAACCCCTGCAAACTAAATTTTGGTCCATTCGGACGAAAATTTGATTTTCCAATAGGTTTTAGAGCATATAGGGATGAGGGTATAACAAATTCAACCCCAGTTTTGAATTCAGCGACACCGAAAACCCCTGCAAACCAAATTTTGGTCCATTCGGACGAAAATTTGATTTTCCAGCGTGTTTTGGGGCATTTCTGCCCACTGTGCGTGGGGTGCGCTCCAGGACCCCCCCTATTGCCTACGCCCCCTGCACGTGCTCGGGTGGCCGTCACACTACTCCCCTCTTCTGATACTCTAGCGGCCGGGTGCCTCCTACCACTGCACCTACTCCCCCCCTCGCCCTAGACCGCCTGCGGCCAGTGCGTAGGCAACCCAACTGACTGCCCTGTGTTCTCTGGGACACCCGGTATTTTGTTTGGTCACACTTAATTTCGAAACAATAGAGGGCGCTTCTACAGCACCTGATTTCTAGCCTACTCCCGATTCCACGGTCGTTCCCTCATTCAACCTTACACACATCGATTTTTTACTCGTTCTTTACCAACCACCTCCACCTAAGGTGGTAGTAGAACGAGTATTGTTCTCAGTGCAGTGTAACACCTTAACATGATTCCATCTTCATCTCAGAACTCAGAATACCTACAGACATAACACTTATACCATTTGAGACTGGAAATGCTGGTGTTGCTACCAACTATGAACTATTTTTTGAGTTTAATGGTTTGTTTTTTTAGCAGATGATACATTCTAGCTAGCCTTAACTTAAATGATAATTACTAAACTTAAGATAATGTATCAGCTAGCTTGTACTCTCATAAAGCGAGTGGCGAGTGTGGCAGAATATTATACAGGGGGGATTGTGTCGCCCGCGCGCGCGCTCGCGCGACAATGCTTTGCAGTTGCCGCTGCCGCAACGGCCGATCAACAATGCTCGCTCGGACATTTGGACGCTATGGACTCAGCGACCCGTCCCCTAATAGCTTTAAATTGAAGAAAACCTTACCTATTTTAATTTTTATCGTCCCAACTACCCTCCAGCTTCGACACTCTAGATACAATGAAATTAAATATGCCGATCAACGTAAATTAAAAAGACATGAAGCAAAAAAATGTATCATCTGCTTTCAATTCCAATCTGGATTGAATTTTTTTATTTTTTTTTATTTTTTTGAGAACTCTTAACAAATTTGGCTGATTTGCATTCTAAGTCCCAGCACTACACATTATTGGTGCATCATGAAAACGCACAGTAGAGGAAGTGAGTGATTTCTTAATACAGTTTTGCCATTTTCAACAATAAATAAAAATATTTTATCAATAGAACTTTTTTGAGTTTCCTAGCATTTTTCAGAGTTAAGTTAATACAACTCGAAACTTGGGGAAATTTTCGAAGTCCAGCCTGCACGTAATGTATTGTTGGCCAGTGACAATGGCCGGCCGAGAGGCGTGGCGGCCAGTGTTGAGCCGTACGCGGACGTCGGGGAGAGCCCAACATAATACAAAACAGTACACAAATTTCATAGATGCTAGCAAGACCAGCATTTCCAGTTTCAATTGGTATAAGTGTTTTTAGTAGTATCAACTAAACTCTGAAAAATGCTAGGAAACTCCAAAAAGCTCTATTGATAAAACATTTTTATTTGGCAAAAATGTATTCAGAATTTATTTACTTCCTCTACTTTACGTTTTCATGGTGCACCAATAATGTGTGGTGCTGGGACTTAAAATGAAAATCACCCAAATTTGTTAAGAGTTCTCAAAAAAATACTATTAAACTGAAAAAATAGTTCATAGTTAGTAGCAAAACCAGCACTTCCAGTTTCTAATGATATAAGTGTTATGTGTATAGATATTCTGTGTTCTGATATGATGATGGAATAATGTTTAGGTGTCGAGGCCCATCACCAAAACAATTTCAGCATTAAGAGTAAAAGAAAGAAAGGTTTCAAGAGCTGTAAAAGTTTTGCAAGTATTTAAATTTAAGGAAAGTAATTTAAAAAGCAAACACAACATAGATATGACAGCTATGCACTCTGAAGCATTTACGAGTGATTTTATGGTTTTGAAAACTTTTTTTTTTTTTTTACACTAAAGGGGAAGGAAGTGTCAAAAGTAATAAACTATTTTGTTTTCTTTCCAAAACGAAAGTTACTATGTGACCAACCTCAACAAAATAATAAATGTCTTTTGATGAATGATGCTAGACCAGAACTTCAGATAATTAAACATCTCAGACAGCTATCTCACTTATAGTTGGCTGAAAGCCATCACAGTAGCTTGAAATGAGCAAATCAATCTAAAGGTATAAACTGCAAACTCAACAGATTAAAATGCGCACAGAGCAGCGACTGTCACACCAATTCACAGAGAGATGAAAATAACCATTGAAAACGGACAATTGCTTATCCCAGTGTTCACTCACCATACAGCGACAGTTGATTCATATTCCGGAGATTACTTCAATACTTACTGTGGAAAAAAGAAAGAATGTTAGTAGGCTGACTCAGATTGATTTAAAGACATATACTAAGGTGTCAATTCTTGACTGGTACAAAAAATGAATATTGAATACTAACCAGTATGACACATGATGCTGAGCAAGATAAAGTTGGAGGAAGTGTAATCCAAAAATCCAGACGGTGCTTCTTTTCAACAAATTACTTGGTGTACACACAGGCTATTCCACTTAATATTATCCAAACACTGGTCAATTTGACACTTGCATTCAGTCCCGCATACTAATAGCACGTGATGAATATTGATCATTCCACTTCTCACTGCCACAGAAAGTTCTTATTTCACCCACTATCCAGTCAGTCCATTTCTAGCAATTCAATAAAAATGGTAGTTTTACAAAGTAACGCACTTTGACTCAGCAGGTTTCCTTTAGTCTCTTGAACAAAAGTGTTACCTGGAACAAAACAAAAAACAGCATTGTATCAACCAACAAGCAAAGAATGTCTATTTAAACTCAGTGCAGCAAAACTTCACTGGGTTAACACATTGGGTATGAAATAACAAACAGATCTGGACATGTGTAACAGATTAAGAAACATTGTGATGCTCACATACAGCTAGCAAGGGTCCCAAATTTTAGAAAGACGACATAAAAGGGTCCTCAAAACAAAGCGTTTCACTGCAGTGACAGAATATATAGGTTGTCATATTACAAACAGAATGATAAAGAAAGTAACAAGCTATATTGCACTGAGCGGGTATCCCATGTAGAACCCAGAACGTTATTCACAGAGCAGCATTTAGCGTTCACGTGATTAACTATTAGGCTCGTATTGGAAAGGAGAGCTAGCCAATTGAGATCAACACCAAGGTGTCTGAGAGAATCTGGAAAAGAATTCGATCATCTGTCGACTTTGACAGGTTAGGTTGTACAGTAACTGGGAGTTAGCCGTTGTTTTGCAGGGAAGGCAATAAATTAAGTGGCAAGAATGAAGACAACTTAATCAAAAATAATTTAAATGACTCGACAAAGTATTGATACAACAAGATAGCGGGCGAAATGTCCGGGTTTACGACAGCCAATTCGACTTAGTCCAAAGCTCACAAACTGTAAACTTCATATCAGAAAAGAAAGACCTTGCCAGCGACGACAGACGAAATGAATGACATTTTTCGTATTTACCTTCACTTGAAATGTTTTGAAGAACATCATGTTAAAGTTTACATATTTGTTTACAGACATAAACAAAAACATAAAAGCCTATTTCAAGTTGCATGGTAGAAATGTCTACAGGTACGTTCGTTAAGCACTGTACTGCTGAGATACAAGCAGATCGAAAACACAAGTCTAAACTGGCAAAAATCAATTTCTTTGATTTTTGAAAATTTTAAATATTAACTAGGCACTGGTTAAGCTACAAGTAAATATCAAGGGAATTTATTCTAGATGAAAAAAGCAATTACGCGTTGAAACTGAGTACGTTCCAGAAATGCAAGGCCTTGTATTACTTTTTCTTGCAGTTCCTCAGACGTCAGCGAGCGCGAAAGCGCAAACCAGCGCAAACACAGCGGTCATTGCTTCAGTTCGTATTTTTTTCGAAGACCGCATATGCTCTCCATCACCCGAATACACACGTTTTAAGTGTACCATAGTCTCGGAAAGCTCGGGTACCCGAGCACCGCCTGCAGGGCCTAGTGTGCATGCAGCGAATATATCTATTTTGTAATGCAGTTGGCTCGGGAGGTACATCATCTTAGATAATGTTTACAGAAGATGCAAAATTATAATCGAAAAAAAGTTCTTCAATCTAGCTTGCGCCTTCGCACGTCAGTCAACTCATTAGCGTTCGGAAGCCGAGGATATGCTAATCAATACCTAGTTTTCTCTAGCACGAATAAAGATAAAAGTTTAAATTTCGAATGATTTTCTCTCTTATTTTGGCAGAACTGATTCCTTTCGGAAAAAAGGCCGACGGCGTTTGCTCGACGCAATTCCCAGATGCAGCAAATGCACGTACACTAGTTAGTTTATTTTATTATTTTCTTAAGTGCTTTCAGCCCACGTTTCGGTTTTAGAAGCCTAGCGCGCCAGACTGGCCGACACAGGTTGTTGTTTTTCTTCTATGGTATGGCCATGGAATATCCTTTTCAAACAGCCATGACTATCATGGCGAAATACAGGGTAATTTATGGGTTCCGCTCCTGATTATGTTATAATAACAGCAAAAAATCTTCTTACGGACATCGAAATTAAAAGTACTCCACATACAATCTTCGTGAGGACGATCACGCAGATACTCGAAGGCCTGTAGCAAGTTTGTCGCACCTAGACAACCAAAGGAGACAGCAAGCCAATCAACGCTTGGTTCATGGTTGTTCGCTCGAAGCCCACAAGTACAGTTGCGTCGTGAAAGCGGAGGAGCGAAGATGTGTGGCTGCGGCTCGTAGCTACTTTTTCCGCATCAACAATATTTTCTTAAGTCATTCTTAAACGTAAGTAATCTTTCTTGCTTCACTACATTACATACGGTAATCTGGGAAGTTTTCGAAATTTATTTATATGAGTACTTGAAGTAGGGAGAGGGCTCAATGCTGACAGATCCAATGCCTTCTTTCACTGCCACACCCAGCAAAGCTTACGTGATTAAGTAATTCAACTGTACTCTTCCTGTTTCAGAAATCTGTGATAATGGCAGACCAACAGTTCTGCCTGCGATGGAACAACCACCAAAGCACACTGATCTCGGTGTTCGACTCTCTACTGGAGAGGGGTGCTATGGTGGATTGCACTCTAGCTGCAGAAGGGCAGTGTTTACAAGCACACAAAGTGGTGCTTTCAGCATGCAGTCCATATTTAGAGGTGAGACTTTTTAATTGTTTTGTGATCAGATAAAAAGAATTTTTGCAAATTTTTCAGTATGTTTTATTGCAAATTTGGTATGTGTGAACACTTTAATTTTACAATTGTTTGTTCTTTGTTCTGTTTCTCACAGACTTTGCTGAGCCAGCATTACGACAAACACCCTATTCTGCTCCTAAAAGATGTGAAGTTTTACGAACTACAAGCCATGATGGACTACATGTACCGAGGAGAAGTGAATGTGGCACAAGATAAATTAGGCATGTTCTTAAAAGCAGCAGAGTCCTTACAAATTAAAGGATTATCAGACAGTGGGGGAAATGAACCACCTGATACAGGTGGAGGGACAAGTGCTAAACGGACTAGTAAAGGTGCTCCAGTAACAAATGTTCCACGCTCCGGCAGTGGATTAACTGTGGAAAGGCGGAGGCCACAACAACCTCAAACTTCGCAAGTAGTGGACATTCCTTCAGATAGTGGTTCTCGTGATGGTAGTGAATCCCCTTCATTAAGAAGAAAACGACGACGAAGAACATCTGGTGGTGATGATAGTGCTGTAGAGGGTGACTCTTCCAATACAGGGGATGTGTCTCGCACACAGTCCTCTGCCCCCATTAGTGCTGACCAAGTGCCAATGAATGGTTCAGCGGACAGTAATGCCTTAGGAATTCTTTCATCCCTTATGGATGGATCTGTTGAGACTGATAATAGTGTACAAGAACCCGGACCGTCATTAGGAACAAGTCAGACCCAGCCTTCACAACGGATACGAGAAAAAATGGAACCTACCTCTGGCCAAATGATACAACCAAAATCAGAGTACCTGGATACCGAAGAAAATATTGAAGACCTAACTTTGGATGATGACAATGACATGGATAGCGGAATGGATGCTGGACCTTCACAACGTCAAGGAGGAGGTATGTTTTTCTAATGTTTATTTAGCCTGTCTAATGAGTGTCAATTTTGTTTGAATCAAAGTTTTATTGATCAATTTATTAAAATCGTATGGTTTAATGAATTTTGAATTGTCACTTATTTGAGTTTAATTCATGACTAAGTGTTTGTGTATTTGTTACTTCAGGCTATCAGTGGCACATGGGCGATCAAGGAGCTGATGAAGTCTTCATGGCAGCACAAGAGGCAGTCGGAGCAAACAGAGATGCACAAGGTAAGGAAAGAGTTCTGAGTAGGATAAAAATTTTCAATGAGGTGGTTTGTAGAATTATTTAGAGTTAAAATTGTCAGTTCTTAACGTTTTTAATAACTTTGACATTTTGTGAGAGGCAACAAGATTTTATAAATTGCCAATATGCATAATGTAAAATTTTATTTATCATCTTGTCCAAAGATACTTAGAAAACAAATTTTAACCTCCATTTAAGTACATAAATTGAGTTCAATCTGCATTTCCTTGCCAATCATGCACTTCCACAAACTACCTCGTTGACCTGAATGTAAACATAGCAGATCAAGGAACCTATCATGAAAGTATTGTTTAAAATTAAAAATAAGTGCTTTTATGCGCTCTCTTCACTGTCTCATTTTCATTTCATTTTGCTAAGATGTTTAGTTTGTGTTCTCAGTCTGCTCTGTTTACTTCTTAACTTTAAGTTTGAAGTATTTAGTATTAAGTTTGAAACTACTTGCATTTATTTATGTAAGATAAGGATGCCCCACATTATTTTCTCAAAGGTGAGTGAGTGGGCTTATTTGGCCGTGTTGTGTTTTCCGAACTCAATGCTGCCAATTTGATTCTTTAGCACACATGTTTCTTACGAGAAATGTATGACTGCTAAAGATTGTCAATATTATTAATGAAAGTAAATGAAGATCAGCTTATGAGCTGTTGAAGAGCCTATCAACTGTCTCCAGCTCGCCTTAACAAGGTAAAAGTATGCTCTACCATTTATTTTAACTGTTTGTTGTATGAAGTATTTGCCATGTTGACCTTACTCCTCATCCTTCATGACTTCCCTTCACCTCAGTCCATTACACACAACTGAAAGCTACACGCACTTCTTAAAGAGAGAGAGAGAGAGAGAGGGGGGGGGGGGGAATAAATAACGAGATTAATCTTGACGTCTTAAGAGATGTTTTAACACATTTGAAAATAAAAGTATGAGGTGGATAATTGAAACGGGAAAAAAAGTATCAAAAGTATTGTCACTAAAAAGAATGAATAATTTTGAAAGCAAGGGATATTAACCACTTGATTGACAAAGTGGAAACAAGTGTGGCATTTTCCAAAGTAATTACTTAACATTGGGTTGTTGGGAGTAGCGGGAACTATTATGAGCCCACACTTAAAATCTAATCGTGGCTTTTAAAAACAATATGGTTATACCCAAGTTTTTCTGAGTTACATTTACCAGTCACTTTAAGTAACCAAATACGTGGTCGTATAAACTTGAACATCTCGCCGTAGAGTGCGGGAGGGTCATTAGAGTGCTTCCCGAGAGGATTGATTCTCGACCGTTCAAGCTCAAGATCTCTCACAGTTTTTGCAGGGTCTCGAACTCTGAACATTCGGTAGCTTACTGTAAGGTGCTGCTAGGTGGGGACCCTCATTCTGAGAGATGTGCACGAAGTAGGGACCCTCTCTGTGAGAGATGCGCAGGCTGGCCGGATATCTGGCTTTCTGATTGGCTCTGAGTTAACTGGGGAAAACCCGCCCGGTTTGAGGCTAGGTTGGAGGGGGCAGCCGGCGGGACCCCCCGTTCCTAGTCTCGCATGGGGTGGAAAAATCCCAGATTTACTCTGGAGGTCCAGCGTGCGCATCTCTGACAGCGGGTCCCTAGCACGATGACTGAGTACCCGTACCCGTTCGTCTGATTAGTCGGGGGTGGGGAAAACTGCGCCCGGCGGGAGGCTAGATTGGTAGGGGGACGCCTCCGCCCAGAACCGCCGGAACTCTCATACCTTAATCTCGCACATGGTGAGAATTCCCCAGTAGAGCGCGCGCATCTCTCACATAGGGTGCTGCCATGCAGAATTGGACTCAACTACAGGCTTAAGGGAGCTCCCCGCGATAGTCTCGAATGGACTACTTCCTGCGTCGAGTCCCATTTCAAATACACATGACTCGAACTCGAATCGACCTGGAAGTAGCCTGGTCCGGGGAGCTCCTTAATGACCCTCCTGTGCTATATTCAGTAAAGAAAAGTCTACTGGGGCGGGCCGCCCCGGGGCGGGGTCGGGGGCGTAGACTGGGGTCTAGCGGTGTAGCGTAGCGTAGTTCCCGCCCCGGTTCCACGCTTACACCACGCCGCCAGACCCTAGTCTACGCCCCGGTGGACTTTTCGTAACTGAATATAACACTGTTCCCGCCAACTCAGCAGTGCATCTAGCGTTAACGGTAATTCACTGAATCCCAGGGCCGGAGGAGTGGAAGCACAAATCCAGAGCCAGCAGTTGACTGCGATTTAATTTATGAGAAATTTACGCGGCTTTCCGTCGTTGATAGGGTGTTTTTAGTGGAACAACGTATATTTCTCATACTTCGCCGGTTCGTATTCATCTACTGGTTCCGTTTTTGTGCTGCCATTTTACTTCCTACTTCCGGCCCAGGGATTCAGTGAAATACTCTATGCATAGGCTTCGGTCCGCGTCTCAGCCTGAGCCCGAACGCTTTCGGGTAAGGGTCTGTCCAGTTTACCTAACCTAGCACGCAGCGTGCGAGTGATGGAGAGGGGAGGAGGGGGGAGGGAGGGAGAGACTCCCTCCTTCCCTCCCCCTCCTCCCCTCTCCCTCACTCGCACGCTGCGTGCTAGGTAAACTGGACAGACCCTAAGGCGAGCTGAGCCAGCGAGCTTGTTTCCACTCTCTCCAAACGTACCCGAAAATGAATGAGAAAGAGGTATGGTCCGAGGCAGGAGTACATACAATCAGGACAGCGTGAGCGGAAGGCGACGCAGCCAGCTCAGGCGTGGGTAACAAGTGGTCGTTCTCCGATGCGGTAGTAGGGGCGAGAGCGTTCATTTCTTTTTTTGGCGGCCATCTTGGTGCCCAAGGCCTCGATGGGAGAAACCGCTTTGTGATTACTTTTTAAAAAAAAATGAAAGAGACTGCCTAAGTGTTTCAAATGTTGTTTGACTAAAGGTGGTCCCAAACTCAGCATACGTACGTGACTGTCGGCGACCGGCCCGGCCAGCCAGGACGGACGCGCGCTGAGTGTGGGGCCACCTTAAGTTGATAAGAATTTGTATGCATGAAAAAAGTTCACGGTCTCGATATTTTACAGTTTTAAAAACATCCTAAAGCGTTTCTTTCCATAAGAGCCCGGGACGGAAGCTCCTGGTAGGCTACTTCCAGTCCTCCTTGAGCGGTAAAATTCTCATCTTTGCAGTTACTTCGACCGGCGCAAAGATGAAAGTATTACTGCTCAGAGAGGGCCGGAAGTAGCCCACCAGGAGCTCAATAATGACCCTCCTGTGTATCTTGGACGCAAAGACCGCTAACTAATAACTATTGCCGCGCTTTTTTGCCTGTGGCCGTAGATCGCAAACCGCTAGAGATAGGGTGGGTCAAAGCGAGGCGAACAAAGTTCAGAGCTCAAGCTTTCCAACGGTCCAATAATTTTTGCGATACGAACCAGACAGCCCGACTGGCGCTAAAGGAAAGACCGATTTTTTTTTAAGGGGGGGTGGGACGGCGAAGACAGTCAAGAATCAACTCTGGCGTGAAAAGCAGGTGTCAAATTGTGGCCGAATCATACTGAGGCCAACTGTCAAGTGTTTTTGACTAAATGAAATTGTGTGCAGGTTGGCTAGCAGTGGGGGGAATTTGGGTGGTCTGTAAAGTTACCGCCGGCTGACTGGCTTCCCAGTTTCTACTATTTCCAAATCACTCGAGTCCCGAAACAAGTAATATCTGCTCAAAATTATAATACCAACCTGGTAGAGCAGAAATGCAAAGAATGCTGGGGAGTGGTGTGGGATAGGTAGCGTTGGCCCGGACAAGGCCACGCCACAGCTTGGAGCGGGCGGGTATTCAGGGATAGCGAGCTGGGCGCGCTACAAGCTGCTTTACCCGCCCGATGACGGTCTATCTCATAGCACCCGCACATACGCGTTAGTGAGGCGGCACTACCCACCTGGAGCTTATTTCTTTAAGAGGTGTTCGAACGAATAACGTAATAAGGCTATATTTGCGCAAAGGATTGTAATTATGGTTGAATATTGATACTTTTGAAGTCGAAGGCGTCTTGGTCGGAATGAAATACATTAAATGATGCCGCAAAGGTTAAAACGGAAAGCCGTGGCGGAGAAACAAAAAAGTAGCATCCGAGATCCGTGCTTTTGAAATTCATTTCTAAGTCTGTCTTGACTCTAAAAAGTGTCAATATTTAACGATAATTACAATCCCTTGCGCAAATATAATTTAATTGCGGTCATTCACGCGTCCCGTCATTCGTACGTTCGTTCGAACCTCTTTAAGAGATAGCCTCCTGTAGGGTCATTGGGGAGCTTCCCGCGATAGTCTCGAACGGGCTACTTCCGGCGTCGAGTGCCATGTAAAATCCACATGCCTTGTGCTACATTCAGTTGAGAATCACGCCGAGCGCGGCGTACGCTCACGCGGGCGTGAGCTGGGTGAGGGGCAGGAAGGGGACGGGGTGAGGCTGGGCGTCGCGCCAGTCACCTCCCCACCCCTCACCCTGCTCAAGCCCGCGTGTGTGCGCGGCGGCGCGATTCTTAACTGAATTTAGCATCGAACTCGAAGTAGCCTGGTTCGGGCATCTTCCTAATGACCCCCCTGTCCCAGAACGTCCTTACGGAACTCGAGCGCCGAAAGTAGCACATTCGAGAGTATAGCGGGGAGCGCCCTAATGACCATAAAGAACGCTGACAAAAAAGAACCTCCAGGGTGTTGAAGTACCACAATGTACCCAATGGAAGCTCGTCTCCCTTGCACTCCAACGTGCGAGAGAAATTAAATTCTATCGCCCTTCGCGATTATTTATATTATTCACGATCTCCTCGTCCCACCCAACCCGCGAAAGCAAGTCTTATCTGAGAACGAAAGCCCGCCCTTCATTCCTTTCCCACCCTCCCTCTTTTACAAGACATGTCCCTCGATGCGCAAACCGATGCCCCTTTATGAATAAATACTATCTATCCCCCAATTACTTTAACTCGTCCGCAAAATGTGGAGAGTTTACTTGTGTTAAATAATAGAATTGCATTTCCTCCAAACCATCGATGAGAGAACGGAGCCGTTGCATCGGCAATTGAAAAGCCTTGATCCTCTGTAGTCCTAGAAACCTTAACTGTGTCCAAGCACGTACCTTTCGTTGACCAGGCATTTTGCGAGCTCCAGCTGTTGTGTAGGTAAGGGCGAAGGATACAGTTTTA